>OW386287.2:111705046-112305046 GCA_936432065.2 Rutpela maculata | reverse complement strand
AAGACGAGTAACGGATTTTGTTATTTAGTCAATGCATTTTGCAAAGTATAAATTAAAAGTGTTACTGTTTTTAATTAGTTGTTTTTCAAATATGATTAAATATGAGAGAGGGAAATTGCGTTTATTTTCGGTTTATTATAAATATTTAAAAAATCATAAATAGTATAATCTTTAAAATAGTTTCAGATGCTTCCCATTGTTCTAAGGAATACAACCATATACAGTTTTTATCATAAATGTTGTACATAGTTAAATGCCATGCTTTAATAATGAAATTAGGAACTAGGGACTAGTTCACAAGTTCAAAGCCGCGTTAATTCTTGATAAAGCTCGTAAAAATATGAGATTCGGAATGACGCGTAGAAAAATGTGCAAAAGTTTCAAACTCACACATAAACAATTGCAAAAGTTATAAACAAATGAAGATTGAAAAAATAGAGTTTCGTTTTTTTCAAATAACTCGAAAAATATTAATATTCAAGAAATTTTAAAGAAAGGTTCTTAAAGAGGAAGAAATTTCCGATTAAAAAGTTACAACTCCCGAAGCTCTATCTCTATTATTAATAATTTTAATTTAATGTTGAAATTAGAGCTACGCGCGGCGAACACTAAGCTGTTACGATGCTTTGAAAGCGGCTGTAATAAGTAAAAATATTTTTTTGTTATTAAATATTAATTTAAAAGTTTTAAAAAAATATGGTATTATTTAGACACTTAAAGGAACAATGTCCCGTTGGAAAAAAAATTGTTTCACCGATTTTTCATAAAATGAGTCTATTGTTAATTAACAAGTTTTTTTTAGAGTTTGCGTTTATATTTTAAGTCGGATAATTGTTAAACAAAAGCCACGAAAATTGTTTCGCTACGTGGAGACTTTATGTCAACTATACTTTATGGGATTATGACATTGCGATACTTTTACTTGTTATAGTCTATTAGTTCTTAATTATTTAACCTAACAAAAAACTAAAAAATGGAAAAGTGAGGTTGAAAATCTTTTTTTATTAATTTTAATTATTATTACTCTTTTTATATTAAAAAATACTATAAGATTACATAAACTTAAAATTTTTATTGCTATTTGTTTATACAAGTACAGTTCTGAATTTAAAAAACTAAAATATCTCACATTTCCGAAGGTCAGTAGAAAAAATCATATGTTCAACACGTTAGAAAAGTGTTTTTTCCATATGCGACGTATTTTTGACTATGTCTAATAAGAAAAAAAACACTTCCTTACTTGTTGCACAAATAGCTATTTCATAAAAAGTCTTTATCAAAGAACGTTTATAGTCTAATGGGGGCCTTACTCAAATTGTATAAAAATTGGTCTGAAAATTGAACAAACATCACACGGCTCTAAGGCCCGCATTAGACTATAAAACTTATTTAACAAGGATCTTTTATAAAAGATATTTTTATATTTTATATTTTTATAATACTTAATAAAATATGGTCGATATTTTATAAAATTATAAAATTTGGTCTATTACACCATCACATTTCTCATAAAAGATCTTTGTCAAAGAATTTTAATAATCTAATGTGGGCCTAAGACAGTTTTGTTAACATAAACTTCAAAGTATTGATTTCCTCATGCCCTCCTCTATCGGCGAATCCACTCATTATTGGAAATTTTGTTAAAGAAATCTATTCAGAATAAATTAAGACTGTAACAATAAAAATTTCGGGAAAATTTGACAGGATGTACCTAAATAAAATTAAATTAAAAAAAAACATTTTTAAAAACAAGCTTTTATTTAAATGCCCTAAATGTGTAAATTTATTTTATGAAATACATACATTTTTTCTTAAAATTACTTGTATCAAGATCAAGTTACATATTGTATTCTTGTTTATTTACACAGGTAAATCTCGCGGCATGCTTTTATATCATATTATTACAAATTATTATTATTATTATTATTGTTACAAATGTACTTTATTACAAATGTACTTTAATTACAAATTACAAATTAATTACAAATTACAATTAAAATTATTACAACAATTACAATTACAATTTATACAATTACAAATACCATTATTACAATTAATTACAATTATAATTATTTATTTATTTTTTTTGTATCAAGCACCTAGATGTTAGAAACATCTGTATGTGCTTACATTCTGTTTTTAGTCAAGCATTGAAAAGTTGGCAATAATAATGCTTCAGGTCTCAGGTAAATTATACGTTATTACACGTCTCAACATTAGAGTCACCTGTATAAGTATGAAAACATATCTATATCATAAGCAGAGCTGGGTAAAGTACTCTGGTAAAGTGCTTTGAAGTAGTACTTGAAGCACTTTTAGGGCTTCAAGCACTGTGCTTCAATTACTTTTAAAAGAGAGTACTTGGTACTTGACATTTGAAGTACTTTGCATAAGTACTTGGGGCTTTAAAGCCCTTTCAGAGGGCTTCAATTACTTTCGAAGGTGCTTCAATTACTTTTAAAGTAATTGAAGTCCTTTTTAGTACTTCAATTACTTTAGAAAGTAATTGAAATCCTTTTGCAGTGCCTGAAGTATTTCTAAAGTACGTGCAATCTCTTTTTAAAATTCGTTCAAGGCCCTTCTAAACAATAAGTCTCATCATGAAATGTCAGGAACTAATAGAAAAACAAAATCGCTTGTGTTCACTGTTTAGTTATCCATAATTGGTGATGCAAGTGTGTGATTACCATTTGTGTTGTGTATTTGTGAAATAAAGAAAAGGTTAAGTCTTAGTTTTAGAATAAAATTGAGGACTGATGAGATGAGATAGTTAATTTATTTTCACCTTAATATGCGCAATAATTGAATCTGAAGCAACATTTTTTTAAACTGTAGGTATTAAAGGTACTTTTAATTGGTTTTAACGAAATAATTATTTTATGTTTAACCATGTTTTGTAATTTTATTTTTTTTTTTTCGATTCGTTTATAGTGCTAATGAATGGATTTTGATAAGACCCTGTGCAATGTTAGTCCGGGGTCCAAGCACTCCAAAATCAAGATGGCCTGTTCCGACATGACGTACAAATGTTGATATAAGTAGTGAAGAGAACATTACCTGGGGCACTAGAAAACACTTGTCGGATTAATTTTTGCTCTTGCGCAACTTCAGAAATCGCATAAAAGATGGCGGATTGATAATTACAAAATTATGTTTTACAATGGTTATTCTTCGCTAAAACATAAACTATGTAACCTACCGATCTGATTTTTGGTATGTATACTCAAAAGATATACGTGATTTTAACTAAGCTATTGGTATTTTTGAAAAGAATATTTTTTTTGGAAAAAAATAATTAAAATCAAAAGGTTGATATTTACGTTCTAAAAATTTCGATATGCGGACAACTATGTTAAATTTATGAAATTCTTATATACAATTGCTTACCAAATGTAGTCCATATATTGAAAAAGTTTTTTAAAAAAAGATCCTGTCGATAACGTATACAGTTTTTTGTTTATGATTTTTTTATGAGGCGCGTAATTATGCAGCATTACATTGTCTATGTTTTATACTTTACGTGTTTTTATGTTTTATTTTACTATTGACTTACCATAATGTACACTATTGTATTCTTAAATGGTTAATAAAATATCTATCTATCTATCTATCTATCATTAAAATAAAAATAGTCTACACGATAATTGGTACAGTGTAACAGTAAAAAGCACTATATTGTTCAATATAATTGCAAATTTGAATTACTTTATGTTAATAATACAACAAAACGAATGAAAGTAGTAGTCGGGCGTCGCCGATTGCGGCCAATCATTTAAAAAAATAATAATCAATACAAAGTGAATTGTGTGTTCGAGCAAAATGTTAATCAATTAATCAAATAGGTATTCGCAATTGGCCATGCCCGAGTACAACTTCTACTCGTTTTTATATTGTTTAAGAAATAAAACATTAGTGAGAAATATTATTTTAGGTATTTAGCATATTTAATAGAAAGCAGAAAAGGGAGATATTTTAAATAAAACATTAATGTTGTATATTATGTAATTTTTGTGTATAACTATTTTAGTCAGAATCACTATCATTATAAAATGATGCATATTGCTTTTTCCATTAAAACAATTTTCAGGAAAAGCAGCACACGAGCACGCAACTGAATACCACTCACAAGAACATTTTGTGTCGCATTTTATTTTGCAGTTGCACTTTTTAATTTAAGTTCAGATAAACTTTTTTTGTCGACATTATCGGTACCAGCTCCTGATTTCCAGTTCTGCATCCCAAATTTTGTGCAAGAGGTAATTTGAATAACGGTTCACAACACTGTTTAAAAAAAAAGTAATAATTGCAAGTTTGTTGAAAAGCGTCTTCCGTCGGTGGGAGGGAGCGTAAATCACTTTTATTACATTATTTTACCTTTTAATAATTTTCAAACGTATACATATATATACATTTGTAAAGTTGACTTATATGTACTATTCTGTGCAAAAAAAAGCATACAACTCTTGAGCGTGATTTTACGGTTTTTTGTAAATAGTGTTTTTAAATAATACATATTGACAAGCAATGACAGGATCTATTTTTGACATTTGTAGATATTCATTGACATCTACAATTTAAACAATTACAATATAGTTGTTATGGAAATGAAGTCTGACTTATACAGGCAGATAGATGTACGCTTTTTTTTGCACAGAATAGTACATAATAGTACAGAATAGTACATTGAAAATATTTGCAAAAAACTGATGTGGGGGATGTAAGATGAGTAATGGAATACATTAAGACAGATTTTGGAATTTTTCTCTGTTTGTCTGCTTGTCTGTTTGAACGCGCATCGCGCAGAAACTACTGAACCAATGAGGTTCATCTAAACTTGAAGTAACATTTAGTTCTTATTTCATCGAAATCGACCTAGACTAAACCAAGTTTTATGAAAATCGGTCTAGTAGAACAGGAGATACAGCTTGATCTCTATAATAAGCGTATTTGCACGGCATAAACTTTTAAGATTAAACTTCTGTAATATTCCAGAAAATTCAAGAGTACTCTGGAATATTCCAGAAAATTTGTGAGTTTTCTGAAATATTCCAGAATGGTGATTCTACCTCAAACGTCGTTTATAAAGAAGCTTTTTAGTCAATTTCAAAATTCCACACGAACGTAACCGCGGGCATAGCTAGTAAATAATAAATATGAACCGCAAACAATAATCAATCGATTTAAACAATCAAACACAAATAGTTTTTATAATGTTAAAATGTTAAGACAAATAACTTCACACTAAATACATAAGTACATACGCCTAGTAAACATAAACATACCAGCTAATTCCACTGTAAACTGTTTTCATGCGCTTTATGAATTTTAGGAGAGCTGTCGCCTTTATTACATGCGCCGCATCATGCACCCATTTTAAAAATTCACAACTCGAATACTATATGCAATATCAACTTAGTTCTTGTCTTAAAAACATTTTCAATATATTGGGTATGTTTGTTAGCATAGTTTATACACAAAAAATTTAAAATTGAAGTACTTGGTCGTATGTTGAAATTCTTACTACAATATTTTATAGTTACAGATTTCATATTTTTTTCCCAAAAAACTAAACATATTTAAACAGTGCCATCGAGCCTCATCCAAGCGCTTATGTCTTTAGTGTATACTATAAAAAAATTAGATGGATAGCACTCATAGTTTCTTTTACAGGACGTGTTATGTATTAAAAAACATTTTTTTAGGAATCATATTTCGTCTCTTTTCTTATCATTTAAGAAGTTATGCAAGAGCTGATAAGAATCCGACAAGTCATTTCTGGTGTCCTATATAACCCTTTTTGCAAATCTGAAGTTGAAAAATGTACGTCATGTCGGAACAGGTTACTTGGAATTTAGAGCGATTTCGTACTGTTGGACCCCAGACTATGTGTTTGTAATGACGTTAATAAAAAAGTTGAAAAAGATTAGAGTAGGAAATGATTGCAAGGGGTAGAAAACTTCTTTTATCACGGGTTCCGTAACTTGTAGAATTAGGTCAAAAATGAAAAAAAAAAAATTACCTTTTTTGGCCCAAAATAAGATGTTTTTATCTTGTGAATTTTTTCGAAAAATGCATATTTTTCGAGATATGGCAACTCGAAAATTCCTAAAAGTGGGGGAGGGGAAATGTAAAAGTTGAAAAGGAATCTGAAAAAATTTAGGTGAATGTATTATAGAAATGCAAGACTTTTTTTATTTGCAGCTTTTCTGTAAAGTACGTTTTCGCCGAGTTTTACCGGAAAAACACGAAAAACTACGCCTTTCTTTGACATTATAGCGCTTTAAAAATATGTAATTTAAAAATTTGAAGAAATTCAGACGTATTGAGACCTTCTAAACATGTTTTGTCTCTTGGAATTTTTTTGTAACTTGCTAATTTTTCGAGTTACAGGCACTTTTTCACGATAAATAATGTACTACATTTTTTTGCACATTAAAAAATACGTGAAAATTCGAAAAAAGAGCATGATTTATATATATTAGGCTAACAGTTTATCGTGTCTCACATCCAAATAATAAATTTGATGATTTTTAATACTTATTTAAAGATAATGAAATGACGCACTTTTATGCAGTGCTTGTTTATAGACTAGTAGATGGTGACAGAAAATCAGAACTGATAGCCTACCGTCTGCAAGTAATTTAGTCAGTATTATGTATATATTAAAGCTCAATTTGGGGTACTTTCAAGGTTTGCACGCATGCACGGGATGTAGGACACGATTTCTGGTTTGCATAAAAAAACAATATTTTCAACTAATAAATTACTGTCTGCAAAGTTCATAATTCGAAATTAAAGGAATAAAAATATGTCGGAAGCGCATTTGCAGACAGTCTTGTCATGCATCAAACTTTATACAGGGTACTCGAAAATGTATCAAATTTTCGTAAAAAAAAATGATTATTTACCGTCTGCAAACAGTACAAAATGATGATTCTGGTTCATGAAAACGGGTAGGGGAAAGGCGCAGACGTTTACGATATGCACATCATCATATCGTGCGCATGTCAACATGTTATTTTTTTTACAATTTTGAACAATCGTCTACCGTCTAATTATAGTTTTATTAGAAAATTTAGGTTGCAAAACTGTTGTATAAATTATTTGCAGACGAATCCAGTGTGCACGGTCGTCCATTGAATTCTATAAACTTGTAAAAAAATGGGGGTAACTTTTACCAATTATTTACTGTCTGCAACTTGATACGAAGAAAGATTATTGGTTTAAATATGCAATTATTTAATTTGCAGACATTGCCCATATGCACGAGAGTCACAATAAAGTGTCCAAATTTGGCGAAATGCGTTTGATATCTCTTCGTTTGCGATATGTACCAAGAACAACTATCTACCGTCTGCAACTTGGTACAAAGAACGATTACTGGTTTAAATACGCAATTATTCAATTTGCAGACGATGCGCACATGCACGAGAGTCAAAATAAAGTGTCAAAATTTGACGAAATGCATTTGATATCTCTTCGTGTGCGATATGCACCAAAATCAATTCTTGCCGCCTGCAACACGAAATTGTGTAAGCTAACTTATTAAGTATACTATTTTCTCATGGATAGTCCAGTGACCTCTATTTAAACTGGACTGCTAATACTAACGGGCTGCGCATGGAAATAATAAGACACAAAGGAGCTCATGAAATAGCTATTGCGCATGCTCAAACCCATCTAAAACTATCAAATTTAATCTAGAATATTAGTTTCTAGCATAGGCGTAGTGATAACTGATAATTCTGGGTTCAATCAAGTGATGTAAGTTGGTTACTAGTTTTCTTTCTTGTATATGCATTTAGCTCACATAAATCTAAAAATAATTCTTTTGATTTATTTTCACTTAAACATTTCTGATTTTATTTTTCGTAAAATAAATGATTATAAGTAACTCCTAACTTCGAAACCCAACGGTGACGCCCATGCTTGTCTGTAAACAGTTTGTCGGTAATACGCATGTGCGTAGGGTAACTTGCACAGTTTCAATTTGTTGCAGAAATTGAACTATTGTTTTGTTTATCCAGTTTATATAGAGGTCACTGGGATAGACAGCATGCACATGCACGCGACCCAGAATTAGTACTGGTATTCGATAAAGTTGGTCATTTGCGTCATTCAATTGAATAAATAATATTTTATTACAATTGTAATAAAAATCTTATACATATTCAGATCCAGATCCAGTAGTGTAAGTACTGTTCACGGGTGTTGTATGCTCTTATCAAAATTGAATATTTTGTGTAGTTAAATACAATAATAATACAGACATTATATACCTATGGAACAGTGAAGTAAATGTGCATGTGATACGAAGTGAAAGAACTATACGCAACTATGTCGGAAACGGACATATATTGGATAAAAATCATTACAAAAATTATTAAAAAATTTACAAAAAAGTTATTATTGCCGCAAAAAAAGCTTTACAATGACAGACTGTATGAAGAGTGACAATAAACGGAAGACCGTGTGAACAATAATTAATAAATCTATTAGTAAAAATAAAAGCAGAAAGGAAACATTTGAAATTAAATTAGAAAATACCATTGTACAAGATGATAAAACTATAGCTACTTCCTTTCGTGATTATTATGTTGCATTACCTCACAAACTGTCCAATGAACGAAGTCAAGATACTGGTACAAATGATAACCTTACACCTACAAGAATTTTTTATACTATGACGTAAGACCAGTCAATGAAAATTCCGTGTATAATGCTATAATAAATCTTAAGGAAACAAATTCGGCAGGAGCTGACTCAATTTCATCACATTTACTAAAGTTCATTGCGAATTATATTACTTATCCGCTAACTTATCTCGTAAAATCGTAAGAACAAGGAATTTTTCCGGAAATATTTAAAATATTTAAAATAGCAAGGTTGTTACCTTATATAAAAAAGGCGAAAAAGTTAATATTGAGAATTATAGACCCATTTCAAGCCACTTAAACAGAGTATCTAAACTAAAAAAAAAGGCCATAAGGAACATAGCAGATGTAGGTATCAGTTCGAACATCATGCAGGCCATATTTTAAAAAATTACGATTACTAACATTACCTTTCATATATATCTTGGAAATTTTAATGTATGTTAAATCAAACCTAAACAAGTTTGTAGCTAATGGTAACTTCCACGAATATGAAACCAGACATAACCATTTACTGTCAATTCCTTCACATAGTTTGTCAACGTATGAAAAAAGCCCTATTTATGTAGGAATTAAATTATACAACAAATTAAATCCAGAAATCAGGCAAATAAACAATCTAAAATCATTCAAAACTATCATATGTTACTTGATAAATGTTTTTTATAGTGTTCCTGAATATATATACAATATAAACAAACTTCTAACTGACGTTTCAACTTCTCGAAGCTAGCCGACAGTTGCACGTTGCACCTGCCAGAGCCACCTTTGTTAATAGACCTACGGCCAAGAGGCAAATAAGTTACCTCATCGGGTACAAAAGATTTGAGTTTTTGTAGTAAAAGTACCACAAATATGTAGCAAAAAACCGACCGTCTGCCGGGGCTCAATGGTCAACTTATTGTTAGAGCTTGTCAAAAATGGTTAGAATTTAAATGATAATAAGTTTTCGTCGATTTGGTTTGATGGACCTCAATTACCTAGTGCCCTAGACGAAATAGTTGTACGCGGCATGGAGCAAAGCATGATGAAAATGAAGAGGGTTTTAATAATTCATGTGATGACGAAGATGACGAATAGTTATTTTTCTTTAGATTTATTATCAAACAAAACAAAAAACCTTGTTATTTTTATTTACTACCATTGTATTGTATTGCTGTTGTTTCTTGTATACGAAGTTGTTTTGCCTACATATTCACGGAAATCTGACAAACAAAATAATAATTGTAATAGTTTTCCTAGTACATTGTCAAAGTTCCGAACATGTACTCAATAAAACTATTTTGCTATTGCTATTTTTATTTACTACTATTATTTTGTATTGGTGGTGTTTCTTGTATACGAAGTTGTTTTGACTACATATTCACGGAAGTCTGACAAACAAAATAATAATTGTAATAGTTTTCCTAGTGCATTGTCAAATTTCTGAACATGTGCTGAATAAAACTCTGTACCGACTTTGGCATTATTCTTTCAGGTTAGATTTTCTAGAGCGTCTGCTCTTTATAGTTGACCGTCTGCCGATGTTTTTGAAAAATATTTATGATCTACATAAAAAGAACTTTGATTTGAACCCAGGTTTGTATCTGTACCTCATGAGGTAAGAAACGTAGGAATTTTGGGCGTCGCGACGGGCGTCTGCTCTACGTCTGCGTTCAAATACTGACGTCTGCCACACAAAATAAAAATTGCAATGGTTTTCCCAGTGAATTGTCACGTTTTTAAAAAGCATGCACATAATGAGGTAACTTTAGCGAGTTTTTTCGCCTTTTTGACAAGCTCTAATAATGAGAAGTTGACCATTGAGCTCCGGCAGACGGTCGGTTTTTTGCTACATATATGTGGTACTTTTACTACAAAAACTCAAACCTTTTGTACCCGATGAGGTAACTTATTTGCCTCTTGGCCGTAGGTCTATAATGGTCTATAGTTTAAAATGAACTATAGGTTCTCGTACATGTGCGCATCATCTGCAAATTGAATAATTGCGTATTTAAACCAGTAATCTTTCTTTGTACCAAGTTGCAGACGGTAGATAGTTGTTTTTGGTACATATCCCAAACGGAGAGATATCAAACGGATTTCGACAAATTTGGACACTTTATTGTGACTCTCGTACATGTGGGCAATGTCTGCAAATTAAATAATTGCATATTTGAACCAATAATCTTTCTTCGTACCAAGTTGCAGACAGTAAATAATTGGTAAAAGTTACCCTCATTTTTTTACACAAATACGTTCGGCGGCAAGTACTTTGTACACGTTTAATATATCTGCAAATAATCCTATATCGAAGCTCTATTTTTAAATCATGATTTCTTTTTAGCTGCAGACGGTAGACGATTGTTCAAAATTGTAAAAAAAAATAACGTGTTGACATGCGCACGATATGGTGATGTGCATATTGTAAACGTCTGTGCCTTTCCCCTACCCGTTTTCATGAACCAGAATCATCATTTTATACTGTTTGCAGACGGTAAATAATCATTTTTTTTTTACGAAAATTTGATACATTTTCGAGTACCCTGTATAAAGTTTGGTGCATGACAAGACTGTCTGCAAATGCGCTTCCGACATATTTTTATTCCTTTAATTTCGAATTATGAACTTTGCAGACGGTAATTTATTAGTTGAAAACATTGTTTTTTTATGCAAACCGGAAATCGTTTCCTACATCCCGTGCATGCGTGCAAACCTTGAAAGTACCAAAAATTGAACTTTATTACATACATAATACTGAGTAAATTACTTGCAGACGGTAGGCTATCAGTTCTGATTTTCTGTCACCATCTACTAGTCTATTACTTAAATGGCATTCGAAAAGGTACATCACGAATTTTATCTTCCTTATTGTTACGAAACAAATGGTTTTTTGAAAATAAGTTATTGATTAAAAAAGTCTTATTTCAACCCTTTGAATCAGTTCTCCCACTTTTATCATTAACGAATAAAAATTGTGAAAAAAAAATTTTTTTTCGGAAAACTTTTTCATATTTTCAATTTAAAAATTATATTGAACCTTTAAAAATGGTATAACTTTATGGGTTTCATATTTTTTGTAATAATATATATAAATCAAGCTCAGTTTTCGAATTTTCATGTATTTTTTTAATGTGCAAAAAATGTAGTACATTATCGTGAAAAACTTCCTGTAACTCGGAAAATTAGCAAGTTAAAAAAAATTCCAAGAGACGAAAAATATTTAGAAGGTCTCAATGCATACGCCTGGGTTTTTTCAAAATTTTAAATTACGTGTTTTTGAAGCGCTACAATTTCAAAGAAAGGAGTAGTTTTTCATGTTTTTCTGGAAAAACTCGGTGAAAACGCACTTTACGGAAAATTTGCAAATAAAAAATAGTCTTGTATTTCGATGATACGTTTATCTGCATTTTTCAGATTTTTTTTTTCAACTTTTACATTTCCCCTCCCTCACTTTTAGGAATTTTCGAGTGCCATATCTCGAAAAATATGCATTTTTCTAAAAAAAGTCACAAGAGTAAAAACATTATTTTGGGCCAAAAAAGGTAAATATATTGTTTTTTTTGTCATTTTTGACCTAATTCTACAAGTTACGGAACTCCCGTGTTCTACCCCTTCCGATTATTTCCTACTCAATCTTTTTCAACTTTTTTATTAACGTCATTACAAACACCTTGCATGAGGTTTCATCAAAATCCATTCATTAGCACTCAAATTAGAGATTTTGGTCATTTTAGCGCTCCGTTGACTGGACTATTAGCGCTTGTATTTTTGCGATTATTTTTACAAAACTGAAAAATTTTAACATGTTTAAAAAGTAGGTAGGTACAAAACATAATTAAAAAAATAAATATTCTCTTATGTTAATTGGAAACCGATACCGTACTTTTTGCATTATATTAAAAGAAAATTAATTTTCTAAAAAAATTGTTAAAGTAAACGTAAAAAATTATTTCATTAATACCATTCAAAAGTATCTTTAAAAACCCACCTACAGTTTAAAACAATATTGTTTCTGTACGACTTAATGGCATAATGATTATAGAGCCCGCAATCTTTTAAATAGTTTATGGCTTTTGGCTGTTTAAACAAATATTTGTCGTGAAACTTTCTATGGTTGATAACATCCATAAAGAGTATATTTCTTCAAATCGTAAATAAATGGATAGATTATTATTAAAGCTATATTAAATTATTCAAAAAAGCTATATATTGGCTTGATCTTTTTTTTTGAGGTTAGTATATATTTAATAGAGGCCTTGGATATCTTAATCTGTTTGAAATTTTGTTGTGAACAATCTCAATTTTATATTTTTGCAATATGACCAATACGACAGGAGATATTCATAAAAATGCGAGAACAAAAAGATGCAATGTAATTTCAATTGTTTGTCAACCTCGCCCAAGCCAAAAATGTACAGTCATACTTTGTTACATGCCAAATTCCAACAAAAAGAGTTCCTCCCCAAACACTTTTTAAGAAGTTTATTTTTACCCACTATAGTATTAGTATAGTATAGAATAGTATAGTATAGGTTTGACTTTTTTAGATATGTTTTTATATGAAATGTTTATTTTAATTTTAATATGTAATATGTATATTATTAATATTATTATGTACCTACACTACTTACTAATAAATACATAAATAATTTTCTTTTATAGAGCGTTTATTCTTCCTGGATCTTCCCTTTATATAACCATTTTGAGCATCACAGAGAATATCATATTTTTCTAGATAATTCATTATCCTTTTATATATAATTTTTTCTATTATTTTTGAAATATTTGATAGAAGGGCAATTGGCCTCAAATTTTCTAGGTCATTTTGTTTGTCGCTTTTTAGGACAGGTAATATAAAGGCATCCTTCAGGTCATCTGGAAATATTCCAGTCTCAAAGCTCAAGTTAATGATCAATGAAAAAAAAATTTTGAGGTTGATTAGGTTGGTTTGAAGGAATGTCCTCTGACCAAATTGATTACTTGGTTGTGCGAAATTTTGATGTGAAAAATTTTGGGAGTTTGAGTTTCCTTGGAAACTTGGTCTCTGAAAGATTTGAGACTGTTGCCTTATGCGGCATTCGCTTATTAGAAGTCCATTTCTTTTACAGAATGAGCAGAATTTCTGCTGAAAATTTGAGGTTGGTCGTTTGGTTTGTAAAGTGAGATTTTTGACCGGACTATTTTTCGGAAATTTTTGTTGCTCGAAATATGAAAGTTGTAGTTCTCTCCGAATTCTAATAATTGCGTTCAATATAGTTGGAGGGTTACTGGCACGTATTATTCTGCCTAGATTTGGTTCTAGACCCGTTAACAAATTATTTAATGTCATCGTTTCTATGAGATCCGTTTGTACGGTTCTTTGCGTCGAGGTTAAGTTTTGTTTTTGCATTGCGGCATGCATCTTTGCATTGTGCGTTTGTAAACGCGATACGAATGTCAAGGCGGATTCACCTGGTAATTGGTGAATGCGCTGCAGGTCCTGAATTAGGGCCGATAAATCTCTGGAATTCCCAAAGTGGGTTTTCAATAGTGCTTTAATTTCTGGCCATATGGCAGGGTTGCGTGAATTTATAAGTTCGGCAGCTTTGCCTTTTAATTTATTTTTGATATGCACTGTTAACAAGATTTTTTGGTCGTGAATCGCCATACGTTGGGCACATTGACATGAGTTTAGGAAGGTTTGGGGGTTGATGGCGTTACCATCAAACTCCGGAATTAGCGAGAACATTTCTGAGAGTTTGTAAGGCTCGACCTCGTGCTCGACTTGC
Organism: Rutpela maculata; assembly: GCA_936432065.2. Lineage (NCBI taxonomy): Eukaryota > Metazoa > Arthropoda > Insecta > Coleoptera > Cerambycidae > Rutpela > Rutpela maculata. The sequence continues at coordinate 112,290,642 of OW386287.2, read as the reverse complement.
TCTGGTTGCTCGGTTGTTCCCGGTACTACTGGTACTACTGCATTTTGCTTTTTATTTGGAAATTATTTGAAAAAAAATTATTTGCGTATCAGCAGTATGATACGGAAATTAAATTAAATTAGCTTGTTACGTTGCGTGCGTAAATGAATTTTATATTAGCTGTATAATACACAATGTTTCGTAAATACGAAAATAAATAAACTTAAAATTAAATGAACTTGTTTCGTTGCGTTTGTAAAGGAATGGATTTCACTTTGACAATAGAACTGGCTCTTGTGCGCCGAGTATATTAGCGGTATAATACACTTTTAATAAAAATAAGTTGCGAAAAAATAATAAAATAATACGAGATGATTCTTAAAATGACTTACGTAATTATTTTCTTCATCTGTTTGTAGTCGTGTAGGTTCTTTTTCTGATTTGAAGGAGTGGAATCCACCGTCACAGCTAAGAAGTTCTCCTTGTTCTAGGGGATGTTTTCCAGGGTTAGGCACCTTTTTCGGATGTTCTTCTTGTTCCTCCAGACACTTTTCCACTAGTTAGGCTCCCGAACTGTGCTTTTTTCAGATCCACCAAGACTGCGCCATTTGTTAGAGTTATAAGTTTTTAAAAAATATTTATTTAGTTAAGAGGAATCAAGCTTGATTCCTTAATAAAAATTACATTTGTAGTTTAAATGTGTTTAATGAAATGATGAGTATAATACTGAATATAAGAGCATCTGTTACCTATATTTATAATATCTTACATTGATGTCAGCAAAACGTGAACAAAGGAAATGCAAGATAGCAAATCAGCATATTATTGTGAGAAGTTGAAATGAAACTTAATATCTAAATATGCAATTCTCAAAGGAAGCTGTTATCTGATACTGCAATATGATACTATCTGTAATGCCGTTTTATATCTTGATGATATGGCGTATAATTTTATATAACATGTATATATACATATTTTGTTTTGTTTGTCGTTTGTTTGTTTTATCTATAAGTATTGTTTGTCATATTTATCATATACTGTTTGTTTGAATATTTATGTGTATATTATGTTGATAAAAAGTTATTATTATTATTATTAAAACCTAATCTTTTTGTGTCTTTCAGAAGAAATTGAAGATGATTTAAAACAAGAGGAACAGTCTTCGGATATTGGAGAAGAGGAAGCTCTTCCACTTACTAGATTGCGTGCTACTAGAATTAGTAACAACGATGTACTAAGAAACCCAAATTTTTCTGCAAGAGGAGCAAGAAATGATAAAATATTAGGTTTGTTTATTTTTCTTAAGATACTGATAGCATTTTCCGGTGACTGCACTTTGGCAGTTTTTTATGTTCCACTGGCAAAGTTATTTTCGTGGGGTGTTCACTGAGTGCAGATTTTTTGCATGAGCTCTGGCAGCTCGTGCAATCGTGGGGTGTAATATAGCGCAGCGCGTATGATTAATCTAGAAAGAATAAGAAAATTTATTATAATCGATGAATTTTTTAAAAAGTCCTCAAATAGTAGTGAGGATAGGATCGTAGTAACCAGCACAATGAAAGAAAAGGTTAGTGTACCAAAAAATTAGAATTTTATCAGTAATGTGGTGCATCAGTACCAATGAATTAGTGGCACTGTCACTAGTGTCACATAACACTACTGTAAAATTCGTTACTTGCATGCGCATGATTTGCACTTAGTGTTGTTAATCATCAACATAGTGTGTGTCAAGGACAATCGATTGTCACTATTTTTTTTTTTATTTTTTTTAATGGAAAATTTTAAACAGAGTAATTTTTTTCACATCAAATCATTTATTTATTTATATATTTATTCCAATATCCAACAGACCAAAGCCCAAAGCCCATTTACAGGATGGGGGTAATAATAATTATTTTATTGACGCATTATCTTATAAAGATATTGAACAATGTCATCAATTAGGTAAAGAATGTAGAATAGCAATAATTAATAGACAAGCATAACAATAATAAACACTAAATGTAAAATCTTGATTAAAATAAATAAATAAAACAGAAAGGTGAATACCTTGAATACTTTATTCAAGGATGCAGCTAGAAATGTAGAAATATAATGCAATAATGCAGTTTAAATTACTTATTGTAGTATTCTTGAATATAGTAAAAACAGTTGTCGAGAAGGTAGCCACTTACATGTTTTTTTAAATTTGCTTATCGAATTAATGTGCTTATAAAGTTAGGTAGGTGATTATATATCACTACAGAAGTAATAAAGAATTTTTTTATACATAGACAAATTAATGTTTGAAACATAAATGTTAATACCTTTCCTTCGTTCATTTTTGCAAAAATTAACGACTTTACAAGGGAGTGGTAAAATATGGTGCATTTTGAAAATGAGATTACAGGATTCAAGTGGACTAACAGAAAAAATCTTGAGTATTACTCTTTCTTGTATCAAGAAATGCGATTAAGTTCAGTTGTCTGGCCCCAGTAAAATACCATATAGTTTAATTGAGAATGTCAAGGCATATAGACATTCATTAGGTTTTTAATATCTAAGATGTTTTTAAGATTAACAATAGCAAAGTAGGCACTATTTAATGTACTGACCACAAAGCCAACATGTTCATCCCATGTTAATTGATAGTGATGTAGAGACCCAAGAATTTGCAATTGTCTACTCTTTTTAGTAAAGTATCATCGAGTTTTAGTGTAATCCTGGAATTTTACATCTTTTAGAGAAAATCATATAATGCGTTTTTGATAGATTAAGAATAAGCTTGTTTTTGTCGTATCAGGTTGTGAATTCAGAAAGCAATATTTGGGCATTGTTGGCGAGTTCATTTTCTGAGGAGGCTTATAATGCAATTGTGGTGTCATCTGCAGACAAAACCAATTGCATATTTATCGTCTATATATTTTTTCAGGTCATTGATAAATATCGTAAATAGAAGTGGAAATAGAACGCTGCTCTGAGGTACACCATATTTCAACTCTCTCAAATCTAATCATTCTTGGCCAGTTCTAACTCTTACTTTATGGTTACTTAGAAAATACTTAATCCAATCATTCATACAGCCTCTAATGCCCATCGAGTATAATTTTTTCACCAGATATTCAGCATCCACACATTCAAAGGCATGTGTGAGACCAAAGAACAGGGCTAAAATGTAATTAATTATATCTGTCTAATGATTTATAGACAAATTCAATAAGTTCGAAAGCTGATGTGTTTGTTGAATGATTTCTCCTAAAACCATGTTGGTTTATTGATGATAGATAGAGTACTATTACCATGAGGTGAGGCCAGCAAAAAATATGCGCAGAAACGAGTTTGTATACTTATCATTCTAAGCTAATGAGAACGAATTAAATGGCATTCAATGTCGACATCAATGGCGGTGGTGGTCTGCACTAGTTATATTCGGAGCGGTAGCCTGATGGGTGATATCACGATGTTAGTTTTTGCGGTGACTTTCTTATAGTGCTGCACTCTGCATAAATATAAACTGAAATTAAAATATTGTAAATGGTATTTTTTTTTGTGTTGATATATCTTTTATAATAGAAACGAATGCAATAGGAACCTCTCAGGGCAGCGTAATCGGACCATTGTTGTTCCTTCTATTTATAATCGATCTACCCAAATATATTAACTACGGGAAGGTTTTTATGTATGCAGACGGCACTTCAATGATTATTTCGGCCAAGAGTCTCGAAGAACTAGAAGAACTAACTAATAAAACACTCGACCAGTTTAATACATGGTGCTATAAAAACAGGCTGATTATAAATTATGCACAGATAAAAATTATGTTTTGAATCAAGAATCATTGTTTCATATATATGCAAATAAATTAAATCCTTCATATAAAACAAATACTTTTGTGGCAAGAAATAAAAAGCTTGTCGTAAACAAATTATTCTTGAAAAAAAAGTACTTGTTTTATATGAAGAATTTAATTTATTTGCGTATATATGAAACAATGATTCTAGATTCAAGACATAATTTTTATCTGTGTGACAAAACGGCATGTGTCCTATTTAAAACGCGATCAAAACATATTTATAAAAATATAAAAATTTCCCTAAATGGTAATCAACTGAGCACACATACCCATACAAACTTTCTAGGAATATTATTAGATGAAAATCTCTCTTGGACCAACCATGTAGATCAACTTTGTGCAAAACTGAGTCAGTCGTTCTTTGATATCTCCATGTTAAAAAATAGTTTGTATCGTACCTCCCTGATAGGTATGTACTATGCTTTATTCTACTCAAAGTTGCCATACAGTATAATTACTTAGGGCCAAAGTGTGAACCTACAGAGAGTTTTTGTTATATAAAAGAGAGTGCTGTGAATAATCTTTAATATGGTGTGTGATTCTTGTCGTGACACTTTTGAAATTAATAATCTGCTTAGTGTCGTGAATTGGAAATTCTGAACGTACCAATGGAAGTGACAAGAACTTGACATTTGATAGGGGGGACATCTTTTGGGTCATTTTCCTTTTGTTGGTTAGAAGATTGAGTCGTCTGAGTACACGTTTTAGCATATTGTAAGTTTTGTTCCATTTATGTGATTTAGTATTCAGCACAACAAAATTAGTTGTATTTTCATTTTGGTATTTGAGTATCGTTTTTGGGGAGATACAAGTACGGATTTCCGGATTAAATCAATTTTCTGTGGCGTCTTTCGAATGCAAGACTTTGGAGCGCCATTTAACAGTAAATGACCTCTTTCAGCCCACCTCACATCTCAGGTACGTCTTCACTTAAGGGTGAAATAGATGTGTAATTTAGGTTATTTATTTTATTGCAGGGCTGTTTGTTTGTTGTTTGTTAAGTTACGTGTATTGGATCTATTTGTTAGTTCATGGCTATTTGGTTTGTTACCGTATGATTTTATTTGGATTTGTTAATTTATGAGTTATTTGGATCTGTTACTCTGCGTTTTACTTGGAACTTGTATGTCACGTTCTACACTTTACGAGGGACTTCCAGCCTGACTCTGGTTTCAACTTCTAGTCCAAATTTTGGTGTCTAGATTGTGGACTACTGCCTGTCATCTTATGATTGTATGGTACTGGGGATCTGGTCACGTTACCCTAGACTCCACGTAGATTGTCTACCACCTGCGGCTGTTATCAACTAGGATTACACCTGGTAGGACGGGAAAAGGTATTCAGACACTACCAAGGGTAAGCGGAATCATATTCTCTTAACGTATATATGAACACAGCGTCCACAGGACAGTAAAATAAATTTCAAGTAATATTAGTAATATTTTGCTCGTAACGTAAATTTCAGTAACATTTTAGATTTCAATAATATTTGGTATATTTTTTGTAACGTTATCTCACTACTTAAATAGTTTTGCCTTATTTTACAAATAGATTTCAATAGTTTTAAGTAATTTATGTTTCACCGTACCTTGGGTCACTTGTAGTTATTTTATGTCACGCCTCTTGTATGCGATCTTTTCATATATTTATTAGTTTGTAAGATATTTTGTGTATATTAGGTTATGCGTGTGGGCTCCACTTATTAGTACACTTTTTGAGATTAATATTGTGATATAAGTTCTATAGCAACAGTGGTAGAGTTAACACCTATTTATCTTTTGCTCTTAGTACAAGTTATTAGTTTAGTACCTAATTTAAAATGTCTAGTGAAAGTGATGGTAGCTATAGTGAAACGGAATTGTGTGATGATGGTAAGTGGAAAAAAGTGAGGCATAAAAGAAAAGCAAGGAACAGATTAGGAAGTATTTCGAAAAAGAACAAGCATTTATCAGTAGAAGCAATAAATGAAATTGTTATGGGACAACAGTCAAACAACACAGAAATATCAGATATCCAATCCAGAAGTAAAAACCAAACATCTAAAAACATAAATTCTAATAAAACCTTGAATAATGATAAAGAAATTCCACAGTCAAATATTACAAATTCACATACACTGCCCAACCCTAATTCAAATGAAGAGATTCTCACACAAAAAAAAAGACACAAGAGACCCCCCAATCAAACAAAAAAATATTTCAGCAAAAATGAAAGAAATATCACAAAAACCGTTTAAAACACTATACTATATAAAAGCACCTGAGACGCTAACAAGAAAAACGATGTCAGACATTTGGGACAAGGAACATCCAAATACTGATGATATGATTCTTAAAACGAAAATGGGATTCCTCCTTAAAACTAATCAAAACAAAAATATAATCACTCAGACACTAATGCAGCTTATTGGCCAAAAACACATTTTAAATTACAAAGAAACACAACTCTCAACTGCGCCAACAAACACTAATGTTCATAATAACTCATACAGTGTGGTCATCGGATCTGTAGAACATGACATTACAGAAGAGGAAATTAGTCAATTTTTCACGCAATCTCATATCACCCACAGGTATTGCAAAAGAATTGTTTCGAAAACTACTAATAAAGCTACCTACCTTATAAGAATCATAATAAAATCACCAATAAAATTGATTAAGTGTAATGGACCACATCATCATACTAAATAATACACAACTTCCACCAAAGTGCGGATGCGGTGCAGAAGATCATACTGCATGGTCACTAAAATGTCCAAAAAGGTCTATAAAACCAATCGAAGGCATACCAAATAATCCAATCAAATCTCTGAACAAAAAATCAAGCGAAATAGATACAAAAATCACCAAAAATTCAAAGATACACTCCCCAATTACCATCCACGATATGATCATCAATACTTACTTAAATAAATGAATAAAGAAAAATACACTGATAGAGAAGAATTCATTTCTACACTATATTTGTAGCACAATATAATATTGACACAGTTGCACATTTTTCAGGAAGCAGACTGTATATTTTGATGTTTGACCTAGAACAACCTTCGACAATTTCTCCAACTCAACCAATACAAAGAATTAATAATGTTCAAATTCACGTCGATAATTAAAATTTTATTTATTTATTTATTTATTTATTTATTTATTTATTTATTTATTAAAGATCATGTTAATACACAAATTGTTTACATTCGTCAACAACAACAGAGACATTACTTAATATTTATATTTAAAATTATTGGTTAGAACTACACAATATGGGGATTAAAACTCTAAATGGAAAATATATTATCAATACTAAACACATAGAACAAACTACAGTTTGGCTGAGTAGCCACGTCCTGACATTGGTATAACTTTCTTAGTAAGCCAAGAAAAAACGTGGGTAACAGCTATTCGCAGACGAGCTGCCTTTTTTTGAAGTTCCCTGCCGGCCATTTTGGAATATCTTCACGTCAACGACTGATCAGTTAAGTAACTTTCATGTTAAATTTACTGTTAATTACCACCTTTCCAACAAAATTTTTTGTGGCTATTAGTCTAAATCTGCTTAGGCAGGATATTTTTTATGAATTTGTTGTAATATACCAACACTCAACTCAGAGAGCATTTTTGTAAATATCTATTTGTATTTTTTGTGAGTTAACTTACTATGTCACGTCTTGTAGTTAATACCGTTTTTTAGAGATTTATTAGGTGTTAGGCCTGTTTTAGGCTTTAGGCCTGTATGTGGGGTAACACGTCGCATTACCAAAGGGGTAGTTTAGCCTGAGGGCCGCGATTTGCCGTTACTTCTATTAAAGTGCAGTTAAATTCGCCACGGGGCGTTTTACTTTCCAACAAAATTCTTTCTAATCAGGATATATATTTATAAACGAATTTGTTGTGAAATTTTAGAGCTATATGCTATTTGAGGTAACTTATAGTGCTTACGTGCTCAATAATTTTTTTAGATTTTTTTGCGCGTCATTATAACCTTAAACTTGTTGTAATTTTATAGTCATGGGTTATTTGAGGTAACTTATAGTGGTTACGTACTAAATATTTTTTTAGATTTTTTTGCGCGTAATTATAACCTTAAATTGTGTGTAATTTTATAGTTATAGGCTATTTGAGTTAACTTATAGTGGTTACGTGCTAAATATTTTTTTAGATTTTTTTGCGCGTAATTATGACCTTAAATTGGGTGTAATTTTATAGTTATAGGCTATTTGAGTTAACTTATAGTGGTTATGTGCTAAATATTTTTTTTAGATCCTTTACCGTGCAAATATAATTTTAAACTCATGTCAGTATCCAGCTGAAAGCCGCCCCTTTGCTTTATGCTATTATTTGCTCTAGTGTATTCGATGTTATCATGCAAAACTTTTCTTGCATTTAAGCCGTTTTTGTGGCCTAGTACCAGTTTCATATTTTGCCTGATAACATTGTAAGACAAGCGTCCTGTTTTGCCTTCAGCCACCATCTTGTATAGCACCAACTTGCCCCGGTGCATTTACAAGTTATCAATTGTCAGTTTTAGGTTTTTTAACCGTGTTATATGTGGTTTCGACCATTTTAAATATTTAGCTTGTGTAAATAGTTTTGGCCAAAGTTTTTTGTAAATTCTATCTCTACGGGGAGTTTGTAATATTTACCTCTACAAGGTGTTTTTAGACCTGAAGCCAACTATCTCTTGTACATTTAAGGCTAGCATTAAGTGTTGTTTATCGATAAATTAACCGTGGATCTTGGAAAGATATACTAACCATTAAATTGTATATATTATTTAATCGATATTAAATCCATAATTTTATTATATCTTTGTTTTAATATCTTGTTTTGTGCTGTATCTTCCTTATTTCACGATTCTCCTATAGAATCTGGCGCCCAAGGTACTCTTGAATTTTTGCAGAAGAAAACTCAAAATTTTTACAAAAAAATATTTAATTTTTTTGAAAAAAAAAAAATTTTTAAATTTTTTTCAAAATTTTAAAAAAAAAAATTACGACTTATTCACTCTTGGCCGCGTTAGCGAGACTGTTGTTTACGCTTACCGATGGCCCTCGGCCTCCTAAAAAAACCTGGCTGGCCGAGCCTAATTTGTTTTGGTAATAGGTTATTATTTTTGGGTGTTTGAACATTTTAAGTAACCAGACAAATTAGTTTTGTGTCATACAGGGAATATTAACTTGTCTAATTCTGTAAATTAATTTGTAAGTGATGATGTCAGTTTGGGCTTATCCCATTTAATTTTATAGTAAAACTTCATAGTCAAGAACTCAACCATTCAAGAGTTATTAAAATTTCCCCAGTTGACCAGGAAAAATATTACATAATTTGTTTAAAATGGTAGAGACAATATCAATAAATTGTTCAAATTTTTTTATATCTCTATCAGGTGTTCTATAAAGTGAAACAATAATATAATTACCATTGATAACCTCTACTACTGATACTTCACAGAGTGATTCACGTGACAACAATACAATATCATTACGAGCTTTAAAATCAATACCATTCTTTACAAAAATTATACTATCATCATGTGCCGAGGTAGTTCTGGCATAATGTGAGGCCAATGTATAATTATGTATGTTTATCGTACCTATTTCATCTGGCTTCAGCCAATGTTCGCTAAACGTTAAGACGTCCGGCATTTCCTTGATTTGGGCAAAATAACCCTCTATCTCATTTACTTTATATTTCAAAGATTGAACATTAAGATGGAATACTGAAAGAACATTCTTCTGCATTTTACTTGTTCTTGCCCACACTGGGAGACTGAAAACCCTCATTAATAACTTCTTCACTTATTTCTTTTTGTAGTGGTGTTTTATTTACTACTTCCTGCCTAGAGATGTTGTCCATAAGGTCGTCATTTTCAGTTTGTACAGGATTATTAGGTAGTTTCAGATTATCAAGGAACCTGCGCCCCTTTTTGAAATCGAAATGATCATACATTATACCAGATGGCCAAAATTTGCTGTCATATACCATATCATGGAGTACTGGGTCAAGTCCGACCATGAAACTATTGTTGTCCTCTACCTTTTTGTATAAGTCTAACGATTTAACATAGATGTTGTTAATGTCTGTGTTATATTTCCTTGCGATATAGTTTTTTACAACTTGTTGTGTTACTTTGTTTTTTGCTTTAGAGATATACAGCCAGATTTTTTTATTTTTTTTCGGTTCACTACTTTCAAATTCGGCATCTTCCCCTTCGTTCTTTTCTGCACTACCTATTTGCCCACTCTTCTTATGTTTCTTTGATTTTATTGTTGTATATTGATTTTCTTTGTCTATATTTGCAGGTTTCCTGTTTTCAATTGTTTCTGTTATTTGAATGATATGATTTTCTTCACTGATCTTCTCTGCCTCTTTATGTTTGCTAATTTCCTTATTTGCTACCTTATTGTCTGTTATAAGGCTCCTGGAGGCAGTTTCACAATACGTAGGTTTAAGCATTGGTTTACTAGGTGCTGGTTGGTTTTGGATAAGTTTTAACAAATCAATGTTAGTTTCTTTAACATTCTGCAGCTCTACCTTCATTTGAGCTAATTCCGCCGTAACAGTTTCTTTTATGATTTCGGTAAATTTTGTTTGCAGTACATCTTGTAAATTTTTGTACAAATCAGCTGGCTGTGTATTGTTATTGCATAATTCCTTCAATTACTCTAACTTTTTTTGTAACTTTTTATTTTCGTCTTCTAATTTTTTATTGGATTTTTTCAATTGTTTTAGTTCATTTTTGGTAACATTTTTGCAATCTTCACAGTGATATTGTAGTAAATGACTTCGTAATATCATACATCATTCCTCGGTTGTACTTAGTTCGGCACATTTTTTGCAGATGTTTGACTGACAAAAATCGCACTTGAAGGTTATGCAGCATTCTTTGCAGTTGCTTTCTGTGCATACTTTACACAAAAGCACCCAGTACAAAAACTTCTTGTACAAAATCCTAACAAAAAAGTTGAAATTTTCTTTTACAGATTGCTGTCTTAGAGGTTTTAGATGCATCTGGGAAATTTTGAAAAAAAAAATTACTAGCACCTAATCTTTTTAAAAAGTTTTCTGTTTGGATTTATCGGTTTTTGTCTGAAAATTGTATTTTGAGGATTTTTTGAAAAATATAACATTTTCCATTTCGGTATTATATAGAATTTGCAGGAAATTCCTACTCAGCACTAATTTAGTGTTTCGCACGGGAAAATGATTTTGTAAGGTTAGTGGTAAATATTAGAATAGAATAGAATAGAATAATTTATTAATGTTGAATACACAGAAGTGTTTACACGAAAAACGTAATAAGAAAACTGGACTTTAAAATACACTTATATATTAAAAAACATATGAATACTGTCTCCATAACTGCTATTTTCCACCAGAATGGAAACATGGAATCTTAGTCACCATATCCAAACCCAACACCGACCACACAAACGTTATCAACTATCGTCCCATTACTTTACTATCTGTTCTGGGAAAAAATTTCAAAAAAATACTCAAAATAATATTTCAAGACGAAGTTGGACGTGTTATCCCAGGGTATCAATTCGGATTTCGAGAAAAGTGTTCTACTGTACACCCCCTGACAGTCATCACATCTAATATACAGACAGCAAAACTCCATGGTCAATGTAGTTTCTTGACATCCATAGGGCCTTTGATAGTGTTTGGCATCGTGGCATCCTATTTAAATTGATGGTAATTAACTGCCCCAAATATTTACTTTTTCTCCTTAAAGATTACCTAAGTGAAAGGACTGTTCAATTTAAAATTAACGACCACTTCTCATAAAACATCATAATTCACCAAGGTGTCCCACAAGGCTCTCCACTCTCGCCTTTGCTCTACAATCTATACTGTTATGATATATTCAATGTGTCTCACTTTTCATGGAGCCACCCTCATATCTCGCTTACCTGATATCCGAATATTTTGAAATTTTGGTGGTGAATATACCTATAAAGTGAGTCTTTAAACGTAACCACATTCGACTAAAGTCAGAGGCGTTCGATTCTATGATGGAAAAAGGGGGTCGATTTTTGAAAAAAAGTATTAGCGATTAAATAGTAATTTTGTTATAGAATCATTTCATATTAGTACAATACATTATTCTGAACAAAAAATAAAGAATACATTTTTTTCATATGAGAATCCGTTTTACAGATACAAATTATTTTAAGTTGAAAAAATTTTTTTTTTGACGGCTCATATCTCAAACATCTTTGAACCCACAACGATGTAATTTTGTACAGACACTTCTCATTTTCCGCAACGGACTCAATATCCCTGGAGCATAAGGCAGCACTGGTGTCTCGTCTATCCCATACGAGTGCCTACCTGTTCCGTGTCTTGGAACCGTCATTTCTGACATACTCAAGTACGGTGGTATTTCCTCCTTTTTTACATCTATTTTTATCCTTTCCTTTCAATTGCTGTCGTTTTATTCCGGATTGTTAATCTGGAATTCTCTTTCTTCTTCTTTTTGCTTCATAATTATTTTAACGTAATCGTGGATAGTCTTCCACTTTTCTGGGCTACATGTCATCTCGGCTACCATATTCTCTTCGCTTATGGGAGCGCCCACTTCCATGTACATCCTGTTTCTCTCCCTATCCCATCTAGGGCAGCTGAACACGGTGTGTTTCACGTCGTCTATTATCCCATTTTCCTGTCCGCAGTAAACACAGTATTCATCCCTCACTTTTTTTATGCGATGGGTGAATTTCCTAAAAGACCCGTGTCCTGTTAGTACTTGGGTCAAATAGTATTCTGGGTTCCTATGCTCGCACTTCAACCATTCTTTTATGTCGGGAATTAAGGTCTTTGTCCAACTTGCCACTCTGTCCTCCTGTTCCCATCTCAGCTGCCAGTTTCTTATACTTTCTTCCCTTTCGGCTTTTTTCCTCAAGGTTATATGGCCCTCTCCCGACTCGTGTAGCCTCCTCCTTTCCAGGACCAGGAGGTCGATTGGTGGTATTCCTGCAATCACTTGAACCGCATGTGCGGACACCGTTTTGTAGGCCCCTACCACTCTAAGGAGCATTTTCCGTTGAGCTCTCTCCAGCATCATCCTATACCTACCGATCCTTAGTACAGTATTAGTATACAGTATTATATGTGAGGAGGTTATGTTACCACATGTTCAGTGTTTTGCACAGTGCTAAATTGTTCTTTTTTTAGAAGTTGACAACTGATATTAACTACTTATAGTGCATTAAACCAAATTTGGGATATAAACTTTCACCTGAAGTAATAAAATAGTAATATAAGTTTACAAATCTCCAGAAATAAATGTTATTTTCAAAACTAACCTCAAAATGGAATGTGATGTATGTAAAGAAATAAAAGATGTATTTAAATGTGATGGATGTAATCAATCAATATGTAAAGCATGTGGAAAACTAACATCATCAGAGATAAAAGTACTTCAGCTGAATAGTCGTGTGTTGAGATTCTATTGTTTGAAATGTAAAAAAAATGAGACGTATTCATTGTTTCATAAAATTATTGAATGCAAAGATCAACTGATTGAAAGTAAAGAAAGAAGCATAGCAGATAAAGACGTTATCATAGCAGCCAAAGAAGAACTATGTATGATGTTGAAGAAAGAGATGGAGGACCTACAGAACACTAGAAAATATGAAAACAAAATCGGGTATAGCGAAGCAGTAAAAAAACCAACACCGGAGGTAGTAGTGGTAAAACCAAAAAAAACGCAAGAAAGTTCCAAAACAAAACAGATTATTGAAGAAAAAGTGGATCCAAGTTCATTGGGGGTTGGAGTAGCTAGAGTAAAATATGTAAGAGATGGTGGTGTGGCGATAAGTTGCAATAGACATGAAGACGTTCGAAATATATCAAATAGTATTCAACAACAATTAGGAGAAGAGTATGAAGTAAATATTCCAGAGAAAAAGAACCCAAAAATTCGAATTATAAATTTGGATAAAAAACTTCTAGAAGACCATGAAGAACTAATTGAAAAAATTATTATACAAAATTCTATTACCACTTCATTGCCTCAGCGGATTATAAAAGTTTTAAATACCTATGAAACAAAGAATAATAGAACTATTGCAATTGTGGAAATAGATCCACTCACTTATAACCAAATAAGAAAAAAAGAAATCTTATATATTGGGTGGCGTGCATATAAATATGTAGATCATATAAATATAGTACAATGCTATAAATGTTGGAAATTCGGACACATGGTAAAAGATTGTAAAAGTGAAAAGGATATATGCCCAAAATGTACAGGCGACCACAGATCAAATGAATGTAAATCCGAAGAAGTAAGATGCATAAATTGTAAATATGCCTCAGAGACATTAAAAATACCAAATATTGATTTTGAGCATACAGCTTATGATAGAAAATGTGAGGCTTACAAAAGAATATACGAACAATTAGAACAAAAAGTAAATTATACAGATAGTACCAAAATACAAAAATAGCAATTAGAAAACTTAATAATGTACCTAAATATACAGGGCCTTTCAAAAAACAAAACTCAGTTAGAATGGATTATTTATCAATGGAAACCTGTTGTAATTTGCATTTCTGAAACACATGTAACAGAGGAATTTCAGAATAATGAAATAGATATTGAGGGATATAATACAGTTATCACACACTCAACAAGTCAACATACCGGAGGTACAATAATATATGTAAAAAAAGAATACAAATATACTGAAATATCAAAAGAAACTATTTATATGAATATGTGGTTATCTGGAATTAAACTGAGTATAAAAAATTGTAGATATAATATTCTCAATATATATCACTCACCGAGCTCTAGTGATGCGAAATTTTTAGAAAGATTAGAAGAAATACTTGAGGTATATTCGGCAAAAAATGAAGTATTTATTTTAATAGGAGATCTTAACATCAATGTAGCAAAAAATACTTATTATTCTAATAGATTAAAAAACATAATTAGAAATAGTGGTTTATATCAAAAAATTGATAAATTTACTAGAATAACAAAAGAATCTGCTACAATTATTGACTTAATAATTACTAACGAGAAGGAAATCCCATTTACAATTCATCTGACACCTAAAATAACAGACCATTGTATTATAACAATAGATATAGAGAATAATGACAATCAAGAATCTTTTACAAAAAAATATAGAAATTTCAAATATTTTAATGAACTAAACTTTCAATTAGACTTAATGGATAATGAGTGGTTCCCAGACTGTACAGATACTAACTTTTTAGCAGAACAACTTGCCAGGTCCCTAATTAATGTATTAAATAAGCATGCACCTGTAGAAGAAAAAGTACTCGGATGTAATTGGGCCAATAAGATGTGGTGGACACCCACAATAGGTCAAGAGATATTAGAAAGAGATAGAATGTATAAAAAAGCAGTTATTACACAACAAGAAGTAGATTGGAAGAACTACAAACAAAAAAGAAATGCAATTGTAAATAGAATAAGACAACAGAAAGAAATATTCTATCAGGAAAAAATCGATGAAGTAAAAGACAACCCTGTGGAGATGTGGAAAACGCTAAAACAATTAGTCAAAAGTAATAAAAAAGAAAACAATAAAGAAGGCATTATATTTAATAATGAAATGGAAAAGAACAAACAAACTATAGCTAATAAATTTAATGCATATTTTTTGAATAGTTTAGAAGAACTAGTGACTTACCCGAACCAAGATCAAATTAATGAGGTTATAAACAATATGAATAAATGCAATGTTAGTTTGGAGAGATTCAGATTACTAGAATTTTATGAATTAAAGAAAATAGTAAAAGAAATGAGAATTAAGAAAAGCAGTGTAGATGGAATAACAACAACTATTTTACAATCTGCATTTGAAATTACAGGAGACAGATTTCTACAGGTAATAAATAGTAGTCTAGAAAATGGATGTTTTCCCAGAACATGGAAGTTGTCCATGATTATACCGTTAGAGAAGAAAATAAATACCATTAAATGTGAAGAACATAGACCTATAAATATGGTGCCAACATACGAAAAACTACTAGAGATTATAGTGAATGATCAAATTATAAAATATGTTGAAGATAACCAGTTATTGACCAAGTACCAAGCAGGATTCAGAAATCAAAATTCATGTGAGAGTACAATACAAACCGTTTTAGCAAAATGGAAAAACGCATTGAATGAGAAAAAAGTTATAGGTGTTGTATTTTTAGATTTTCGTAGAGCATTTGAGACCATAAATAGAAATCTACTATTATTAAAGTTAAAAAGCTATGGGTTAGGTGCTACAATCATTAAGTGGTTTAGTGAATATTTATCAAATAGAACTCAGGTGACAAAATATAATGATACTATATCAACATCGAAACAAAATATATTCGGAGTACCACAAGGGACGGTATTGGGTCCTACATTGTTTTTATTATATATAAACGATATAGTGCAACATGTACAAAAGTGCAATATTCAACTTTTTGCGGATGACACATTGTTATATTTCATAGGGGATGATGTGGATGAAATTATAAACACATTAAATGTTGAACTTAAGACTCTGCAAACATGGTTAACATTAAATAGCATGTATGTGAATATAGAAAAAACCAAGTTTATGTTAATTAAAAGTAAATATAATAAAATTGACACAAGAAACAATATGGGTATATATATAAATGAAGAACAGATCGAGCAAGTGATAGAATGTAAATATGTAGGTATTCTCATTGATGAAAATTTATCATTTTCCAATCACACTTCTTATATTACCAGTAATATCGCTAAAAAAGTAAACCTATTAAGCAGAATAAGGCATGTCAGCTCATGGACTAAACTTTTAATATATAAAACAATAATTTTACCGCACCTAAACTTTTGTTCTACCATTTTATATCTATTAAACAACACACAGCTGCATGAAATACAAAAAAAACAGAATCAAGCATTACGTACTATTTTAAGGTGCAATAGATACACAAGTATTAAATACATGCTAGAGCAGACCAAACTTCTAAGTGTCAGACAGACCATTTTTAACAACACGATGATTGTTATATACAAGATAAAGCATGGGTTATGACCACGACACCTACTCGAAGACCTAACTTACGTTCGTGACATTCATACTTACGAAACCAGAAATAGAGGAAATTTTTATATCGATACTGTCCAAACATCATATGGACAGAATAACCTATTTCACAAAGGACTCGTAGAATATAATCGGTTGCCAGATGCCATAAAGAGTAGTGAGACGCTATTATCCTTTAAAAGAAACTGTAGAGATTATTGCATCAAACATATAGAGATATTGTAATATGTCGCACCCCTTAAAATTTAAGGTTATGTTACTAAAAAGTAGGCAGACTTCAACAGATCGAATGTCTGAATGAATGTAGTGTATTTGCACCTACTCGAAAAAGAACCTACCAGAAGATTCCAAAGTGACATCTGGAATTCTCTAGAGAATGGTGTCGTCATCACAGAACAATCGAGATCTGTCATTTTTAGGTATAAAAGACCAACCGCATTCTCGGCGAGTAGTTCAGAGAGTTCAGAAAGTTCAGAAAATATAGAAAGTGAGGTTAAGAGTTTAATGATAAACAAAGTAATAAACATTGTGATTTTAGTCAGTAAAGTGTATTTAAATTAATAATAGGATTGTGAAGTATCCAGTAAATATTTAATAAAGTGTGTTAGTGGACATCTCTTGTTATAATTTTTGGAACCCACGGAATTTGCAAGGGGTAGTTTCCTAAGGGTGGAAACACGTTACAATTGGTGTCAGAAGCGGAATTTTATGACAAGAGGAGCTCTGAAGTTGTGCTGGAGTGTTCGAGAAGGATTCTCGAGGGTTAGTGCTAACACAGGACTAATTTACTGGACATTGTTCGAGGGTTGTTTTCGAACAGGAAAATAGTGTTTAAGTGCATTTTTGAGACATTGTAGAACATTTTATTAGGACATTAGTGTGATAATTAAATCCTTTGAACTCAGAAGTGATAGAGACACTGAAAAAGACTCATTTAGTGCGTGAAAATTTCTAGAACTTTTCTATTTGGACATTAGTGGAGATTATTAAATTCTCTGAACTGGATAGTGACAAAAGACTCTGGATAAGACTTTTTCGTGCTATTTCGAGATTTGTCTAGAAAGTTCCATTACCGATATTGACGTGACAGTTAAATTTATTTTATTTTAATTTCATCGTATGCCCGTAACAACAAGAAGTATGGCATCCGATAAACAAATACAGGACTTATTCGAACAATTCCAAAAAATGATGGCGCAGCAACGGCAGGAAGACAAAGAAGAACAGGAGAAAAAACGTCAGGAAGAAAAAGAACAGCAAGAAAGAAGATGCCAAGAGGAGGAAAAACGGCGTCAAGAAGAAAGGGACGAATTAAAGAAAATGATGGAAGATCAGGAAACAAGACGTCAGAAAGAAAAAGAGGATGAAGAAAGAAGACGTCAGAAAGAAAAAGAGGATGAAGAAACAAGACGTCAGAAAGAAAAAGAGGATGAAGAAACAAGACGTCAGAAAGAAAAAGAGGAACAAGAAAGACGACGTCAAGAGGAGAAAGAGGAAGAAGAAAGACGACGCCAAGAGGAAAAAGAGGAACAAGACAGACGCCAAGAAGAATTAAGGAAAATTCTGAATGAACAAATGAAAATGCAGCAGGACGCGATCATTTCTGCCAACGAAGAATTAAAGAGTCAAGTCAAAGAAGAGATAAACAAGGTAGAAGAAAAAGTAGGTGAAGTCGAGACAGAAGTCAGTCAAGTAAAAGGAGAAGTAACTGAAGTTAAAGAGAAAGTAAACAAGTTCGAAGAAGAAGTCAAAGGAGAAATAGACCGGCTTAAACGACAGTTGAGAGATAGAGGAAGCCAGCAGGTGGTATCATCGGGTCAGCGACTAAAACCTCCTTCTTTTGACGGCCAAAGTTCCTGGACGACGTACAAGAGGCAGTTTGAGGCAGCAGCATGTGCGAACAACTGGGATAACGAGGAAAAGGCCATGGCATTAGTTCTGGCATTAAGGGACCAGGCCTCAGAGTTGCTTCAGACTATCCCAGTGGATAAACAAAGGGACTTCAAAGTCTTGGAAGCTGCATTGGACTTGAGATATGGCGACCAACATCTCGCCCAAGTATACCAGGCCCAGCTAAAATCACGAACACAAAAGG
The DNA here is from genome assembly GCA_936432065.2 of Rutpela maculata. Lineage (NCBI taxonomy): Eukaryota > Metazoa > Arthropoda > Insecta > Coleoptera > Cerambycidae > Rutpela > Rutpela maculata. The sequence goes on along the minus strand of OW386287.2, from coordinate 112,271,676 downwards.
CTGGAGAGAGTTTACAGGAATTCGAAGCTGCGATAGAGAGACTGGCACACCTGGCGTATCCGAGTGCACCTAGAGAATTTCAGGAACAATTAGCCGTAGGGGCCTTTTTAGATGGTATAAGGGACGAAGAGGTCAGGCGAGTTCTGAGGCTGACGAGACACCAAAGTAGTAGCGAAGCTTTGGTGCGTGCACTTGAAGTAGAAGCCGCTTACAGAGATACGCCAAGGTCGAGAGTGCGAGCTGTGACTCTCGAAGAATCGCAACCAGAAATGAACCAGCACCCTATGTTGACGGAGATGCAGAAAATGTTTACCAAATTATTGAACAAAGTGGATGATCTTAAGGAGCAGAGAAAACAACAAAATAAAGGAAAGCCGAGTGGAGGTATTAAATGTTACAACTGCGGCAAGGTAGGACACATGAAGCGAGACTGTCGACAGCAGAATTCGGAGAGTCGAGAAAATGCTGTGAATCTTGAAGAGAAGCAGGAAAGCAGTACCAATGGGGTTGTTCTGGCTAGGGAATGCAGTGACCCCAGAGAAATAAAGATTTCCCAGCTTCGAGGAATTTCGAATAGTCTATTGTTACAAGGCCACGTGAATGGAAGGAAATGTTTGTTTACCATCGACACAGGTACTACGTCATCAATAGTACGGCCAGGATTTATATCAGGCATAAAGATTACCAAGAGGCAAAATGAAGTGATCGTCCGGACAGCTACGGGGGACAGGGCTACGGTTCATGGAGAAGTAGACCTGGGTTTGCAGATTGGGCATTTGAGGTTCGACCACAGGGTCATCGTGGCTGACATCACGGATGACTTCATTTTGGGGCTAGACATCATGGAACAGTATGGATTTATTGTTGACGTAGGAAAGCGAGTCCTAAGGATTGGAAACGAACAATTTATTCTGTCAAAAGAGAACGACCAATGCGAGAAAACCAGGCTCTTGACAACACAGGCAGGCAAAACTCCTGCATTATCCAGAAAACCAGGCAAGGAAGATTGCAAGCGCTACCCTCAGGTGGGAAAATTGCCGAACATGGTTGAAGTCAACATTGTCAAGGTCGATCTTCCAGACAATTGGACAAAGAACACTCTGAGGCAAGAGCAATTGCGCGATGTAGAAATCGGACCCATGTTGAGAGCAAAAGAAGGCGGAACGCGTCCAGCATGGAAGGATGTTTCCAACAAAGAAGTGGGGCTGAAGGCTTTATGGTCACAATGGGATTCACTTATGGTCGTAGATGGGCTTTTGAGGAGAGCATGGGAAAGCCCAGATGGGAAGCAGGTTGCCATGCGTCTAGTGATTCCCAGGTGTCGTGTACCAGAAGTACTCCAGGAAGCACATAATGAAACATCCAGCAGACACTTCGGCATAAACAAGACATTGAGTAGAGCACGGGAACAGTTCTATTGGCTTAATAGTCGCCAGGATGTGGAGGCCTGGTGTCGCACGTGTAAGAATTGTGCTGCCCGTGGGGAACCATTTTCCATGAGCAATTACAGAAATGGAAGTCGAAAACAGCCGAAGAATGACCGAGAGCAGATAAACAAAACTAGTAACCGATTGAAGGCTCGTTATGATCAGAATGCCAGTACAGGGGGATTCAAGGTGGGGGATCTGGTTTGGCTGTACAACCCACAGCGGAAGGAATGGAGATCCCCGAAATTTCAACCTCCTTGGGATGGACCGTATACTGTTATTACCCGAATTAATGATGTCGTCTATCGTATTCAACGGAACAAAAAGTCCAAGATGAAGATCGTACACTTGGATAGACTGGCGAAGTAAGTGAAAGAGGCTGAATTGCCTGACCGGGACGTTCAGGCTTAAGGAGGGGGCAGTGTAATATGTCGCACCCCTTAAAATTTAAGGTTATGTTACTAAAAAGTAGGCAGACTTCAACAGATCGAATGTCTGAATGAATGTAGTGTATTTGCACCTACTCGAAAAAGAACCTACCAGAAGATTCCAAAGTGACATCTGGAATTCTCTAGAGAATGGTGTCGTCATCACAGAACAATCGAGATCTGTCATTTTTAGGTATAAAAGACCAACCGCATTCTCGGCGAGTAGTTCAGAGAGTTCAGAAAGTTCAGAAAATATAGAAAGTGAGGTTAAGAGTTTAATGATAAACAAAGTAATAAACATTGTGATTTTAGTCAGTAAAGTGTATTTAAATTAATAATAGGATTGTGAAGTATCCAGTAAATATTTAATAAAGTGTGTTAGTGGACATCTCTTGTTATAATTTTTGGAACCCACGGAATTTGCAAGGGGTAGTTTCCTAAGGGTGGAAACACGTTACAATATAAATAAATATATATTTTGTTTGTGTATTGTTTTACTTTTGTACTGTAATATATTGTAATGTAAGTCTATATACATATTGTTATTTATTTTGTTATATGTATGTATGTATTTATCTGCCATGTTAAATTATAAGTAAGATTGTATGTTAGCTAAATGCTATTAATAAAGATTATTATTATTATTATTATACCAGACTGGCGCCCCGTACAGGATAGTCGATTGTACCACTCCGTAGGCATCAGCCTGGTTAGCGCTGCGACCCTTCTTTCCGCTTTTTCGATACTCCTTTTTACGTGCTCCCCGAAAGTGCCCGTACATCCATTTCGATTCCAAGGTATCTAGTGTGTTTGGTACATCCGATCTCTCGATCGTTAATGTTGACCGTCATATTGCCTTTGATCCTGTGTCCTTTTAGCAGGATCGCCTCTGACTTCTCCGGGGCTAATGACAGGCCGTGGTCCTCTATCCATTTACTAACTCTGCTTAGGGTGCCGTTTGCCTGTCTTTCTAATGTCTTTTTCTCGTTCGCTTCTGTTATTAGCGCCAGGTCATCGGCAAAGCCCACTAGCTTTGTGTTCGGTCCCAGTGGAATCCTCAGCACTCCATCGTAGAAAATGTTCCACAGGGTAGGTCCAAGCACTGACCCCTGTGGAACCCCTCTCGTCATTTGTATTTCTACGTTTTTTGATATTATGATCTTTCTATCTCTTAAATAGTCCTTTATGAGGCAGATGAGGTACTGGGAGATATCTCTTCTATATAGTTCCCTCCTTATTTCTCCCCATGAGACTGAGTTGAACGCATTTTTAACGTCCAAAGTTACCATAAGTTTTACTTTGTGGCTTCCGTCTGCGGCCCAGTTTTTAATAAGCTCCGCCGCCTGGATCGTCGATCTTTTCTTTCTGAAGCCGTATTGTGCCTCAGAAAGTCCACCTCTCTCTTCAGGTCAATTCAATTCAATTTCAATTTCAACTCGATCTCTTATGAGGGTCTCGAACAACTTTCCTAGCGTGTTGAGTAGGCATATTGGCCTTTGCGACGAGGCCTCCTCCACGAGCCATTTTCCTTTCCATAGAAGCACCAGTTTTGCCACCTTCCAGTCTCTAGGAAACCTCATCTCCCTCAACAGGTTATTCATAACGTCCCTCAACATCTGTGGTACCGCCTTCGTGACCTCAACTAGGGCCTCCGTTGGTAACCCGTCTGGGCCAGGGCTCTTCTCCGTCTTCATCCTTCCTCTTCCATAGTGAAGGGTGGGGGTGGGGGTGGGGCTTCCACTATCTCCTCGACTTCTGCTTCCTCCCTGCTAAGTTCCTCTTCGTCTAGGAAGAGCTGCTCAGTGACGTCTCTTTTCTTTTCGATGCTGAGGTCATACGGCGTCTCCATACCTCTCAGACTCTTAACCACAATTTTGTAGCCATCTCCCCAGATGTTGTTTTCGAGTTCGCCACACAGCTCGTCCCAGAGAGTCCTCTTTGAATGGCGGATCTTCCTCACGAGTTCCCGTTTCTTTTGTTTATAAACCTCTTTAGCTGCTGCTCTCGTTTCGTCTCCTGCTCTGACAAGCACCCTTCTCGCTCTATTAGACTTGCTCCTCGCCTCTTCGATCTCCATGTTCCACCAGTATGGGACTTTGGCTGGACCTCTATCTGATCTTGTAACGCAGCTGTCTTTATATATCCTGCCCACTAGTATTGCGCATTCTTCGGCAAACCACTGGTGGTTTTCCAGGAAGTTTGCAGTGACCTCCCGCTCGAGATTTGCCCTAAATTTCGTTTTATCAAGCAGGAGTTTTTTTCTCCTCCCTCCCCCAGATTCATCTTTTTTTTTTGCCCTCTGATTCGGAAGAAGATGTGTCTATGGTCACTCAAACTTTCTCCTGTTAATACTTCCCATCCTTCCACTAGCTTTGCGATGCCCTGAGTGGAGCAAGTTATATCTATGAAGCTTTCGCTAGTCCCTCTGAACCATGTTGGGATCCTGCCATCATTATGGACCACCATATCATTGACCGCCAACCAGTCCGTCCAGTATTCACCCCTTCTGTCTTCTATTTTCGCATTGAAGTCTCCCACAATTATTACCTCTTTTGGATTGGAACGTATTACGTTCATCATTTTGTCTATGCTTTCCTTAAATGTATCTAACGGGATGTTCGGTGAGCTATAACAGCACACCAATTTAACCATTTCTAGTTCTACAATTATAAATCCTTCGTCAATATGTGTTCGTTCTATTTCCACTTGCCTGTTCAGTATGAGCACTGCAACATCGGTTCTCCTATCCTTTATCCATTTACTTCCTACGACAGTTTTCAGGTTAGGTTCGCAAACCATCAGGATGTCTACCTCTTTCTCCCTTGCCACGGCGTATGCCAAGTCGGGGCACTTACTCGATCTTTGTAGATTCGTCTGGAGGATCCTTAGACAAGATTTCTCCTCCCGGCGGCGACAGACGCTCGATGATGGTCGGGTGGGGCCTGTCTTCCCAATCCTTTACCCGACCGGTGCAGGGGTCTCCTCCCCTGCAGTAAGTTAGGTGTGGGGTTTCTCCCTACCATTTTTTTTCTTTACGAGTCCTCCCCTCGATACCTCCTGATTTGCCTGTTCACCTATTTTGGTTGCTCCTGCCGTCCTTTTCTCTTCTACGAGCCTTTTAAAGTGTGGACATCTCGTCGAGTCTGCTCTGTGTTCTTGAATTTTGCACACCGTGCAATATTCTTGATTAGTATAATCTTTGGCTTTGTGGCCTGTTTTTCCACATTTAAGGCAGTCCCCTCTTCTGTCCTCACCCTGACATCCCCTGGTTGTATGTCCAAAGGCCAAGCATTTAAAGCATCTGACTACCTTGGTCATCTCTCTGACCCGGCAGTAACCCCATCCGATTCTCACCCTTCCCGCCTTGGTGAGTGCCCCAACTCTGTCTTTGTCTTTGGTAACAATCGCAGATTTAACACCATTTGTGTTCTCCTTCATCGATTTTATTTCTACCACTGCCTTTATTGTTCCCATGGCTTTTTCCAGAGCAGCTTTAACTTCTTCTGGAGAGGCAGTAGCCTCGATATCGTTAACTATGAGGGTTGTTCCCGTTCTTTTCTCCCTTACGTTAGCTGATTCTACTTTCTCTTCTACCGCTCGTTAAGACCTCAGCTTTTTCCCTTCCTCCCTCTACTGTAACCATCAGGTCACCCTTTGCCGTTTTTCTCACATTTTTTACTGCTCGGTAACTTTTTCCACCAAAAGTTATTTATCCCATCGGGACCTGGAGCAGCAAAGTTCTTAGAGCCCTCAAGAGCTCTTCGAACCTCTTCTGGGGTTATTGATTGGCACACTTCCTGTGGTTGTTGAAACCTTTGACAAAAGGTTTCAAAGTGTGCAAGGGCCGGAGAGTCTCGATTGAGTGGAAGCTTCTCCTCGTAAAGCGTTTTCCAGAAATTTTCCACCTGATCTACAGTCGGTGGATTCTCTGAAACACACGGAGACGGTTCAAAAAGGCGCGAGGGCTTTTGGCGGAAGAGTTTATTTTCCGCTAGCCCCCTCGCCCGCCTCACTAGTGATTTTATCGTATCCTGTCGAGACAGTGCTGTTTGGTGGTTCGCAGCACTGCCTCATTGAGTGTGTGATGGACGCGTCTTAAGTTGGCGGCTATTCGATGCACTTTAGGCGTAAACGGCCTATTGGCCACCATGTAGTCCATCACACATTGGATACGGAATGCGTGTTGCCTCGCCGACCGGATCTTGGCTTCCATCTTTTGTATGCGCCGCTCCGCCCTCTCCTGTGGGGAGGCAGTATTATGCCTCTCCGTCCGAGAAAAGCGTTGAACAGCGGCATACACGGCACAGTTTATGTGCCAGATATCAGCCCGCTCTGGTAGCGCATCACGAAGTTCTTCATCCACTCTGGCAAGGTCTTGTGGCCTGGGGGCTTTTATGTGGTGTAGCCCCCGTCTGGTACTGAGGCCCTGTGGTACTGGTGGAACAAGGAGAACCACTTCCTCAACCGGTGAATGCGGCGGTCTTTCGGCCACCTCATTCACCGGTCCAGGAGCAGCCCTCATATAGCCCCTTCTACGAAGATGGGATACATAGTCACGCAGATTTTGTAGTGTGAAGGCGCCATGCTCTGGATGCTTGTTACACCACAGAGCATGCATCCGCCCCATGTATCCCCTTCGTGCAGGCTCACTGCTTTCGTAGCATTGCAGAAGGTCGTTCCTTAGCTCATTCATCCACTCAAAGCGTCCTTGTCCATAGCGTTCATCGCCAACGGGCGCTCCATCTGGTTGGGCCCCACCATTTCTCCCTTGACCCCTATCCGGACGAGGTCGATTGTGGGGGCCCTCTCTTTGGTTTACGGGAACCAGAAGTCAGGGCTTGTGGGTGGTTAGACCAACAAGCCCACGACTGACACCAGAGGGAAATGAGCTTTCCCCAAAGGCTTGATAGATGAAAGTCAGCCCCTCCTGCTTATTTATCATTGAATGTATGATTAAAACGACATTATCCTTTTATAGTTGGCCACTTGCACCACCCCAATTATCGAAGCCACCCCCAAGGACCTGACTAGTCGGCCGTGTGAGACCCCTTCCTCACCAGTGTATTGCAAAGGAGGTACTGCACGTAAAACATTAAAATTTTGTTCAGGGCACAGGGTGACTACCCTACCCTGCGTTCGAGGTTTAGCAGCCTTTGGGGCCCCCTTTTATAAGTGGGCCTCAGCCCTGTAACAATAGCGCCCAACGTGGGACCCGTTACAGTCTATTTTCACATTTGAGTCAACTATTTCCAAAGCCGGGTATATCCTTCGATACTAAATTTTCAGGAAGGCCGAAAAACTGCAGCGTATGTATGAATAAACAGAGAAGTTTCAACCCTGTACTGAAAAAAATTGTCCACTTAACGACAATAATATTTTACCAGAAATTTCTATATTATTCGAAAAAACAATAAGTGAAAACAAAATAAATCGAGCACTACTTTTAAACAGATGGGTACAGACGATTTTGAACTAGAAGTAACAGGGAATTTACTCTGTTTTGATAATAAGCCTAACTTTCACAACTCGTTTTAACAGGTTTTAGTCAGTTTTGGAGTGGGGCATTTCTAGTACACCAATACGTTACGCTACTCACTACAAGATAGCACCACTAACTCAATTGGGTTAAAAAAATGGATATACCCGGTTCTGGAAATAGTCGACTCATTTAGTAATTGCCAGAATTTTAGGTACTACCTTCGTTATATTTTCACACATTTTATTGTGCATTTGAACATATTGGTACCATCTCTTGCCAAATAGATATTTAATGGAGTATAACTGGTTGCATAATAGCGCTACCCGATGTTTTACTTCGGCCATTAAATGCGCTTTGGTACAGGAAGTAGCTGGATGAGTGCGTTCAGATATTCATTAAGAGAGTGCATTCCAAAAAGCCTTTTTTAAGCTTCTACAATGGCCAGTATTGTTGATTAAACCTTCTTTTGTTGTGTAGACTTATGAGAGGATGGCCTTCGGAGTATATCATGATAATATTTGTGGATATCAACGAAGTTAGGAAAATCTATTCTGAGTGTGGGGTACACCGTGAATTGGAAATTCAGAACGTACCAACGGAAGTGACAAGAACTTGACATTTGATCAGAGGAATCTGTCCTGTAATGGACAATCCACGATTTATATTACTTTTTTGTAATGAAGCATTCATAAATTCACGTTCCATTACTAAAGTTTCCGGATTTACACACGACATCAATATGCACACGCTACGCAAATCTACTCAGCTCCCGTCTAGAGCCACGGATTTGCACACGACACTAAACTATACGCAGTTCTACGTCACCAGTAAGCGAGGATTCTCGGATATAAAAGCCCGGCCCCAAATCAACTAATTCAGTGTGGACAATTCTGCCAATCTGTCTTCAGCGTGCTGAGCTGGACATATTACAGTTTTGTGCATCTCCCGGCGCAAACACGACGGAACGAATGCAATCTGACCCTGGGAATCCTTCAGCGTGTTGAGCTGGGACCCCTCGAGTCGTTAGTCATTCCCCGAAGCCGTTTCGTCGCCAGAACCAGAGTGGATGAGCCGGACATGGAGACCTCCTACAGCGTGTTGAGCTGGGAAACTTCTTGAGTCGATGATATTCGCCCGACGCCCGATGTCACTCCAGTAGCAGCAACTAACGTCGCATTGCATCGCTACACTCTCTCTCTCTTTCTCTGATAATAGAAAATGTTATCCTAAGAACCGTAAAAGATACAGTTGTATAACCTGTATGTTATATAACACTGCCACATATTACCTGTTTGAAGGAGAAAATAAATTGTTTATATTTTTATTGGGCTGTCTTATTAACTAATCTGGACCCCGATTAATCTCCAAACTAGCTACCCGACAACAAACCGTTACATTTTATAAAAAATTTGCTAATTTATCAAGGATTGTTACGAGAATATTTACTTTTATTTTTACATTGTGTTCCTTTAAATATTTTAATTTTAAAACCAATTTAAGAATAAACTACTACTGGACCAAAATACATGTTTACGTTTTGTTTATTGTATTAGAAAATATGACCACATTACGCCTATCTATAAAGAACATCTACGTTTAAAAATTGAATTCCGTTACAAATTATTTCTGGGTGTATTTTTGTATAAAATCTATTTTGGTCAACAGACAGAATATCTTTATAGTTACTTGAGAACAAGACAAGAAGAAGTTCATAATTTGAATCTCAGAAATATGGCCTCTAAGTTTGATGTTCCCCAGCATAAAACATCAAAATTTCATAGTTGTTTTGCCTATCTCTCAGTAAATTTGTTAAATAATACAGAATACTATAATAAGATACAAAATCGCAGGTCTGTACATTCGTTTTAACAAAGATATCAACAATATTTACTTAGTTTACAAAATGTATTGTGATATGATTATGACATAAATGTGTTTAGTATTCAGAGCTGGGTAAAGTACTCTGATAAAGTGCTTTGAAATAGTACTTGAAGCACTTTTAGGGCTTCAAGCACTGTGCTTCAATTACTTTTAAAAGAGAGTACTTGGTACTTGACATTTGAATTACTTTGCATAAGTACTTGGGGCTTTAAAGCCCTTTCAGAGGGCTTCAATTACTTTCGAAAGTGCTTCAATTACTGTTAAAGTAATTGAAGTCCTTTTTAGTACTTCAATTACTTTAAAAAGTAATTGAAATCCTTTTGAAGTGCTTGAAGTATTTTCTAAAGTACGTGCAAGGTCTTTTTAAAATTAATTCAAGGCCCTTCTAGACAAGCCTCATCATGAATTGTCAGGAATTAATAGAAAAACAAAGTCACGTGTGTTCACTCTTCAGTGTTTAGTTATCACTAATTGGTGATGCAAGTGTGTGATTACCGCCCCTGTTGTGTATTGTGAAATAAAGAAAAGGTTAAGTCTTAGTTTTAGAATAATTGAGGACTGATGAGATGAGATAGTTAATTTATTTTCACCTTAATATATTGCAATAATTGTATTTGAAGCAATATTTTTTAAACTGTCCCAACAAACACCAAAGGTTGGCCCATCAGCAGGGAATCAAACTTCTGGGCTCGTGATGGCCCACTTTATTGCCGACCTTTAGTGTTTGTACATACAAACGTACATACTTTTAATTGGTTTTAACGAAATAATTATAACCATGTAGCTCTTATATTTTTGTGATTATTTTTACAAAACTGAGAAGTTTTAATATGTTTAAAAAGTAGGTACGTATAAAAAATAATTAAAAAAATAAATATCCTCGTATGTTAATTGGAAGCCGATACCGTACGTACTTTTTACATTATATTAAAAAAAAATAATTTTCTAAAAAATTGTTAAAGTAAATGTAAACAATTATTTCGTTAAAACCATTCAAACGTATTTAAAAACCTACCTACAGTTTAAAACAATATTATTTCTGTACGACTTAATGGCAGAAATTATTATGAGCCCGCAAACTTTTAAATAGTTTATGGATTTTGTCTGTTTAACCAAATATTTGTCGAGAAACTTTCTGTGGTTGTTAACATCCATTAAGAGTATGTTTCTTCGAAATTTTATGTAAATGGATAGATTATTATTAAAGCTATTAAATTATTTAAAAAAGCTATAAATTGGCTTGTTCAGTTTTTTTTTTTTTTTGAGTTTAGTACATATTTAATAGAGGTCTTGAATATCTTAATCTGTTTGAAATTTTGTTGTGAACAATATCCATTTTATATTTTTGCAATACGACCAATACGACAGGAAATATTCATAAAAATGCGAGAAAAAACGATATTTTGTAATTTCAATTGTTTGTCAACCTTGCCCCAAGCCAAAAATTTAGTCATACTCTGTTATATGCCAGATTCCAACAAAAAAAGTTCCTCCCCAAATACTTTTTAAGAAGTTTATTTTTACCCACTATAGTATTACTATAGTATAGAATAGTATATCTACCTTTTTAGATATATTTTTATATGAAATGTTTATTTTAATTTTAATATGTTCCATGTATATTATTAATATTATTAGGTACCCACCCTACTTACTAGTAAATAGATTAATAATTTTCTTTTAGAGCGTTTATTTTTCCTGAATTTTTCATGATCGTCATATCATAAAGGTGTGATTGGCCTGAAAATTTTTAGCTCAAATAGCAATCCTATTAAATTCGTCCATTTCAAATCACGTGTGCTGAAGCAACTAATCAGAACAGAATTACACTGAAAAGATCCCTAAGGGATCTTTTCACTTATGTCATCCAGTTTGACAGTAATGACAGTTCAATAATTTAAAGTTTATTTTTTGACAATGTCGATTTAGAACTGCAAATAATGATTTAATGAATATAATAATGGAGGAAAACACACCAAATAATACATAATACATAATCTACATTTAATTTTACAAATTGCTCTTTTAATAATTATGTTTTTAATAAATAGTTTTGAACAAATAAATAAAATAGATTGCAAAAAATTTTCTATGCGAATACCCCTCGAACGTTGATAAATAGCTCACAATTTTATCACAACTTCCTCAAGCATGTTGCTTTTAGGTAATATCCCTCCGCCTACGGCGTCGGGATTTTACCAAGCAAGTGCTTTCAGAAACTGTGATAAAATTATTTTGTATTATCAACGTCCTTGGGATATTATAGCTGACAATAATCTTGCTTTTGTTTTTTAATCTCATTACCGCTTGACATTTATATTTCTGAGGGCTTGGTACTTGGTGCTTTACTTTTTCAACTGTGCTTGGTAATTGAAGTACTTTTGTAAATGAAAGTACTTGGTACTTGATGCTTTAAAGCACTCTAGCTAAGTGCTTGGTACTTGGTGCTTGAAGCACTTTATCGGAGTACTTTACCCAGCTCTGTTAGTATTGTTACTTTTATAAATGTAATATACTATTTTTTTGTTCATTTTTGAATAGTTTCCGCGGGCATATGAGGGCTTGAGCACTGCACATGATTGTGTTGCTTGGTGCATGTTTCGCCGGTCATGTTGGCGCCAGATGCCTTGGCTCTACACTACGGTCCTGTAATTGGCTTAGTATAAATATAGAACGGTGGTTTGGAGCTGGGTGTTTTTGGGGCGTCTCTGGGTGTTGCCGGCATGGTTGGCGGTGCACGTGTCAGGTGAATATTTCGAGTGTGGTGTTTGGGGTACTCGGTATTTTGTGGGGACTACACAGTGTCGGGGATCATACTTTCAGTTTTCCCGGCATTTTAATTTTATTTATTATCCTATATAAAGTAATTAGTATTTTATTATACAGGGTGTAATCCGTTTCATGTCATTAAAAAAAACTAGTATTGGGGACTGACTAGACAAACAAAAAACCTTTATGACTTTTTCCTCTAGGGGCACTTTGAAAAAACTGACCTAGATCAACAATTTGAATATTAGAACCACTGCCTTTCTGGGTCAATGGACATGTACCCTTTAAATTGTCAAAGAAGGGCGATACCTTTGATGAGCGCCTCAACGGAACCAATTATAAAAATGTAAATAATTCGTTATCTCTTTTGCAGAACTGAACAAATGATGGGCGTAGAGGTTTAAACAGCTTTTCTTTACATGTATTTTTTTAATTTAGAACAAATTATTGGAGCTTTTACTATTGTTTATAATTTTTCAGATTTAAATTGTGGTTTATTAACATTTGTGACCTAAATGAGTGTTCTGGGTTAAAAGCTAAAAAAATGAGAAATTATTGCATGACATTGGGAAATAAAGATTTACGATAACAGAAACAATTATGTGTATTTTAAGTTAGGGAAAAATCTGATTTATTTAACGAATTGCTGATCAGGTATCGAAAACTAAAATACTCAGTCATTCTAGAACTTACCAATAAAATTATTTGATTTACATAAATTGTTCGAAATAGCTTCCGTCTGCATCACTACACTTTTCGGCCCGTCAAACTAAGGACATATGCACTCTGTTCAATACATTTGGTAAATTAGGATCATTTTTTATGCACATTAAAATACCAAAACGAGTGTAAACAATATTGTATTGTCACACACAATAAATAAACTACTACTACTACTACTACATACTAAACTATCGACTAACGTTGTCAATAAAGAAAATGAAAATAAAAACTTGGTTCAATATCCAAAAAGAATACAAAAAGAATGAATAAGTAGAGTCTGTACGTAATCAAGAACTTAATGACTTGAACGGTAAGTCAATAAAATAAATCTTAACTGTAAATCCAAAATTCAAAAAGAACAAAATCAACGAACAGGTTCGACGTGTGTACTTAACAAAGTGCCCACAGAAACTAAAATATTGCACAAAGGAGAGTATAGTTTTCTTCAGATCTACTAAGCACTCTGAAAATGCCGACGTCTTTCACCTTTACCGCATCACTAAAGACCTTACTTACCTACTTTTAAAAACCCATAAAAAAGTGTGATTATCAACTTGTGTCCTTGCCGACGCGCGGTCTCTAACAAAGGAGCGCGTAGTAGCGTATTTGATGGTTAGAGGCACCGACATACACGAAGATAAAAGCCTATCCCAACATTCCAGCAGTTCTCAAACAATATATTGAAAATTTTCGAAATTTTTGTTTATTTTTTTTTTTTCTAAAACTGGGTTTTAGACCTCATGTTATATAAGGCTTTTTTGTTCGTTTGGTCGTTCTTCATCACCAGTTTTTTTTAATGACATGAAACTGTATTTGATATTGTTGTTCATAGTTATAGTCTTGGGTGGCGTGGAAGAACGTTTATACGAACGTCACCTTTTGTGTTGTACACTGTATTTAGTAGTAGTAGTAGTAGTCTATTTATTGTGTGTGACAATACAATATTGTTTACGATGTGCTTGCAATAAATATTTTTCTATTCTATTCTATTTGATAGGGGGACATCTTTTGTGTCATTTTCCTTTTGGTGGTTAGAAGATTGAGTCGTCTGAGTACACATTTTAACATATCGTAAGTTTTGCTCCATTTATGGGATTTAGTATTCAGCACGACAAAATTATTTGTGTTTCTATTATGGTATTTGAGCATCGTTTTTGGGGAGATACAACTACGGATTTCCGGATTAAATCAATTTTCTGAAGCACGTGGCATCTTTCGAATGCAAGACTTCGGAGCACCATTTAACAGTAAAGGACCTCTTTCAGCCCACCTCACATCTCAGGTACGTCTCTGAACCCCACTTAAGGGAGAAATAGATGTGCAATTTAGGTTATTTAGTTTATTGCATGGCTGTTTGTTTGTTGTTTGTTAAGTTAAGAGTATTGGATCTATTTGTTAGTTCATGGCTATTTGGATTGTTACCTTATGATTTTATTTGGATTTGTTAATTTACGAGTTATTTGGATCTGTTACTCTGCGTTTTATTTGGAACTTGTATGTCACGTTCTACACTTTACGAGGGACTTCCAGCTTGACTCTGGTTTCAACTTCTAGTCCAGATTTTGGTGTCTAGATCGTGGAGTACTGCCTGTCATCTTGTGATTGTAAGGTACTGGGGATCTCGTCACGTTACCTTAGACTCCACGTAGATTGTCTACCACCTGCGGCTGTTATCAACTAGGATTACGCTACCCTGGTAGGACGGAAAAAAATATTCGGACACTACCAAAGGTAAGCGGAATCATATTTTCTCAACGAGGGATCCGGTATATCAACACAACGTCCACAGGGCAGTAAAATAAATTTGAAGTAATATTTGTAATATTTTGCTCATAACGTAAGTTTGAGTAACATTTTAGATTTCAGTAAAATTTGGTATATTTTGCGTAACGTTATCTCACTACTTAAATAGTTTTGCCTTATTTTACAAATAGATTTCGTTAATTTTAAGTAATTTATGTTTCACCGTACCTTGGGTAGTAGTAGTTATTTTATGTCACGCCTCTTGTATGTGACCTTTTCGTATATTTATTTGTAAGATATTTTGTCTATATTAGGTTAAGGGTGGGGCCCCCACTTATACTAATAAGTGTACTTATACTAATAAGTGTACTAACACTTTTTGAGATTAATATTGTGATTTATGGTACTACGTACCCTGCTATTTTTATTAAATGTATGATTAGAATGACGTTGTCCTTTTATATTTGACCACCTGCACCACCCCAATTATCGAACCACCGCCAAGGACCTGACTAGTCCTTCCTCACCAGTGTATTGCAGAGAGGATTCTGCACGTAAAACATTAAAATTTTGTTCAGGGCACAGGGTGACTCTCCTACCCTGCGTTCAAGGTTTAGCAGCCTATGGGGCCCTGTTTTATAAGTGGGCCTAGGCCCTATAACAACTTGTATTTATTTATGTAAATTATTTATATATATCCACAGCATAAAAAACAGATTACCAATACACAGAGATAAACATGAATACGCAACTGCAGTAACTTTTATATAAATCATTATAATTTAACTCTTTATAAAGAATCTTCAAAATGTGCTTGTAGTTATTTATTTAATAAACTGCCTTTTGAATTTAAATTAATAAATAACATGAGACAATTTAAATCTATATTACTGAGGTTTCTATGCGATAACTGTTTTTACTCTCTGACTGAATTTATAAATCATAATTAATACGATGTATAAATTATTTTTCTTACATGTTATATTTTAAATACATATAAATCATATGCTGTATGTTTGTACTGTTTGATTTTACACTTAGTTGATAATTGTACATTTATTTGAAACATATTGACCGGGTACCCGGTATCCGACCTAATGATACCCGGTACCCGCTGTGTAAATTTCAGGTTAAACCCGATACCCGGCGGTTATAAGAACAACTACCCGGTGCATCCCTAATACATAGATAGACAGATTTATTAATTCGGTAGGCCAATTACAAAAATTGGATAGAATAGGTCAATATACAAAATGCAGTTTCAAATAAATATACCACTATCAACTAATTGTAAAATCAAACTGTACAAACATACAGCATATGATTTATATGTATTTAACATACTACATGTAAGAAAAATAATTTATACATCGTATTAATTACGATTTATAAATTCAGTCAGAGAGTAAATCCAGTTATCGCATAGAAACCTCAGTAATATAGATTTAAATTGTCTAATGTTATTTATTAATTTAAATTCAAAAGGCAGTTTATTAAATAAATAACTACCGGCACATTTTGAAGATTCTTTATAAAGAGTTAAATTATAATGATTTATATAAAAGTTACTGCGGTTGTGTGTATTGTATTCATGTTTATCTCGGTGTATTGGTAATCTGTTGTTTATGCTGTGGATATATATATAAATAATTTATATAAATAAATACCAGTTGTTATAGGGCCTAGGCCCACTTATAAAACGGGGCCCCAAAGGCTGCTAAACCTCGAACACAGGGTAGGATAGTCACCCTGTGCCCTGAACAAAATTTTAATGTTTTACGTGCAGTACCCCCTCTGCAATACACTGATGAGGAAGGGGTCTCACACGGCCAA
The DNA here is from genome assembly GCA_936432065.2 of Rutpela maculata. Classification (NCBI taxonomy): domain Eukaryota; kingdom Metazoa; phylum Arthropoda; class Insecta; order Coleoptera; family Cerambycidae; genus Rutpela; species Rutpela maculata. The sequence continues at coordinate 112,255,393 of OW386287.2, read as the reverse complement.
CTAGTCAGGTCCTTGAGGATGGCTTCAATAATTGGGGTGGTGCAGGAGGTCAAATATAAAAGGACAACGTCGTTCTAATCATACATTTAATAAAAATAGCAGGGTACGTAGTACCATATATCACAATATTAATCTCAAAAAGTGTACTAATAAGTGGGGGCCACACCCTTAACCTAATATAGATAAAATATCTTACAAACTAATAAATATACGAAAAGGTCACATACAAGAGGCGTGACATAAAATAAGTACAAGTGACACAAGGTAAGGTGAAACATAAATTACTTAAAACTATTGAAATCTATTTGTAAAATAAGGCAAAACTATTTAAGTAGTGAGATAACGTTACACAAAATATACCAAATTTTACTGAAATCTAAAATGTTACTCAAATTTACGTTACGAGCAAAATATTACAAATATTACTTGATATTTATTTTACTGTCCTGTGGACGTTGTGTTGATATACCGGATCCCTCGTTAAGAGAATATGATGAGAATATGAGAATATGAATATGGTAGTGTCTGAATACCTTTTCCCGTCCTACCAGGGTAGCGTAATCCTAGTTGACAACAGCCGCAGATGGTAGACAATCTACGTGGAGTCTAAGGTAACATGACGAGATCCCAGTACCATACAATCACAAGATGACAGGCAGTACTCCACGATCTAGACACCAAAATCTGGACTAGAAGCTGAAACCAGAGTCAGGCTGGAAGTCCCTCGTAAAGTGTAGAATGTGACATACAAGTTCCAAGTAAAGTAAGTATATAAAGTGAAGAGATAAGAAGAGTTGTTGATGTTTGTTGTTCTCTTGCTTTAATTGAATTTTATGGTTGTCTAAATTTGAATTTAATTGTAATATCTGATACCATTTTGTAGCTTGTGTCCAGGGCTACTGAATGGTCATGTTTATATGAACTGTGACTGAGCTGCAATGGTTGGTTCTAGTTTAGCAGAAGCGGATTTAAAAGAAGTAAATGATATATTTAGAGTAATCACCAATGAAGAACTCAAGATTCTTCAAGTTGTAAGAATAGGAAAGAAGAACAAAAATGGTGCACGTTCTCTAAAAGTTATCCTGACAAACTCCTATGATGTGGTAAATATAGTAAGAAATAAAAGGAAGATAAACAAAGATAGTAGAATCTATATAAATCATGATCTAACATTGCAACAAAGAGAAAACTTGAAAAATCTAAATGATGAATTGAAGCAAAGGATTAATAAGGGCGAGAAAGACATCTTTATTAGATATGTTAGAGGTGTCCCGCAAATAGTAAAATCAAATTCTCCCAAAAAAAACTGACTTATTTTAGTGCTGGAGACTGTGATAATAATCTTTGTAGTAGTGAGAAGAAGAGAGCTAATTCGATGACAATTTATTATCAGAATATTGGTGGTTTACGTACCAAATTAGTAGAATTACGGCAAGCTGTATCTTGCTGTGATTATAGTGTAAATATTTTAATAGAAACATGGCTAAACAAGGACTACACTGATGCTGAACTAGGGCTAGAAAAATATAATATATTTAGGTGTGACCATGATGCCGTTAGCGGCTCTGTTAAAAAACGTGGAGGTGGAGTTTTAATTGCCATTAAAAAGGATTTTTGTGCCAGTGAAATGTTCACACTGATTAATAATGTTGAGCATATTTTTGTATCCGTAAAATTGGAGAACCAGAATATTGTGTTTGGTGGTGTTTACATTCCACCTGGATCTAATATTGATACGTATATCGATCACTGTAATGGGGTTGAAGCAGTGTTAGATCAATTAATAAATTGTAAAATTGTGCTCTGCGGTGATTATAATTTACCTAATGCTACATGGAATAATGATGCCTTTGGTGTAACAGTAGAATGTCCTGATAATTTTCCAGCCCTTTGTTTAGTGAACACATTTAGTTATTTTAATTTGTATCAACTTAATACCATTTCCAACAGTAGAAGGTACCTACTTAGATTTAATATTTTCAAGCTATAGTGATATATAGATATTGATACCCCAATGGATGTTCTATTTGAAAACAGTATCCACCATTCAGCTGTTACTTTTGAGTTGCCAATTTTAGAGGACTATTCGCAATTAGAGTATGATGAATATTACTATGATTATTACAATGGAAATTATCTTATGATGAACGATTACCTTGCCAGTGTAGACTGGGAAACTCTTTTTAACAATAAGGATGTTAATATTATAGTATCATTATTTTACGACACTTTGTACAATGCGATAGATTTGTGTATTCCCTTAAAAAAATATAAATCTACTTCTTTTCCTGTGTGGTTTAATTCTGAACTAAAAAGTTTAATTTTTGAGAAAAAGCGAGTACATAAACAATATAAACTACACAGAAGAAAGAGGATTATATTTATTTTTGTCAAATAAGATCACAATATAAAGAATTAAGGAAGCGCTGTTATCAAAATTATATCAGGAAAATTGAGACTAATATTAATAATGATCCTAGAACCTTTTGGAAATTTATAAATGAAAAGAGGAAAGCTTATAGCTTACCTCCTCGGATGTTTTATGGCGACATTATTAGTGAAAATAATCAGGATATACTTGAACTGTTTGCAAGCTTCGTTTCAAATGTATACTCTGATGGTAACTTCAATCAATTTCACAATTTTGACTTTGATACAACTACAGACATTAGTAATTATGACATCTATGTGAAAGAGATTATTGACAATGTCATGAATTTACCATGGACAGTTTCTTCCGGTTCAGATGGCATTTATTGAAACGGTGTATTTTTACATTAGCGAAACCCCTACATACTATCTTTAATTTATCTCTAAACTCGGGTGTATTTCCCTGCTTTTGGAAGCGGAGTTATCTGAGACCAATACATAAAGCTGGATCAAAAGAAAACATTGAAAACTATAGAACAGTTTGCATACAGTCGGATATTCCAAAATTGTTAGATCACTTAGTAACAAAATATTTATCATGGGATTGTAAAAACATAATTGTAAATCAACAACATGGTTTTTCGCAGGGTAAATCTACAGGCACTAACTTAGTTATATACAATAATTTTATTATTAACTCCTTGGAACATAAAGTTCAGGTTGACTCTGTCTATACTGACTTTTCTAAAGCGTTTGACAGAGTCAACCATGATGTTCTCATCACAAAATTATAAAGGTTAGGTGTCAGTGGCAATATATTGAAATGGATTGGCAGTTTTCTGACTGGTCGGTCACAGTGTATAAAATATGGTAGTTTTCTGTCATCGTCAATTACTGTATCATCAGGGATCTCATATTGGTCCCCTTTTATTTAATCTCTTTGTGAACGATATAGCTTCTGTAATAAAAAATAGTAATTTCTTAATGTTTGCAGATGAGTTAGAGTAATCGAAAATCCTTCTGATGCTACATTGTTGCAAAGTGATTTGGATGGATGGTTTGTCCCATTGGTGTGACGTTAATGTCCTGCATTTAAATGTGAATAAATGTTACAAGATTACATTTGCAAGAATAAACTCACATTTATCCTTACGAGATTAATAATGAAGTGTTGCGCGAGACTAATCATGTAAAAGATCTGGGAATTAATCTTGACAATAAATTGTCCTATAACATTCATATACATGAAATAATATCAAAGTTATTGAAAATGTTGGGGTTCATTCAAAGATCTGGATCAGATTTTTCCGTCGACAGTCTAAAATTATTATACTGCTCATTGATACGTTCAATATTAGAATATTGCTCTATAATCTGATGTCCCAGTTATAATATCCACATTAACAATATTGAAGCTGCCCAAAAGAGATTTCTAAGATTCTGTGCATTTAAGATGGGATACTTGAGAGATGAATATGATTATAATGATATTCTTGCTAGGCTTAATATTAATATTCGTGTCCTGAGCTGATTAACCTGATAAGTTTTAATGTTAGTTACAGAAGAAATCGATTTTCTGATGTTTTTTATGTACCATTTCATCACACTAACTATGGACAAAATGAGACACTGACCATGATTTTGAGAACTGCTAATTCAATTCAAAATAATGTTGAACTTTTTGGATCTTCAGCTTTGTCTTTTAAGAAGTCCATTAAACAATTATAGCTAGTTGTAATATTTGTACAATCTATGTTTATTGTGTATATGTAGTATTCTTTAAGTAAGAAATATTTTATATTCTTGTAAAAAGGGCTTGTCCCGTCCCGTGTATGAAAAAAATAAAAATAAATAAAAATAAAACGCAGAGTAATAGATCCAAATAACTCGTAAATTAACAAATCCAAATAAAATCATAAGGTAACAATCCAAACAGCCATGAATTAACAAATAGATCCAATACTCTTAACTTAACAAACAACAAACAAACAGTCCTGCAATAAAATAAATAACCTAAATTGCACATCTATTTCACCCTTAAGTGGGGTTCAGAGATGTACCTGAGATGTGAGGTGGGCTGAAAGAGGTCCTTTAGTGTTAAATGGTGCTCCGAAGTCTTGCATTCGAAAGACGCCACGTGCTTCAGAAAATTGATTTAATCCGGAAATCCGTAGTTGTATCTCCCCAAAAACGGTGCTCAAATACCTAAATGGAAATACAACTAATTTTGTCGTGCTGAATACTTCCCATAAATGGAGCAAAACTTACAATATGTTAAAATGTGTACTCAGACGACTCAATCTTCTAACCACCAAAAGGAAAATGACACAAAAGATGTCCCTCTATCAAATAGTATAGAATAGAAAAATATTTATTGCAAGCACATTGTAAATACAGTGTACAACACAAAAGGTGACGTTCGTATAAACGTTCTTCCACGCCATCCAAGACTCTATAACTATGAACAACAATATCAATACAGGTAATCAGTTTCATGTCATTAAAAAAAACTGGTGATGGAGAACGACTAAACGAACAAAAAAACCTTATATAACATGGGGTCTAAAACCCATAGTTTTAGAAAAAAAAAATAAACAAAAATTTCGAAAATTTTCAATAATATTGTTTGAGAACTGCTGGAATGTTGGGATAGGCTTTTATCTTCGCGTATGTTGGTGCCTCTAACCATCAAATACGCTAATACGGCTTTTACAAAGTATCGCGCTCCTTTGTTAGAGACCGCGCATCGGCAAGGACACAAGTTGATAACCACACTTTTTTATGGCTTTTTAAAAGTAGTTAAGTAAGGTCTTTAGCGATGCTGTAAAGGTGAAAAACGTCTGTATTTTCTGAGTGCTTAGTAGATCTGAAGAAAACTATACTCTCCTTTGTGCAATATTTTAGTTTTTGTGGGCACTTCGTTAAGAACACACGTCGAACCCGTTCCTTGATTTTGTTCTTTTTGAATTTTGGATTTACATTTAAGATTTATCTTATTGACTTACCGTTCAAGTCATTAAGTTCTTGATTACGTACAGACACTACTTATTCGTTCTTTTTGTGTTCTTTTTGGATTTTGGACCAAGTTTTTATTTTTATTTTCTTTATTGACAACGTTAGTTGATAGTTTAGTGTGGTATTTTAATGTGCATAAAAAATGATCCTAATTTACCAAATGTGTTGAGTGCATATGTCCTTAGTTTGATGTGCCGAAAAGTGTAGTGATGCAGACAGAAGCCATTTCAAACAATTTATGTAAATCAAATAATTTATTGTTAAGTTCTAGAATTACTGAGTATTTTAGTTTTCGATACCTGATCGGCAATTCGTTAAATAAATCAGATTTTTTCCTAACTTAAAATACACATAATTGTTTCTGTTATCGTATCTCAGACGTCTAACTCTTTATTTCTCAATGTCATGCAATAATTTTTCATTTTTTAAGCTTTTAACCCAGAACACTCATTTAGGTCACAAATGTTAATAAACCACAATTTAAATCTGAAAAATTATAAACAATAATAAAAGCTCCAATAATTTGTTCTAAATTAAAAAAAAACACATGTAAAGAAATGCTGTTTAAACCTCTATGCCCATTATTGGTTTAGTTCTGCAAGAGAGATAACGAATTATTTACATTTTTATAATTGGTTCCTTTGAGGCACTCATCAAAGGTGTCGCCCTTCTTTGCTTTGAAACCGCGGCCGCCGCGTGCTGGCGAGAACGAGTCGGTCGGTAATCTTTGCACTTTTTTATGACAATTTAAAGGGAACATGTTCATTGACCCAGAAAGGCAGTGGTTCTCAAATGTTTTCTACCCTAATATTCAAATTGTTGACCTAAGTCAGTTTTTTCAAAGTGCCCCTAGAGGAAAAGTCATAAAGGTTTTTTGTGTGTCTAGTCGGTCCCCATTACCAGTTTTTTTTAATGACATGAAACCGATTACCCCCTATATAATAAAATACTAATTACCTTATATAGGATAATAAATAAAATTAAAATGCCGGGAAAACTGAAAGTATGATCCCCGACACTGTGTAGTCCCCACAAAATACCGAGTACCCCAAACACCACACGAAATATTCACCTGACACGTGCACCAATCATGCCGGCAACACCCACAGACGCCCCAAAAACACCCAGCTCCAAACCACCATTCTATATTTATACTAAGCCAAATACAGGACCGTAGTGTAGAGCCAAGGCATCTGGCGCCAACATGACCGGCGAAACACACACCAAGCAACACAATCATGTGCAGTGCTCAAGCCCTCATATGCCCGCGGAAACTATTCAAAAAGGAACAAAAAATAGTATATCACATTTATAAAAGTAATAATACTAAACACATTTATATCATATCATATTACAATACATTTTGTAAACTAAGTAAATATTGTTTATATCTTTGTTTAAAGGAATGTGTAGTTATTTATTTAATAAACTGCCTTTTGAATTTAAATTAATAAATAACATGAGACAATTTAAATCTATATTACTGAGGTTTCTATGCGATAACTGTTTTTACTCTCTGACTGAATTTATAAATCATAATTAATACAATGTATAAATTATTTTTCTTACATGTTATATTTTAAATACATATAAATCATATGCTGTATGTTTGTACTGTTTGATTTTACACTTAGTTGATAGTTGTATATTTATTTGAAACTGTATTTTGTATATCTTGTATATTGACTTATTCTATCCAATTTTTGTAATTGGCATACAGAATTAATAAATCTGTCTATCTATCTATCATACTTATGTATTAGGGATGCACCGGGTAGTTGTTTTTATAACCGCCGGGTATCGGGTTTAACCTGAAATTTACACAGCAGGTGCCGGGTATCATTAGGTCGGATACCGGGTATTCACCGAAGAATCGTATCATGCGAAAACGGACATAACCTAACTTTATTAGTCAAATCGGCAGTTGACAGATTTGACACACATCGCCGGTGATTAGTGATAACTAGTTTTAATTAATTTCTGAGACTGCAAATATAGTGACTTCTGTAAGTCGGACAGACATGTCATCAATTCAGAGCCTAACGAGACTATGTCTTCATCCCCTTTAATAATGGGGTGGAGGTGGTAATAAGGGTGGCTAAAGCCCAAATTTTTTTTGAGACCTTAGCTTCTCTTGTATATACTAAATACCAATTTTATGGACTCTTACCTGCTTGATTTACCTATTTACCCCAAATTTACCCCAATCCTTCGACCGAACAAAATGAAAATATAATCCAGTTTTAGATCTCGTTAAAGTACATATGTGTACTTCAAGTCAATATCTCAAACGGTTCCAGAGTAAACGTGCGCACAAAAAAAAGTTACAGACAAATTTTTTTCTCTCAAACTTAAAATCTCGATGTTTCATGATATTCTAAGCCTATTTGAACAATAAAAATTTTAAAAAATTTTTTTGTCGTTACTATACTTCCACTGGATGTGGAAGTAAAGTTAGGGATGTGGATGTGGTTACTGGATGTGGAAGTTAGTCTATTGATTAGATTATGCGATAAATCTATACAGAAGACTGATAATATTAGATTCTTGGGAATAACAATTGATCACAAGCTTACTTGGGAAGAACATATTTCCGCTGTCTGTTTAAAACTTAGCAAAGCTAATTATATAATACTTCACCTTAGGAAAACAGTGTGAGAGTCGGTATTAAAAACACTATATTATGGACTGGTTCAATCTACATTACAATATGGCTTGTTCTTTTGGGGCACATTTAAATAAAGCATTTGTTATTCAAAAAAGGATAGTAAGATATATGGCTGGCGTACCACCCTTAAACAGTTGCAAACCATTATTTCAAGATTTTAAAATACTGATATTACCGTGCTTATATATATTCCAGCTTATAATGCACATAAGAATGAATATACATAACTACAGCAAAAACCATGATATTCATAATTATAATACAAGAAACTGTAGTATGATACATCAACCTTTTGCAAGACTAAATACGACTCAGAATGACCCTGTATATATGGGCATTAAATGCAATAATAAAATAAATTTCTTTAAAAGGATACTGTTGCTATTTGCAAAAATAAATTATTCATATTTCTAACAGAGAAAGCCTTTTACTTGGTGGATGAGTTCCTAAACTATCAATTTTAATCTGTGATTATGTCTCAATGTTTGTCTCAATTACAAATTTTTTTTTTCTCGTGTATTGTCAATTTTATTTATAATTACTTAAGATGTATTTTACTTCTCATTGTATTCACTAGTCAGATAAGTTAACTTTATATTTATATATATATATATATATATATATATATATATATATATATATATATATATATATATATATATACTGTAACTTTATTGATGAATAAATGATTTGATTTGATTTGATTTGATTTGATTTGATTTGATTTGATTTGATTTGATTTGATAAAATAGTTGTCCTATTTTTTTTGCTCAGACAGTACAATTTCATTTATTTTATTATATTAAATAATGAACCTTTTTATTGACGCATACAATTACTATTTACTGTATTTACAAGTGGAATTACAGGGTTTGTATACTTCGTAGTGAACATCACATCTTTCAACTTCACAAACAATTGGGTTGTTGCACTAAGTTAAAATTTGAGGAGAATCTATGTTAAACAATAACAATTATTCATAAAAAATCATTAGAAACATGTAGAAGTTGAAAAGAAAGTCTTATAATATTATAATATTAATTACAAAAATACATGCATTTAAAACGGAGATGACATAATAACGGCAGTCTGTAGAGAAGTTAGTTATAAAATGACGAGAAACGGGTACTAATTTAGAAACTCGCTGATAGCGACGGAGAAAAAAGACAATCACGACAGTTTAATCTCACATTATATTTAACGTCAAATTCAACTGACGTTCATAGGTTACAATTCGGTATAGTTTAACAGCATCTAGTTATGGATAAATATAAGTACAGATAGTGTTTTCTGCCGTACTGTGTAAATAATACCACCAATTCACCAGAAAAACTGTTGTGTTCCAATAATAAACGCTGAACGTAATAATGAATGATTCAAAGCTACAAGAGATGGACCAAGTCTTCTTATTGTGGAGACCATTTCAATGTCAAGTAAAGTAACAAATTACAATGTATTCTAAGCGTTTTATTTGTGGTAAGTTGTATCTTAATGTAGGAATTTGATTTTTAATATGGGTTTATGTTGTAGGAAAAACGGCCACATTACAAGACTTGTGTGGCGTTCTAGCTGTTACAAATTTAAATTACCCGCCAAACTGGTGAATAAAACAGGGTGTATTATTGTATTCTTAACGGCTCTAGATTAGAATGTTATTCATGCTTTGACTTCCTAAAAAGAGGGAAATGGCTTTAATCTGCTTTTATGTATTTTATCTAGTTTATGTTGGAATAAAGTGCAGTTGTTTTTGTTAGCTATTGATTATTTATGAAGCTCCCTAGACGCCCCATAATACTAGGACGATCAATAAATTAAGAAAGGAAATTTAAAAACTCGCCGTTGAAAGACTATATGAAACAAACTGTGAAAGTCGTCTAAAGTCGGTGAACACAATCAGTCGGAAATGGCTACGAATGCGTTGAATTGTAGTTATAAATGCCCTTTGAATTATGTGTGTTATAAATACATATCCTTGTTTAGATAGATACTAGCATAAAGTACTTACCTGTTTATTATTTTTTGTTATAATACAGACCTTTCTTAATATCTCCGTAAGTCTCATTCTGACTCTTCTTAGAAATGAGTATCAATGGATAATAAATAATTTCTTTAGTAGATAAACTTATTTTGTTGTTTTCAGTTAGATACGCATGTATATAGTTAATAGGAAATAAAACAATGAAAAGTAAATATATAGTTAACAAATTCATCTAAATTAAATAATAAAATACATATTAGACATATTGTGTAATATTAATAAGATAAGATAAAGGAAGTTCTTGCAGAAACTACAATAGTTTGTACTGTCTATAGCAACTGTAACGTAAGTACCTTGCAGCTTTTGCATTTCCAACCATTGCAATGTCAAAACGATCGTCTCTTTTTAAAAATTCGCTGACCATAAATATATCTACCGCAAGTAGAATGTCAGAATTAGCTTTTACAGATATACTGCCTTAGTCGTTTTGTAAAAAAATATAAACAATAACTGCAAACATCAATCACTGCTAGCTAAACGTCAAATTTACTTTTGACATATGAGGTTATTTTCTTTCTTGTCAGCAATGTCAACTTATTCCTCTTCATCTGTTCTGCTTATAAGTTCACATCTAACTGCCGTTATGATGTCACTACCGTTTTCGCGGCACATTCAAATAGTCGAAGTTTAACAATTTTTTAAAATATGTTGCGCTAAGAATTTTTCTTCCAAATTAAATGTATAACTAAATTAAGTCCTCCACTACCATATTTCACCATTTTTGAAAATTCGTCAACAACCCAATTATCACGAGATGAGTCGTGTAGGCATTAACAGTATTCGAGTTCTTGTTTTTATGCTAATGAACTAATCTTGCACGTGGTCCAGTTACAGTAAAAGTGGAGGCGCAGAGATGCTGCGCGGGATGATGTGAACTCTTCGCTGCTGCGAGCCCACGTACTTTTGAATGTAATTCTTTCATATATGTCGTTTTCCCACCTAAAAACTAGACACGAAGTATGCGCCTATTTTTTCAGTTGAACAGTCAATCAAGAAACCTGTAATCATCATCCGGCATGTATTCAATGATCTGTGAACAAATGATTCATTTTCTCTTATCCGGTGCACTTCATAAAACCGGGTATCAAAGGCCGTTTGAGTCTGGCTTCGGGGAGAAGATCCAGCATGACTATCGTGTTCAGCATCCTCAGCAGGTTTAGTCGGTATGAGACCTTTGAGGGGTTGTTTTTGGCTGTTTGGGGTTAACTCGGAAAGAGTTTAAACCACCACCATCGTATTCAGCATCCTCGAAAACGGGGGGGCGACATAGTCTCCTTAGGCTCTGAATTGGTGATACTTTTCGAGGTTTTTTCCGACTCACAGAAGCCACTAATAATATTAAATAATAAACAATGAGTTTTAATGAGAGAAGGGTAGTTTGGGATTATTACAAACTATCTGAAGATGACAACACTAAGGCAACACATCTTTTATATCCTTAGTAACTAATTGGATTAATTATTATATTTTGTTTTTTTTATGGATAAGTAGGTACTCTTAATTTCGTTTATGAATAGTTAGTAAGTATGATGTAATTATCTACAATTATTATTATCATTATGTAATACATAAATTATGCACATACAGATAGATGTTCAGTCATCTAGGTGCAGTTGTACAATCCTTGACTATTTATATAATGTATTAAAGTGTATCAATATTTATGTAACAATGTTTATGTCCAAATAAATTTATTTATTATTATTATTATTTATTATGTAAGAGGAAAAATTTCTCGAGGTGGTTTTAAATTTATAATGAAGCCTTTAAAAAATGATATTTATCTCTTTGGTACCCGGTACCCGGCCGGGTACTGTTTTGTTATCCGGCGAAACCGAGTTTCCTGGGGCGGGTACACGGTGCATCCCTGTGATTATGTATATATAAATAAATAAACATTTTCAACTTATATTGGAATATTTGTAGTTCACATAATATTTAATAGCGACATTAAAACAGCCTTTGACATGCTTCTATTGAAATCACTAATCGCAATGATTTTAGTTCTTCCAACACTGCTGCTATCGCTGATTTCCTAATCACGGTGATTTAATCACCAGCAGAGCAATATCGCTCATCACTAGCCTGTGCAGCAGACTGCAGCCTGCCATGCAGTAGAGTTTTGTTCGCTGGCAGTGATTGAATTAAGTGACATAATCCTACTTTCAGTACGAAATATCTTCCCCAGAACAACTCGGGCCTTTGTATCGGCGTAAAGAGTAAAACATTGCATAGCCAGGCCCGCTAATAAATGGGAAGATATTTGTAAGCATGTGGATAAGATAGAACTGAATTACATGGAAAAAGAACATCTATTTGACGAAGTTAGTGATGCTAATCTACGATTCACAGTTGCAAATTCTTCTGATAAAAACGCTATGAAGAATACGATAGTGATGAAAAAGAAGAGAGCCAGACAATTTTCTGCATGGAATTCAGCCTCTGTAAGAATCAGATTCAAAATGTATGTTTACATACAATAAAATGTATTATGCAACACTTTTACCTTATATTACTTTTATAATAATAATAATAAAACAACTTTATTAGGCGAAGTTTAGTACAAATTACTATTCTTACACTTCACCTGAGGGTTAAGGTTAAGGTTATTCGTAACAGTGGGCAAGTTTTTATCTACTCCATTACACAGATCCTTGACCGCGAAACTTTTATTGCAATTACACATTCTTATACCCCAGATGACGCTATGACCCTGGTAAAAATGTCTGCGCTTGTTGTGTAAAGGTTGTGTAAAGGTTTACATGTAATCAACATATTGTTAACCCCTTCGCAACCACTTATGCTGGCCAAAATATCCTTTTCCATACCAGGTATTACATATTAACATTTTTAATAATAATAAAATAATAATAATAGTAATAGAATGTCCATGCACAAAATATCCATACTTGGATATTGTGGTATAGATAGTGGTACCTGAAAATATCCATATGTGGATATCCTGGTTGTGAAGGGGTTAATTGTGATTAGTAATTAAAACTATGTAGGTTAACTTTAGGCTAAGTCAGCGATGCTCTATTGCCACAATTGGAATTCAATGGTATAATCAATGGGCTAGTAGACAATATAATGAAAATGATAATATTAATAATACAGTATTATAGTATGACTCTCCATTATGTTATAAATATAATTTCAAGGTAATTTTACCAACTATTATTGGTTTTATTGTAAAAAAAAATATACTTAAAATCAGAGTGGATTTAAAATAGCGTAGTTTGCCGAATAGGGTTAGGTTAGGTTAGGTTGATATGTGAGTGGGCTAGTAACAGACCCTCCACCGCGACCATCTGGTCTATTGTGGCTCACTCCTAATTATATTTCACCCAATAGATTCAGCTTTTTGATAAAGTCGACTACCTTATTGGGTGAGAGATTGTCCAGATCCTCTGGCAGCAGTTGCCCTTTGCCAAAAAGTGAGAATCTGGTTCTTTCTGCAGCAGGACAGGTACATAAAATGTGCGCTGCCTTTCATCCTCCTCCAGACACAGTCGGCATTCAACGTTGTCCGCTATTCCAAGTCTGTGTAGATGGTGGTTAAGTCTGCAGTGCCCAGTGTATAGGCCAACTAGAGTTCTTAGGTGCAACCTATTTAAGGTATGTGATGAACTCCTTTGAATGAACTAATCCTGGTAGTTCTTGCCAGTACTGGAGGATTTTCCCCTCAGTCCATTCCAAGATGGTTGTTTTCGCAGTGCTTGCCGATATGCCAAGCACTGGCTCCGGTCCGATAAATTTTGATACCGCACCTTCCCTGGCTAAGGAGTCGGCTACTTCATTGCCCTCCAAGCCAGAATGGCCCGGTATCCAGACCAGAGTTAATTTGTTGTATCTGCCCAATCGGGCTAGAGCCTTTTGGCAGTTCCAGACCAATTTAGAATTGCAGCGATGTGAGCCAAGAGCTTTGAGAGCTGCTTGGCTGTCTGAAAAGATTTTTATTGATCTGTGTCTAGGATGCATCTGCTCAAGCCTCCTTGTACACAGTTCAGTGGCATGAACTTCTGCCTGAAAGACAGTCGCATAATTACCCAGGCTCGAAGTGATTCTTACCTTTGGGTTGCGACTGTATACTCCAGCTCCAACTCCCTCAGGGGTTTTGGAGCTATCTGTAAACCAACAGATGTCTACTCTTTGTAGGTCAGTTTTGTTCCAATCCCATTCGTCTCTTCCAGGAAAAAGGACGGTAAAAGGCAGTTCATAGTTGGTCGAGGTAGGCATCACATCTGAAAGCATTCCCAGGATGCCATGACACTCCATGTCATCTGACAGCCTGTTGCGTTCCATGATGCTAGCCTGCGGCATATTACTTACCACTTGTTGAAGTCTGTATGTTGCCCACCTGGCCTCTCTCTCCAAGTAGATGTGAAGATGGGGTAGATCCAGGAGGATTTCCAGAGCTGCTGACGGTGTGGTACTTATCGCACCAGTTACTGCCAGACATGCTTGTCTCTGCAGACCAGAGAGTTTGGCTTTGGTTGTTTGTTGTAGCCCTTTCGACCACCAAACCATGGAGGCATACGCTTCCATTGGTCTTATGACCGTAACGTATAGCCAGTATATTTGTTGGGGACCTATGCCCCAGGTTTTTCCACAAATTTTGCTACATGTCCACAAGGAGAGTCACGCTTTGTGGATTACCTTTTCCAGATGGGAGTTCCAGTTGAGTGATTTATCTAGTGTAACCCCTAGGTATTTCACTTCCCCCGCAAATGGAATAGTTTCACCTGCTAAGGAGGGCGGCACTAAATTGTTCAGCCTCCTTTTTCTGGTGAAGGGTACTATTACAGTTTTGTGGGGGTTCACAGTCATCTGCTCCCTCTCACACCAAATATGGACTGTATTTAGCACCTCTCGAAGGGTATTAGAGAGTACCTCTTCAGATTTTCCTCTAACCATAATGACTAGATCGTCCGCATATGCTTGAATCTTGGCTTCCCACAGAGAGAGAATGGCCAGCAGATCATCCACAAGCAGTGACCATAAAAGGTGGGAAAGAACCCCGCCTTGTGGACACCCCCTTGCGGCCCTGAATCTGACCGTTTTTCCCTGTAGAGAAGTCGTTATGATTCTGTTTCAGTTATAGTTAGCTCAACCCCTCTAGCAGCCGCAGCTGTATAAGGGAGTTGGGCAATGCATTATTGAATGCTCCTTCGATGTCAAGGAATGCTGCCACCGCAATCTCTTTTTCCTCAAGAGATTGTGTGATTTTCCCGACTAGATTATTTAGTGCTAGTTCTGTTGATTTGCCAGGTTGATAGGCATACTGGTGAACATTCAGGGGATAAGTGCTCAGGATGTTTCCCCTGATATGTCCATCCAGAACCTTTTCTAGGCCTTTCAACAGAATAGATGTCAGGCTGATGGGTCTTAGCGATTTGGGATCTGGTTCTGTCCGACCCACTTTTGGTATATATACCACTTTTACCACCGCCCAACTGGATGGGATATAGTTCCATACCAGACCAGCTCTGTATAGTCTGATGAGGAAAGGTAGCAGTATTTCCAGTTCGTTTTGTAGCAGCGCTGGAAAAATGCCATCCTCACCAGGCGATTTGAATGGTTGAAAAGATTTGATTGCCCATTTAATCGCTGGTGCTGTGATAACCTTTTTGGCCACCAGCCAGTTGTCTTTGTGAGGTCGTTTGGTTCGGCCTCCCGATGGTGGTGGTTGTTGGTTATCCAGGATCGAACTTCCTGGGAAGTGGTTCAGTGTAAGGAGTTCAAGGGTTTCCTTTCCAGATTCAGCGAATGAGCCATCTGGATGTTTTACCATACCAAATTCTCTTGCCGGCTCTCTGGAAATGATCTTGTGGATTCTAGTGCTGCTAGGTAAGTCAGTAATACTCTCGCAGAACCTCCTCCAAGATTCCCTTTTTGCTCTTCTTCTTTATTATAGTCCGTTAGCGCAGATCTATATTGTTCCCAGTTGCCCGAATCTTTAGCTCGATTACAGAGGCGTCGAACTTCTTTTCTCATTTTATCTAATTTTTTGTTCCACCAAGATGCCCCTCTGTTGTCTTTTTTCGTTTTTAGCGGAGAGTTTTCATGATATGCTGAAATAATTGCGCTCCGGATCTGTTCCGCCGCAATTTCTATTTCATCACGATTCCTGATTGTGGTGAGAGTGGATTGAAGGTGTGCCTGGAGGGATTGTTTATACCCACTCCAGTTAGTACACCTAGGATCCCTGTACATCATCACAGGTCTTGGTCCAGTTTCTATGTTAAATAGAATGTGTCTGTGATCTGAACACGAGGGTTCAGAAGATACTTTCCAATCAGTAATCTTGTTGCTCACAAAGCTTGAGCTGATTGTTAAATCCAGTACCTCTCTTCTATTTCTAGTGACAAAGGTTGGTTCCGTTCCAATGTTATTCACAATTAGCCCTTCACCTAGTATGTATTCAAAAAGTGATTCACCTCTTTGGTTAATGTCTGTGCTGCCCCATGCCGTATGGTGGGAATTTGCATCACATCCAATAACAAGGTGAATGTTGTTCCTCTTGCTGTAGGCGATTAACGACCTAACCGCAGGTGGAGGAGGTTGATCGGCACCCCAGTCTCCCGGAAAGTATGCAGAACAGGCTATTACGTCCATTTTGCTTTCCCCCACCGGTAGTGATAAGCGAATGGCTACAACATCCTGGGTGCAGTAACCTGAGAGTACAAAGTAATCAATGTTATTTCTTATCAAGATACAGGATCTGGGTCTTTCTCCAGAGCCGACTGATACTATCTTGCCAGAAGTGTTTCCTAGTCCGTTTACTCGGCCTGTATTGGTTGTCCAAGGTTCCTGGATAAGGGCAATGTCAATCTGCCCTTCCTTGAATCTTCTGCCAAGGATGTATGTGGCGGCCTTGGCATGTTGTAGATTCGCCTGTAGGCACCTGATGTGCGTAGACTTCAGGTTGATTCCTTCTGCGACTACCTTAAAGGAGGGTTTGACAGTTTCACTTTCGCAGGGATTCTTTACCCGCTGGTCATGTGAACTACCGTCGGACTGTAGTTTCCCCATTACAGCTCGCTCAGAGAAAGTTTGTTGAACCCTCTCCGGCGGCTGGTTGGTGTCAAGTCGTTCCAACACTGACTGCAAGGCAGTTTCATATGGTATTCCGCTCTTGAGTGAATGGCTAAGGAGCTTTGTTGCAGCCCCCCTTAGCTGTTCTCTTTCAGAGGAGAGGTTGTCCAAAGCTTTGGATTCCTCTTCCCCTGAATTGTCCTCTCCTTCGGACTCAGGAACCGGCTTTAATAGCTCCCTTTCCTGATCCGACGGAATCGGATGTGCTTGTGCAGTGGGATTTATTCCAGTCTCCATGGGTTCTTCAACTTGAAGATCGAGGGTTGTACCTCTCTCGTTGGGTTTTTTAGAAAAGAGATTGCCCAAAGCTTTGGGCTCCTCCTTCTCTGATTTGTCCTCTCCTTCGGACTCAGGAATTGGCTTTAACAGGTCCCTTTCCTGATCCGGTGGGATCGGGCGTGTTTGCGGAGTGGGATTTATCCCAATCTCCATAGGTTCTTCGATTTGAAGATCGAGGGTTGTACACCTCTTGTTTGGTTTATTTTTGTTCATCGTTTTCACCATATGGTTCCCACGAGTAGCAAAGGAATGTTGGTCCGCCACAGTAGAGCCCTGCATTGCTGTGGTAAGGCAAAATACTCCGGAAGATTGCCCAGTTTTCCGGAGGCCCCGTTAATGACACCTTTCGCCCCGGTGCCATTCAGCCTTCGGCACGGGTTGCGTACACCTTGGCTTGGAGGATTTTATCGACTTACCTTGTCTAGATCCGCTGTGTTTAGCTGAATGCAGGGTCACCTCGGGCAGGATGCGACATTGAGCCGCGCACGGACGATCTTGAGAGAAGCTTCATAGAGGATGGCCATCTCCCCTCAGCTTTTCTCCTAGAGTCAGTGGCCAAGTAGCTGACTCCTTGACCCCAGTTTGCCGGATATCTCGTGACGTAATAGCCAGGGGCGACCCTTGCAAATTTTTCAGGTGGTGTTAGATCTCATTGTGGCGCCCCCCCCAATATGCAATCGCTTATTTGTGATTATGTACATAGAGACCGAAGATAACATACATTTTTTACATCCAAAAAAATTTTTTTTTTAGTCCGAAAACAGCGGGGGGGGGGGAAATCCGAGAAACTTTTTTATCCAAAAAAATTGTTTGAAAAACTGGGAGTAAAATCCGAAAGAATTTTTTGAAGAGTGAGGGGAGAAATCAAAAACAATTTTTTTTTAATTCGAATAAATTTTTGAGTAAAGGGGAGAAATCCCAAAAAAAACAGGCATACGTCAAATTTACATTGTAAATTAATTAAAAACTGAAACAAATGAATATAGATCTTTTCACGGAAATGGAAGTTGTAAGGTTAAGTGATATTAAAGTGCTTGGGTTTTATTTTTTACGTAGACGAACTATCATTGTATTTTCGGCGCCCCCCCAAGAAGGCGCCCGGTGCGGCCGCACCGCGCTAGGGCCGCCCCTGCTAATAGCGTAATAACCTCTAAAGCAGTGGCATTTTACATTTGACAGTAACCAGCTACGTTGTCACATTTCTAAAAAAGAATGTGCACTACTGCATGGCTGAAATAGATTTTAATATTAATTTTTACCACTGTTTCAAATACCCAGCAAGTAAATATTTTGTATATTTTTAAGACGGGTTGATAACTTGCTAATACAGAATTGTAATATTACAGAGGATTCCATACAGCAGTACAGAATATCTTACATTATTTATCGAAGTATTGCAACGTAGCACTCGTTTCTCTTTTCAAGCACAAATTAGAATCTGGTGATTATGCTATTATATCATAGCCAATAGAATAGCCCGAAAATTGGCGGCAATATCTAATCATTTAAACACAGTTGATTTTTTTTACTATAAGGCATTATTAAAAAAATAAAATAAAAAATAGGGGTCAACTGTTTTTATGTGTAGATGTTATTAAAATTATTTAAAAAAAATTGTATACTTGCCCATTGTTATTAATATTGAATATTCGAGTTTGTAAATACGAGTAGTAGTACAAAGCTTTATTGGAAATTCCAATTGGCTAACGACCTAAGTCTTCCAGCCTGTGTACATTATATTATATTTACAATACTTATTAATTTAAAAAAAAATATAACACATCTTATGTTTATAAGGTTTTTACAAAAAAAAAAAAAAAAAACTAGTAATGATATATAATATTATGAGTGTATTTTATACTATTGTTGATTACGTAATAACACAAGGGATTCGTAGATTGTTTGGGTAGGGAATACTCTTTTGGGTAGGATGTTGGGATTTGTTGGGTAAATTAAAGGATTTATTAATTCGATGTTAGATAAATTGCTGGAGAATTTTTTTGAGAGTCTTTGGAATCTGGAGAGTATAGGTTCAATTTTGGTTTTTTGGTAAAGAAGGTTATTAGAGGGATTGTGCAATGGATTGTTGGGGTGCCTAATTTTCGTGATCTTCCTCAGACTACTTCTTTCCCCTACTTCGATGTTATTTAAGGCTGGCTTTCGACAATTTCCAAATAGAATGAAACCATATTCCAGTATGGGTCGGCAAATAATTTTGTATATGTTACATGCCGTTGACGTATTTATACCTTCATTTCTATATGTAAGGGATCTAAAGTGTTTAGTTCTTGATACAACACTTTGTTTACACCATTTTGTGTGAGACTTAAAATTTAGCTTGCTGTCAATATTGATACCTAGGTACTTGCAAGATTGAGAAGATCGGAGTGTCTGTTGAAGTAGATTAATTGATGGAGAATTATCTGTAATTCTATGGTTAAATATAATCAGATGAGATTTATTTGGATTTGGAATAGTGCGCCATTTCTTCATCCAGAATATTGTATTATCTGAGAGTTGTTGAAGTTTTTCAATGGTTTCTCTCAAAGATTTCCCATGGGAGACCAGGCAATTATCATCAGCAAATTGTAGCATATATGCATTATGGTCAACATTCCGTGGATGTTCCAGATTGTAATTATATATATCATAGCAGAAAATATTGTAGAGTAGTGGAGAAAGGGGAGAACCCTGTGGTAAACCTTGTTTAGGAGTAAATGGAGTGGACAATTTGTTTTTAACTTGGACTTGAAGAGATCGGTTTGAGAGATAGTGTTTTAAAATCCATATGATATAGTCTGGGCACCGAATTTGATGTAATTTATACAGAAGTCCGTGGTGCCAAACACTATCGAAGGCTTTGTTTATATCAAGAAAGATGGCAGCCGACTTGTTTCCTAGTTTATTGTTGGTTTGGACATTATTGGTTAATACTATTAGGGGGTGTATTGTGGATGATCCATGTCTGAAGCCAAACTCATAGTTGTAATTACCAACAGATGCTTCTATTCTTTTTTTAATGATCTTTTCAAAGTTTTTCCCGATTACTGGTAACAAGGTAATGGGTCGGTAGTTGGCTACATTAGAGTGATCAAGATTTTTCTTTGGTATTGTAATCACGTTACCCTTTTTCCATTCTGGAGGAAAAAATGAGTTCAGTAAGCAGTAGTTGTATATTCGCATTATTTCTTCGTGTATATCTGCGTCTAGCTTTTTTAATATACCGTATGATATATTGTCATATCCGGGTGTAGTGTTCTTTTTTGTTACGGTTGCAGCATAGTACTCATCTGCATCTATCGGAGGAATATCTTCAAAATGCCTTTCTTCGAAATATAAGTTGTACCAATCATCGACTTCATTCTGGTGATTTGCGTCAAAGTTGATATTTTCACTAAATTGGTACGATTTTTTAAAATGATTTGCAAATGTGTCTGCAATTTCCTGATCTGCTATTAATGTTTTATTATTTTTTATTAGAAACTGACTATTATTATGTTTACGATATTTTGATAGTTTTTTATTTGGTTCCAGTACTTTTTTTCTTTTGACATGTAAATACGAAATAAATGGTTTTTATTACATAGTGATCCTACTAACTCAAAATAGCTAAAAGACGGTAAAAAGTGATTTGTAAATATTGTATTTAAAAAATGAGTCAAACTAAATCAACTGCACAGGACTTACAGAAACAGGGGCGGCTGGTGAAATTTCAACAATTTTTTTCTCGTCTGTGGTGCATGGGACCCATACGAAATATGGGAAATAACATCTAGAGAAGCACTCCTCTAACGACCCCTAAAAAATTTTGAAAAAGCAGTTTGCGAAAAATTTGTTCAAAATTCGATTGACCCCCCTAGGTCTAGGGACTCCTGTTTAAAATTAATTTTTTTTGTCATATACATTTTACTTTTCATAAAGATACAACAACAGGTTTTGAAGTTTATGAAAATATTTTCATTATTAACTGAAACACAATGAACTGAAATTTTGTAATTTACAATTTAACAAATGATAAAATTTCAATTCGTTGTATCTCAGTTAGTAATGGAATTATTTTCTTAAACTTCAAAACCTGTTGTTGTATCTTTATGAAAAGTAAAATGCATATGACAAAAAAAATTAATTTTAAACAGGAGTCCCTAGACCTAGGGGGGTCAATCGAATTTTGAACAAATTTTTCGCAAACTGCTTTTTCAAAATTTTTTAGGGGTCGTTAGAGGAGTGCTTCTCTAGATGTTATTTCCCATATTTCGTATGGGTCCCATGCACCACAGACGAGAAAAAAATTGTTGAAATTTCACCTGTACAGAAAAATGGGTAAATTCAAGCTTCATTGTGCAGCTGGAAGAATATAACCTGACAGAAAGTGATAGTTTCAGTGCCAACTTTCAGAACAATGTTTAGTGAACGAGTGGGAGTGACCTGTGAATGTGTGTGCTATCGCGGCAGTTCGTAAAAGTAAGAAACATTAAGAAGGAAAACTGGAGTTATTGTAAATGTTTCATCTTACATTTATGTTTACGGCTACTATCATATCGCCATCAATCTGACAAAGTGACGTAACTCAAAATATGTTGTTTTTGAGATATTACCACAGAAGCACTTCATTTTTACAGATCTGCCTTCTCACAAAGTGACATAACTCAATCTGTTATAGTTTTTTGTTAGTAACCACTTCAGTTAGTGACTTATCTCAGAATGTACGATTTTATAATCTAACAAAGAGACATATCTGAAATTATCCTTCAGTTTGCGGGCTTTTTGGATTTTAAGTTATTGTCGGGAGAGTTGCGCATCTTAACTGTAAAAACTACTAAAACTGGAGAATCATTCAAGCGGCCTGACATTACGGAATTCAAAGTGTCCAAACATTCTCTACAGCAAATATTTTTTAAGACAAGTCATCTTGAAAAAGAGTATAAGTCATTGTCTTTGAAACGACTTAAAATGGATCTTAAAGAAGTATTCCCCAAAAGGTTGAATCCCCATGCTATTAAAATTCCAGGAGATAAATAATCTGATTTGCAATCTGAAGACACTCCAGTTGTCAGGCTTCAGGAGCATAAACTTTTTATAGTTCACTACCCCATTAAGCTTTGCGTTAGGGAACTACACAATTGTATTATCTATAACTCCTTATTTTTACTTTGAATTTGATTTTGTTTTTTTATATTTGTCAAGAAGCAATCATTATTTTATAACTATACAATGTTATTGGTGTTTAAAAAGAAAAAAAACGTTTATGTTTAATAGACACTTAGAGAACAATATATTGTTCATTTTTTTAGAATAAAAAAAAGTCATTTAGTTCCATTATTAGTTTTATTTATCTTGACCTAACCTAAGCCATAGTTTGAGATTTAACAGACGTATGTCACATACACTAAACATTTTTGGTCTCACAAATGGTCGAAACTCATTTTTTTTTTATCCCAAAATCGCTGATCTATATTGCACTATTTTCATGGAAAATAAGAAAAAGATAGTTTGTACTATTTTATATACCGTTGATTGAAGAGTTCTTAAGTAGATGCAACCGTGTACTGAAAATTGTAGCCAGCGCAAGGTCTGATATGTAGTACGGCGCCACCGGCACTGGGGTCTTATATCTCAGTCAGTTGCACAAACATCAATTGATGGCACTCGTAGGTTCACGTCGTGTGTTGCATCATCACTTGAATCGTCGCTTTTGATAAACAAGGCTCAGGAGATTTGTCTCTGCGCCAGAGACGGCTCTCATATAGACATAATATTATACTGCAAACACCTACTGAAACATTCAGAAAAACGACGAAATGGTGAAATATTCATCATTGCCAGCTACAATGTATTTTTAAATTTAACCTAAAAACGGTAATGATTCTTATAAAAACATGTAATGCATACCTAGTAAATAAAAAACAATTTTGAATCAAACACATACCTTCCATTACCATTACCATTTCCTGTTGTTTAGTATGTGTATCGTGTTTATTATGTTTATTTTCATAACAATTAAATATAAAAAAAAACCAATGAGCTGCTGGCAACATAAAACATTTTTTTCCCAGTAAAATAAACCATTTTTATATAATAATATTAAATCATACATACATAACAAAGTAAGTTAAGGATGAACGGCATAAAACTGCCATGTACCGTGTGCATCACAAATGCGCACAACGTGATAAAGTGAATTTTGTCTAGGGATGCAATGGATAGTGTTTTGGCCGGATACTGAATACCGGATATCCGGCCAAATATCCGGCTTACATTGAAAGTTGGATCGAAAACACGTTTTAGCAACCTCAACGACAAAAAATACTTACTGTCAACTCTTCTAGACCCCAGATTTAAAACAAGTTTTTTCGATAAAAGTCAGGCTGAAAAATTCCCTCAAATTATTCTGCTGGAGGCTTAAAGAAATAGTTGTGATGATTCATATTCAAGCATGATAGTGAAAGTGGTTCTTCTCTTTCCAATAAACAAAGTAAGAGAAACCCATTAGATAATGTTACTGATATTCACAACACTTTTTGGGACTGTTTTGAGGAAGTGGCGAAAAAATAGTAGCGTTAATGAAAACGTTTCGGAGAAAAGTGCAATGGCCGAGGAGATCGATTATTATTTGAAAGGAGCACGGATTCAAAGAAATAGTGGCCCTTATTACGCATGGTGGTATACTAACTCCAATCAGTATACACTTTTGTCAAAGTTTGTAAACATATATCTTTCAGCCCTTGCCGTAGTGTATACAGTGAGAGGCCCGTTTCAGAAGCTGGCAACGTATACGAAAAGAAACGCAATCGTCTACTATCTCTAAACGCTGAAAAACTCATCTTTATTCACCATAATTTACCATTGGTAAACTTTAAGTATTAATTTAGTAACTAATCTATAGATATTGCCAGTTTGTAGTAATAATTGTAATGCAGGATAAGTGAAAAATAATAAAACTGTTTCATTTTTATACCACTTTTTATGTTTTAACTATCCGGTTTTGGCCGGATATTAGATCACTATCCGGTGCCCAGCCGAATACTAATGGAGTGGCCGGATAGGCCGGATACCGGATAGTAACCGGATATCCGTTGCATCTCTAATTTTGTCCCTTCCACATCCAGTGGAAGTATAGTAACAAAAAATTTTTTAATTTTTATTGTTCAAATAGGTTTAGAATGTCATGAAACGTCGATATTTTAAGTTTGAGCAAAAAGAAATTTCTGTCTCTCGGTCTGTCTGCCGACACACACGGTTTGTATACACAGTTACTCTGGAACCGTTAAAAATATTGACTTGAAATTTGGTACACATATGTATTTTAACGAGATCTGGAACTAGATTATATTTTCATCTTATTCTGTTGAAGAGTTGGGGAGTAAATTGGGATAAACAGGTAAATCAAACAGGTAAGAGTCCATAAAATTGGTATTTAGTATATAGGTATAAGGGAAGCTAAGGTCTCAAAACATTACCCCAATTACCACCTCGCACCCCACTATTAAAGGTGGGTGGAAAAAATAAAATTGTGAGTTAGTGTGTGTGTGTACATGTACAAGGACCAAAGGCCTCAACATGTTTTTTTTTTTACTTCATTCGTCCCTTCCAATTAGAATACCATGCAACCTGTACGGTGTTTATAGATCTTCTATTACTTTCTTTATTCTTTATTCTCGAGTAGTATATGGATGCGCAGTGGATTTCCTCAAGTACTATGGATGCCCAGTGTCTTTCCTCGAGTACTATAGATGCGTAATAGGTTACCCCAAGTAATATGGATACGCAGCAGCGGCTGGTGAAATTTCAATATTTTTTTTCTCGTTTGTGGCGCATGGGACCCATACGAAATTTGGGAAATAACATCTAGAGAAGCACTTCTCTAATGACCCCTAAAAAATTTTGAAAAAGCAGTTTGCGAAAACATTTTTGAAAATTCGTTAGCCTCCCCTGGGTCTAGGAGCTCCTGTTTATTATTTTTTTTTTGTCATATGCATTTGACTTTTCATAAAAATACAACAACAGATTTTGGAGTTTACGAAAATATTTTCATTACTAACTGAGATACAACGAATTGAAATATTGTAATTTGTTAAATTGTAAATTACAAAATTTTTTTCAGCAGTCGATGAGGCTTAAAGACACAAAATCGAGCCCTATTTTCTTTCTTAAAAAAGATGTATTTATTTATGACATCATTTTATTTATCACATAAAAACAATTAATGTTAGGTACCGAAAAGTGTAATTTTTCATTTTCATCGATTAGCTGGAACTTGCCGTACATTTTTATTGAATAGTGTTTTTTTTCTGTAAATACATTTAAATAACACAAAAAATGTTTAACTATTTTTTTAAATTTTATTTCAACATTTTTTAATGCTTGTAACTCCATTATTAATATTATGCATTGTACAAAAACAGTTTTAAACAGAAGTTATTCAATACATTTTGTGTAATTTAAATTTAACTATTAGCATGGCTAAAATTCGAAAAATGTCTGAAATCGATTCAAATTTCTCCAAAAAATCATGCATGCGATTTAGAAGCTCTCTGAAGTCTTTCAAATTTTTCTGACGTTCTCTTAATTTATCTTTGTTAATTAAGTCGGTTCTCGCCTGTGTCGCTTGCAGAGTAGCGTAAAAAAGTCATTTTTATACTTACACGTGAGCACCTGTAGCTCGAAAACTATAACAGATAAAAATATGCCCCTCGCGACATGTTTGTAGAGAATCCCATGTACAAAAAAAATGCAGTGCACTTTTATCGTAATTATTACCGTTCTCGCTACGTAAACGTAAACGCTGAAAGGTCAAAAACACCATTCTCGATATTTACATTTTCTTTTTTCTAATTGTTTAAACACAATGGGGTCATTTCCGGTAATTTTATATTGCGATTTTTTCAACATTGTCTTAATTTGTTTAATATAAAAATTAGTCATACAAAATTTCACACCTTTATCTATGATAGTTTTCAAAATATTAAGCCCCAAAGTTGCAGCGGACGGAAAAGAAATTCGTGCCCGCATGACGTCATTAGGCTTAAAACGACAGCAGCAGCAGCAGGTTCACGTGCCCGCGCCGCGCTGTTTTATTAGTGATATTGTAATAATTGTATGTATGTGTTATAATGTAACGTAATGTGTAATTATATGTGTAAAATTTATATGAGACGTGTAGATGGATATTTTTTTATACTTTGTGCTTCTTTAAAAACAAAAAAATGTGCGAAAGGAGCTTTGTAAAAGCAGATTCTTCTAATCTTCCGGAGGTAGACTTGCTAATGGTTATGGAGTATTTTAATTCCAATCATGAATATTTAAGTGCAGAAATGAGAGAAACTAAAATGCAAAGGTAAATAAGATTTTATTTTATTAATACATATAAAAATTACTTAATTGTACAGGATTTTCAAAATAAAACTAAATATGTGTATAGTATACCAATGAAATTTAATAAAAATAAAAATTTTACAAAAAAAGTTCTTATTTAATAATCTGCCGACAACAAGCACATGGACAGTAAATAACCATTTTAAGGGTGAGTGGGGCAAATAATTTTCTAAATTATTCTTGTGGAAAACATTATTACCTGATTAATCCCTACTGAATATTAGTGAGAATAATTATTGTATTAATTAAATATATTTTTACGTGAATTCTTATTAACCGATAAATTATAATTATGTTTTATATGTGATAAATGAAAAAGAACATAATATTGTAGAGGTAAAATGCGTAGATTGTGCAGCTTCTGAGGGTGGTTGGAAGTATGCAATAGCTTTTCTAACGTGGTTATATCGCCGAAGTGAAGAACCCTCGCCAACCGATATACAATTTGCTACTGGAAAAAATCTGGCATGGTTTATTTTTCTACAATATAATAGATAATAAAATATAATGTATTACTTAATAGATAAAACATCTTTATTCTCATGTAAACTCATGTTCTGGCATGATTAATTAAGATTTCTAACTCTACGCGAGACGTGAGTCGCCCTTATACGAAATAGGTAAGAAACCTTTGCGGCTTTTATGTTTCCTTCTAGTCATGGACACAGAGACTAACTTCGAATTTATCATTATTTATCGGTCAATGTTTCGAATGCGAAGGACGGTTAGTGGTATTATTATTCTAGATTTAGATTAGGAATTTTCGTCAGTGTATCAATGTTGTGTATAGTTTGTGTTTTCCACGGTTTTTACATTACATTTTAGCGGATTAAATCTCTCATATTATTATTTTCATTGTAGTACGAAAAAAATTGAACTATGGCTCTGGACAGCGGTGACTAACTTAGCCAGCATGTAAATGGCTTCGACTGTGATATTTTTTTTCCTTTTTTTTTTCCTACTAAACTTCTGACATAATCTGTACTTACTTATTTATTTAAAAAATATATCTCTTCTAAGTTTTATGTTTATTGGTTTTTACTTTTATTTTTTATTAACCTAATTAACTTACATTAAAATAATCCTGACAACAATAGGCTCCTGTTTTTTAATTTAACAGGACAGCCAGACGCAGTGCTTGTTGCCAAAGAACTATTTTCTTTTTGCCTGTCGGCAAACGAATAAAATATTTGTCTGGCGTTGATGCCGTCGTGCTTTTGCATTCAGGAACAATACAATATATATATTTATTTTTGGTGTGGTATGATGACATTTTTATTCAAATCACAAAACAAATTAGTTTCGAAGTTTAACAATGTCTTTATTCGATGATTAACAACATTGAACTAACTTAATGAGAGCAATAGATATAGCGCGCCCTGTGTATTGTAGGGAGTCACCTCACAGCTTTAAGCCTAATGGCGTCATTCGGCTAGGTCGAATTTGGATGCGCCGCGCGACTTTAATAATTTTTTTTAATATGATCGAATTGACAGAATTTGCTAATTTTTTGTAGATCACCTTTTTAAAACTCGTTCTTCAAGAAAATAATGTTTTTGGAATAGGTCGAAATGACCCCATTGGGAGTTTTTAAAAGTACTCATAAATAGGAACTGAATCGAATGACACAATAATTTTTTTTTTTTTCGCGTATCGAGAAATAAATGTAAGTGGTTAGGTAAGCGAAAAGAAGAAACATTAAATTCAAGTGAAAAACTAATTAATAATATTCAAACACTGAAAGTAAAATGTGAACATAATTTTGTAGAACTGGCGGAAAAAATAAACAGTCTGGACTTGAAAATAGACAGAATATCTAGAGATAAGATAGAAAAAGACATACCTATAAACAACAAAAAAAACCTTAACAAAAAAACCTTATCAGTAATAAAACAACAAACACTGCCTAGAAATAAAAATATAGCAATTCCCAAACAATCAAATACAGAGACTCCCAAACAATTATATACAGAGGTACCTAAACAAACTAATTTAAAAATTAAGGAAACTACTTCCAATGAAAATAATTTAGTTGCATTAGAAGATCACCAAAGAAACATAATGAATGACATAATCAATTTGGAAGCAAGTGAAACAACACAGGATAAAAATACCAGACAAGAACATCAAAATGATAGTGAAAATTGGCAGGTAGTGCAAAGGAAAAAATGGGCAAATAAACGAAACGTAGGAGAAGCAGAGGATAGTGAGGAAAAGTTTAAAGGTACAAAACTAAAGGTATGGCTTTATCTGTACAAGGTGCTCAAGGAAGTAACAGAAGAAGATATAAAAGAGTTTTTGAAAAGAAAAACTGGCGACCCGGTTGAAGAATTTATTGTTAAGGACCTTAAGGAACCAGGAAGGTTAAAATCTTACATGGTTGCAGCTGATTTTAAGTACAAGGACAATTTTTACAATCCTTCATTTTGGCCAAACGGTGTATATTATAGAAGATTTGATTTTAAAAAACATTATGAGAAGTATAACACAAGAAGCGTTATTGATAATAACACTGTGGAGAGACCAAACTCTTTTTTAGAAGTAGTGAACTAATAATAAATGAACCAGATAGAAAGGGTATAACTCCAAGCAAAAAATTTGCAACAAAACACACTGTAAATATCATGCATTTTAATATTCAGGGAATTTTTGCCAAAGCTGAAGAACTGGAAATAATATTTAATCTACATAATATAGATATCTGTTGTATATCTGAGCATTGGCTTAAGTCCTACAAATTACCACTATTTAAGCTAAATAATTTCATATTGCTCAATAGTTATTGTCAAGAAAATTTTAAATTTGTAAAGGCAGACTATTATTCCAATGTTAAAGCTGTGCATTATGACGGTAGTGTGGAAAAACATTTTGAAGCAACAATAATTAATATGGGTGTTCCAGACAGTGCAGGAAAACTATTTGTAATAAGTGTATATAGAACACCAGACAGTGATTTTAGCATATTTATTGACAAATTGTATGATCTAATGTGCCAAATATATAAAAGTAATCACCATTATGTACTCTGCGGTGATGTTAATGTAAATTTTCTCTCTGTAAATAATCATTCCAAAGAAATGATCAACCTTTTAAGTGAATATAAAAGATCTTACACGGACTACCAATAGAAGCTCTACTTGTATCGATGTAGTATTTTCCAACTTAGAAACACACTCACCTGTCTTAGTAAAAGATAATCACATATCAGATCATACATGGAAAACCATATAAAAGATCTTACACGGACTACCAATAGAAACTCTACTTGTATCGATGTAGTATTTTCCAACTTAGAAACACACTCACCTGTCTTAGTAAAAGATAATCACATATCAGATCATACATTTCAAATGTGTTCTTTTATTTTTCCAATCAACATAAATTATGTAAATGAAGTGATATTTAGGCGTGATATTTCCGAGGCAAATTTACTAACATTTAAGAACCTTATAAAAACCGATCAATGGACAGAAATGTATAATTTCACTAGTTTGGATGAAAAGTTTGATGCTTTTTATACAACTTTTAAGTATCACTATAATAATGCTTTTCCTTATAAAAAAATTAAAATAAATAAAAGTAAAAAATAAGTTTGGTTTACAACAGAAATTAAAGAAATGCATAAGATGTTATGTGAAATGGCAAAAATAGTTAAAATCAGTACTAATGTGAACCTTAAAGATATAAGCAATTTAAGACTTTATATAAGGAGAAGGTAAAACAAGCTAAAAATAACTATAACAATGAGAGATTACGCAATGCACAAAATGTGGTGAAAGTTGGAAAATTATTAATGATGCAAAAGGTACGTCAAGCAAAAGCACTACTAGTCAGTTGAATATAAATGACAAAAAAATAACTAAATTAAATGATATATGTAACAGTTTTAATGATTTTTTTTTGGATATGCCTAATTTTTATTCCTGTCATACAATTTAACATTTATTTATTTTCGTGAAAAGGAACAATATTATTTGTGATATAAATGCTGTTTATAAAATATGTATTGAATGCATTTGCTATTTTAATCTCTGATGTTAAAACTGTATTTTCGAATATAATACTTTTAGTACTATATTTTTTCTTACCATTCACCAATTCCTTTAAAACTTTCCGCATATCTTTACCGTCATGTTTGTTTTGATCAATTTGTGTCTCATAATATTTTTTTGTTTCTTGTCTAATTAACGATGTCACTTCATTTCTTTTTAATTTATGTGTTCCATAATTCGGTGTTTTCACAAATTTTAAAATCTCATTGACTGTGAAGGTAATACTTATAACTAAAAACATTTGAATCTCCACAACCAGTTGAGTAATATCCAAGAAAAAGTATTTTTAAATTTGAATTAAAATTTTACCCCCCAAAACACTAAGCTATATTGTTGACGTCATCGGTCATAAACACCTAACCTCAAAAATACATGTGTTTTAAAAATTTCCTAGTAATATGTCACTATTATGAAAATTTCCGCTTGGTTCTCATATTTTCAACTAAAATCGTGTTCAATGTAATGTTCATAAAGTTTTAAATATCTTCTCTCAATAAAATAAGGCGATTTTTGTAGGATGGAAATCCAACCTATAATGGACCGAAATAGTGTGACGTTTCACTCCCACTCTAACTATTCCATCCTATTTCTAACATCGACCTTATTACCACTGTACATAAGACACTGGTCAAAATTGAATTTGAAATTTCAGAAAATCTGTGAATATTTAACTATCGAATTATTATACAAATGTTTTAACTTTAAAAGCTGCGCCTTCTTGTAATAAAACTGTAATTTTAAAGTCCTCTTGAAATTTTTTCAGAAATTAATTTTTTATTGCGCACGCGTGTATATGTATGTCGAGCATATCTGCATCTTTTTATTAGTTTACCTGGACTGGTTTAGGGTTATGTGTAGTGGATAGTGGATTATTTCTTTTATAATTTTCAAGGATTTTACATTACAGTATTTAAAGTATTTGCATTCTAAATTTGTACTGGAGTCAATAATAATATATTTCAACGGTTTTGTAAGTACGTTTGAAATTGTAACAAAGTAATTTTTAAATATGTATGTACCTATACACTTACCTATTTTTAGCATTGAAAAATGGTTCAAAAACACGTATTAGATTTTTCTGCGATTGCTCAATTTTTTAAAGATAAAGGAAAACTCATGGTCAAGGCAGAAAGTTCTGTTGAAGCGGGCCACGTGAAAGGAATGATTTATGATCCTGAAGTACCGAATGTTAAGGGAAAAGTTCATGCTAGCATGAGAGATAGAATCTATAGAGGTGTGTGCATTTTTTTTTAATAAACATGATATTTTACTTTTAACATAATTAATTGTTTTCAGATATTTTCGAATAACGATGAAAATATAACAGATGCAGAATGTACTTATCCAGGGGATTATGGTTATGACATCATATGGCTGCTCTGGCTCTCTTTGCACACTATAATATTTCTGTAAAAGCACGAACATGCCAAAGATGCTACGCAGCTATAGAAGTTCAGGCCGCAGTTTCAGTCGATGCATCGAAGCCATCAATCTGTGCTAGGAGCAGTTCACCCTGCTAGCATCCACGGTATGTGCGGTCATATTTAAATGAATAGATTTGTTTTACACATTGATGGCTTCGATGCATCTACTGAAATTGCGGCCTGAACTTCTAGCTGCTTAGCAACTTCGGCATGTGCGTACCTAACAAATGAAGCGTGCGCATGGAATATGTCATATTTACTAGACACAATTTTAAACTATTTTAATCATGTATATATTTAATAGAAAGAAGTTCTGAATAAACGATACAATATGTCATTTCTTTATTTATTTGCATTTCTAAGTGAAAATACAAATAAACATTTAAACACGAGGTTAGAGGCAAGGCCCCCACAAGGGAGCATCAGTAGGTACTGTGGTACCCGAGCCCGGACACTAGGGTCCCGGTTAGACTAGTAAATGCAATCCTCGCTCATTTAAGAGACCTGGACAAATTTTTTTTTCAAATTTCTCCCAGGCACTTGAGCCTGCCGAATTTGGTACCGGGGCCTGGTTAGAGGACGAAAATCTATGATAACGATAACAGTATAAAATAATGGAAAGCAATTCAAATAAAAATATATAAAACAAAACAGGCTTTGAGGTTAGAGCAAAGAAATAATCAAAGAACTACGTTCTCAATAATTTCCAGACACTTGTAGAACGCATGCGCAGAAATAACCATTTAGAAAATATTTTTTTATTTATTCTCCGTAGAGAAAATTGATTGCCAAATGTAAAAAACTTATAATCCATCTCTATTTTTATACTAGTAGTTAGGTTCCAATAGTTAAATATGAAAAATAACGTACCAATCCTTAGATGCATTTTTAAGTAATTTATTTTGACCCTTAAAACACATGTACATAAGGCATGCTTCAAAGAGTGGATGGAAAGCAATTCAAATTAACCTCCTCGTGCATGACGTCACGACTATTGTGGTCCATTAGCAGCCCATTTTTAGTAATCAACAACATTGAGACATCATTTGCGTAAATTTTTAAATGTTTGCTTGGAACCATACTGGTTTCAAATGAGAAGTGTGGATATAATTATTAAAAAGACAATAAACTTAAAAAACCTAAAAGTTGAGGTTAAGTTAATGCAACCGATGACGTCACAGCCTGTTTTGTATAATACCCGTTCAGTTATTCAGTTTTGATATTTATGTTTTGAAATTTTAAATTGATAGATGAAAGAATGGTGTTTAAATATTGGTAAGTGCTTTAACAGATGATGACATAAAAAAATACCTGGTTGCGAAGACAAATGACTCTACAGAAGAATTTATAGTCAAACCACTCCAACAAACAGGTGGAAAGTTTAAATGTTTTTTGGTGGCAGCGGACTTTAAATATAAAAATGACTTCTACAATCCCTCCTTTTGGCCAAAAAGTGTTTGTTATCGAAGATTCGATTTCAAACTGTATTATGAAAAATTCCAAGTAAAGGACATCATTAACCAGGCATCAGGAATTCCAAAAAGTAGTAGTACTCAATCTAGTTCTTTTTTAGTAACTTCACAAATCAACACATCAACCGCTTAACTGTGGATAATGACTTGCTGAGAGTAAAGCAAAATAAGAAATTCCACTTCACATTGCTTCATCAAAACATACAGTGTCTTAGAAACAAAGTGCAAGAATTAGAAGTGTGTCTTGTTTGTAAAAAAATAGATGTTATCTGTTTAAATGAGCACTGGCTAACTAAAATCGAAATGGACATAGTCACACCGAAAGGTTATAATGTCATCTCTGGATTCTGCAGTATTTTATTTAAATATGTGTCAGATATTGAAAACTGTATATTTCCCAACATTGAATATACAATCTGGCCCAAAATTTTGGGCCCGCCTAAGAGTGATAAATTTATATTGGCTCAATATTGATAAAACAATATCTGGTAATATTAAATTTAAATATTGCTAAATTTCAAAATATCTATATTTAACCAATAGTGCAATACTATATTGGTACGTTATCGGAGAACAATAGTGCTGAGTGCTGAATATTGTTAAAACAATATTATGCAATATTTAATTTATATATTAAATATTATTCATTGTAAATGTTTTGCAACACAACAAAACCAAATTGGTAAACAAATGCATACATATATAAATATATAGGTACAGGTACATATATATGAATATATATAGTTGTACATATATTGATCAACAAGTGCAATACTATATTGGCAAATATTAAAATTATATATTGGCACGATATCAGGAGAACAATATTGCTGAATATTTTAAAAACAATATTATGCAATATTTAATGTATATATTAAATATTATTCACCGTAAATATTTTATAATATCAACAAAACCATATTGGTATATATAGTTATACATATATTGATAAGTATAGCTATACATATATTGATATGTATAGTTTTACATATATTGATATGTATAATTATACATATATTGATATGTATTGTTATACATATATTGATAAGTATAGTTATACATATATGAATACATATATATATGTATACAATATGTATACCTATACTTATTAGGGTGGAGATTAATTTTGAAAAATTAAAATTTCTTAGGCCGCTCCCGCTAGATTTCTTTAAAATACTAAAGAAAAGCTGTGCAAAATTTGAACCAATTTAGGCAATATTAACCTGTGCCACCGAGAGGTTGAGGTTTAAATGGGAATTAGCATGGACTTTAAGCATTTTTAAGCACTTAAGGCATAACTTATTTTCTACTGTTTGACTCTGGACACAAATCTGATGCGAAAAAGATGATAATTGACAGCTGTTAACTATCAAAAGTTTTTTAGCATCAGGTGTTCAACGACCCCAAAAACGTAAGTAGTATACAAATGTTAGAGACAAAACAATAGAAAATAATAAAAATTATGCCTCAGGTGACTAACAATGGGAGGATGGGTTCCCATTTAAGCTTCAACCCTTCGGTGGCACGGTACAGATTAATGTTGTCTAAATTGGCTCAAATTTTGCACAGCTTATTTTTTAAATATTTTAAAGAAGCTAGCGACCTAAGAAATTGTAACTATTCTGAATTATAGGCTGACTGTAAATAAAAACTCAATCGTATCCGATGCATGTCGAAACATATGTGATCATTTAAATAATAAAATATTTATTATTTATATAATAAAATTTTATTATTTAAATTAATTATCTATTATTTAAATTATCACATAGTTTCAACATGCATCGGATATAATTGAATTTTTATTTATAGTCAGCCACTAATTTAGAAAAGTTACAATTTCTTCGGTCGCTAGCTTCTTTAAAATATTTAAAAAATAAGTTGTGCAAAATTTGAGCCAATTTAGACAACATTAACCTTTAACCTGTACCGTGTTATCGAAGGGTTGAAGCTTAAATGGGAATTAACATGGGTTCCTCCCATTGTTAGCCACCTGAGGCATAATTTTTATTATTTTCTATTGTTTTGTCTCTAACATTTGTATACAACTTACGTTTTTGGGGTCGCTGAACACCTGATGCTAAAAAACTTTTGATAGTTAACAGCTGTCGATTTATCGTCTTTTTCGCATCAGATTTGTGTCCAGAGTCAAACAGTAGAAAATAAAAAAGTTATGCCTTAAAGTGCTTAAAAATGCATAGTCCATGTTAATTCCCATTTAAACCTCAACCTCTCGGGGGCACGGGTTAATATTGCCTAAATTGGTTCAAATTTTGTACAGCTTTTTTTTAGTATTTTAAAGAAATCTAACGGAAGCGGCCTAAGAAATTTTAATTTTTCAAAATTAATCTCCACCCTAATAAGTATAGGTATACATACATATATGTATAACTATCATATCAATATATGTATAACTATACATATCAATATACGAATAATTATACATATCAATATAAATGTATAACTATACATATCCATATATCTATAGCTATACTTATCAATATATGTATAACTATAGGTATCAATATACACTGACTATAAATAAAAATTCAATTGTATTCGATGCATTAATTTAAATAATAAATAATAAAATTTTATTATTTAAATAACATAAACATAAACACACCACAGATAGTAGACAACCCCCAAATCCAAAGCCAAGGCTGTCCGGAAGGGGGTTACACATTCGGAAAAACGCAGACATACATCCACACCCCCCGGTGTTGTCAATACCGGGGCTTGGGGTTGAACCCAGAGCGCGGTAGCGAGTCGATCAGCGTATTCGCCACTCAATACGACTTAACCGATTGAGCTACCGTACCGATCACATAAGTTTCGACATGCATCGGATACAATTGAATTTTTATTTATAGTCAGTACACATATACATGAAAGATTTATTAAATAAACTTGGAAAAGAGAATATAAGAAAAATACTTACGCTTCATACACTTTTTGGAAAATACTTGGCTGTGTTGAATCCCGATCGATTCAAAATAAGATTTTGAAGTTTATTTTCATAACTATCCCAGTCACAGCAACCAAATCTTACGACTGACTGTTCACTCAATTCTAATTGTCGTATCTATTTGAAACTTTTGCATGTTTATGCAATATTGGTGACAGTACAATAATATGGTACCATCGAACTTGTATGATGATGGAGGAAGTGCTCTATAGTTTTTTTGAAAATAAAATTGCTTACATTCTAGGAAATGGCGAAAGTGTTAGATAGAAACAAATAGTTTCACAGGCATTTGTCCATCTAGTTCGTTTTCTGATTAAAAAGGGAGTAAAAATATAGATCTTAATAAAAAGGACGCCATCCACAGTAAAATTGATAATAAACTACCCCTCGTTAATCACAAAACCGACTACTGTGGAAAAGCCTGATAATTAGACAGACACAAACAATTAAATTAAAAAGAAGTAAATTTTAAGATAAAATGTACCATTTATTAATCATCTTGTAAATATGAATATTCAGTGACAAAAAAAAGAAAATATTAACTAATTTAAAATAGCTAAATTATATACTAAATTCAAATGAATGCTTGAAATTTGTTTCCATGTGTAATATACAAACTAAACTGAACTTAAGGTGATAAACACCTCGTATAAGTGGTTAAAAAAAAATTAAATTTGAAAAAATTATTTATCACGTCCCAACTTAATGGCGCCAAACTCACGAAGTCCAATTTTTAAAAAGATAAAATAAAATAAACTATATGACCATTGACTAGAGCAACTACGTATATAAAAAAAATTTACCACGAGTTAAGTGTATTTTCAAAAACCACAGCTAATTAAACTTCACAACTACAGGATACAAATTTATAGCCAAACATTTCGCAACCACGTATAAAAAAAATTCACTACGAGTTAAGTGTCTTTTCAAAAATCACAACTAACTAAACTGCACAATTACAGGATACAAATTTACAACAACGCATTCAAAAGTACTTATATATTATTTTTTCTAAAATAAAGTATGTGTTATCCGCATGTTTTCTTTCCAATTTCTAGTTCCACATCACTGTAATATTAAATTATATTTTAGAAAAGATTTTTAACCAATTATTAAAAATATAACATTACCTTACAGCGGCGGCTGGTGAAATTTCAATATTTTTTTTCTCGTCTGTGGCGCATGGGACCCATACGAAATTTGGGAAATAACATCTAGAGAAGCACTTCTCTAATGACCCCTAAAAAATTTTGAAAAAGCAGTTTGCGAAAAAATTTTTGAAAATTTGCTAGCCTCCCCTGGGTCTAGGGACCCCTGTTTACTTTTATTTTTTTTTGTCATATGCATTTGACTTTTCATAAAAATGCATCGACAGATTTTAGAGTTTGTGAAAATATTTTCATTACTAACTGAAATACAATGAACTGAAATTTTGTAATTTACAATTTAACAAATTACAATATTTCAATTCGTTGTATCTCAGTTAGTAATGAAAATATTTTCACAAACTCCAAAATCTGTCGATGCATTTTTATGAAAAGTCAAATGCATATGACAAAAAAAAATAAAAGTAAACAGGGGTCCCTAGACCCAGGGGAGGCTAGCGAATTTTCAAAAATTTTTTCGCAAACTGCTTTTTCAAAATTTTTTAGGGGTCATTAGAGAAGTGCTTCTCTAGATGTTATTTCCCAAGTTTCGTATGGGTCCCATGCGCCACAGACGAGAAAAAAAATATTGAAATTTCACCAGCCGCCACTGTTACCTTATTCTCTTTATGATCTATGCATCGTGACTGTCTGCTCCCATCCCTGTCAGCTGAAGAAGCAAGACCAGTACTTATGTCTGACATAATTTCACCATCAGTCGCCTTTGGGTATCCTATACGAACAGCATCTAAAAGTTGTTTTAAATTGTTAAAATAAGGCTTGCTTCAAAGTATTAAAAATAAAATTGAAACTGCAATTAGATTTTTTCTACTTATCATACAACCAAACCAAAAAAATTTCATACTAATGCGTTAATTATCGAATTCCAAATAGTTCTCAAAATACCCGTTTATTACTTTTTTTAAACACAATAATTAAAAAATGAAAAGTTCAATTTATTTCAATTTAGGATGGTAAGTTAGAGTTAGCAGGGAAGGACTCAATCTATTGTCTTTGGAAAAAACTGAAGAGTAACTAAAAAGTTACATTTTAATTAAATAATAGATCTGAGTAAATTTGCCAGCTTTCATATGATTCTACAGAAACAAAAATGTTGGGATAGTGTACCAACGACTGTCTTGCCAACCAATGGGCAATATTTAAAATATAGCAATTATACCAAAAAATTATTGTTTTCAAAAGAGCTGTTAGGAGTATCCAATAGAATGTTCAACAATTACATACAAAGTGAATGAACCAGGGAACAGTATATAATATTTGCATTTTTTTTTATTGCATGTGTTCGAAACTTAATACGATAATTATAAAGATTCTACGATTTTGCTACAATTGTAACAATATTAATATAAATTTTTGTTATATTTACAAGTTGTGTGCTTATTAATAATGAACAAATGTAAGTATGTTCATTATTACAGCACATATTTAATTATAAAAAAAAATTAAAATAAAATCATATAATCAAAGGTATTAAAATATTAATTCTAGGACCATTTTAAAGATCATATTCTGTTTGGTATTTTTTACCCATAGAATAAACAGAAAGCAAAAGTTTTCCTCGCTCTGCAAAATTACAAACTTAAGGCTTAACTGCACCCTGATTTTGTTTTTATTATACAAAAAATGAATTCGAGACTATTTGATTTCTCCCAATTAATCAAACATTAAAAAAAACATATTTTACTTTATTTACCTACCTATCATTATCTGGCAGCTAAGTAGTTTTGAAAAATTCTTCTTTCCTTTTCTTCCTAACTCTGAATACTTTAAACTAAGTTCTCTATTTAATAATCTTTTCACAATACCATGAACGTTTTCTTTAAATTACTTCCCCCAATGAATGACATAATTTTTACCTAAAATAATTACAGTGTTAAACTTCTTAAAAATATGAAATTTTAAACTTAATACGAATTGTGTTTTTGGAAAAATCAAGAACCTAGTTCTCACTATTCGTCTTTAAATTTTGAATTTAACAAAAAAAAAACATGAAATAAGTATTTGTCTAAAAATTATTATAAATAAACGTAAATAAGGCTTTTATTTTAATGGTCAGAAAAATTCGTTAATAATGAACTTTATTGTCTTTTCACATATGGACATACAAAATTATAATTTGAATTTTTTTGCCCAATTAGAAATATTTCACTACCGAAATATAAAATGAAATATAAAATGAAATGATAATAACAAAAAACAAACATATTACTTACCGCTTCATTGTAAATATCCTCATTTTCCAAAGGGAATTTTAACTTATGCTTCTTTTTGTTTTCTCCAACGTTTTCTCTGTTAAAAGCTTCAGATTGTTTTGGATATCAATAAGAATGTTTTTAATCTCTTTCATTTCGAATTGGGTTGATCCTCCATATTTTAATAGTTTTGGAAATTCTGATGCGCAATCTAAAAAAAAAAAATTACGAATTAAGTTATGTTTAAATTAAATCTTAAACTACATCTATAATCAAATCGTAAGTAAAAGCTATATAAAAACATTACAAGAATGGGTTTATTCGACTTTTATTAAAAAAAAGACGTAAACAATCTGTAAACAAATAAACTTTCTCCCAAAATTTTTTTTTTTTTAAAGAAAGTGGTGTTTAAACTTCTTAGTAGAAACTTTCATAAAAATATTTGTGGTACTAGTCAATACTAATTAATATAATATCTGAATTATTAAAACCTTTACCTACCACATGTAGACGATGAAGCAGTATTAGGAGCAGTGTTATTTGTACTTCTTACAGGACTATCTGCTACATCATCGGATGACAAATTAGAAGTAAACTGAAGTTTCTCTATGAGTGCCTTAGCACTCTCAAAATATCGGTAACAGTAGCTTTGCATGTTGCAGCTGCCTCTTCATAGTTGTATATATGTGTTGGTTGTTCGCATGAATCAATAGTTTTAACAAGTTTTGATTTGGATACCTTTGGCCACAAGTACAAATTATCATGATTTGGGACTCTCCTCGAAGTCGGTAAATAGTCGCAGCCCCCCTTCTCCCACACCACCACATCCCAGCTAGACATTTTCTGAAACAGAAATGTACATTAGTATGGGCTTCTAAAGGGCTCTGTGTGCTAGGGTGGGCCGAAAAACAAATTTGAATTTGCAGACGGGCTGGTTTCTAATTTGTTACTATGTATCTAAAACTAATTCGGGTAAATTTTTAGCCAAATCGGTTAATATCTAGCCGGGCCCCCATGGCCTTGAAAATGAAAGAAAAGGCCAATTTTTCGATACCCTACCATGTACTGCACAACTTATACGTTTTTTTGTTTTAGACTACTAAAATTTATGTTAAAAAATAACTGTTCTTATAGTAGTCTTAGAGCTAGTGAACGTTTTGTTCAAAATGTGTTATCTTCATTGTTATATCACGTAACCTACGCCACTTAGAACTCCCCAGGCTTGTAACTTTCTTATTTTTTAAGCAACAACAATGTTGGGCACATCAAATTGTAGATATTTTTAAGGCATTTAAACATGTGTAGTGATTTAAAAAAAAATTTTTTGAAAAAATTGTGAAGAAAACTTAATTTTCTTGAATACTTTTTTACCTCACCCTGTATATGGACTGCGTTAATGTTTTCTCATAAAGGTTTTAATTAGCTTCAATGTATGTTATTACGTCATATTCGAAATTTTTTTTTTATTTTAGAGAAGAAAATTTAAAACTCTGATTCCAAACTGATTTTTTTAAAAATAACTTTGAAAAGAATGTAAGTAATAATTTTATACTTTATCTGTAAAAGACATATCCAAACAATATTCAACGTAACAAAACAACAACAAGAAACAAAAGAAATAAAATATTTTTTAAAACAAATAAACATATTAAAATGTAAGTACTAAATAGGAAATTGCAAAAATTTTATTTTTTAAAATTTTTTATTTTAATATAAATTGAAGCTAATTAAATCTTTATAAGAAAACATTAACACAGTTCATGTACAGGGTGAGGTAAAAAAATATTCAAAGAAATTAAGTTTCCTTTCTGAACAATTTTTTCAAATTTTTTTTTAAATTGTTCTGTATGCATGTTTAATGGCTTTAAAAATGTCTACAATTTGATGTGCCCAACATGGACATCGCTTCAAAAATAAAAAAGTTACACGTCTGGGGAGTTTTAAGTGGCACACCCTGTATACACAACTCCACAACTTTTATACGAAATTTTTTTAATTTCCAATAATAACAGAAATAAAGGGAGTCAATATATAATGAATAACCCTGTACATTAGAAAATAATCATAAGTTTAATAGTGGAGTAAAACTAATAGTGTAAATCACATAATAAGGATTTATTGTCTTACAATAGGCGTCTGAAAATAAGGAGTATGCCACCTGGTGGTCTATAGTCAAACTAATTATGGGCTTTTCTGTCATTGCATCTTTAGTGTACGATGATATCAACAATAAGTAAATGATAAACTGAGATGCTAAGTTATTAAAAATATGATAGCGTTTAAAGGGGCTACAATTTGCTGGAGCCAACCTACTCGGTATCCTTTGTAAATTGCAGGGACAACTCGTGAAAGTTGAGTTGGCACGGCAATGTTCAAAGCATACCCTCTTTGATGTAGACACCTTTAACCATGCATTGAGAGGGAAAAAGCTGGTGCAAATAACCGTGGCCCGAGTAACAATAATAGTGTCTTAGAAAATCACACCTTGTAAGTGAAATTTTTGAAATAAGTAAATATATGTAATTCCAGTATATTTAAAAGTAATATATACTATTGCACCATGCACAATTATGTTTTACCCCTGAATGTTTCTATTTCATATTTTAGAAAATACTGTTTCATTTATTTTACTTAAAGAATTAATAAATAGTTATATTCAATGTACCACTAATTTCATGGGCATTTGAATCTGAGACACTTGTTTGTAAACATAGAGTATACACATTTCCTAAGTTTTGTGTTGAATATGGGTTGTACCACACAAAATAATATGTCCTGCATTTAAATCATATTCCCCTTCATACACACACTTAGAATTTTTACATTTTTAATGCTTCACAAATGTTCCATACATAGCAATATGCTTAACCTAAATGCCACTCATGTTTCCTGAAAAAAAAAGTGATTTAAACTACAACTGTACATAAATTTAAAGAAATGTTTAAGTTTATTAATATTTAATTAGCCAGACACCGTTTATGTCGAAGAAATTACTTTTCAAGGGAAAAACTAGATAACCTAAAAAAATATGAATTTTGCTGAATAATGCCATTAACATCTTGCAAATCACTTACAACAAAATCTTACAAACCTTTAGGTCATATATTATTAATGTTATTATTTTGAACGCCAAAAATAACAATAAACAGAACAAAATTAATATAAGTATTCGCCATATAAACAAACAAAAAGCCTATAATTAGTTCACGAGTTCTCCACTTTGGCGCTGGCATCTTAAATTCAGACGCCTATAGCAACTTTTTTTGCTGGAAAACTTGTCAGAAACAATACAAGATGTATAGCAAAAAGTTTTGTAATAAATCTTA
The DNA here is from genome assembly GCA_936432065.2 of Rutpela maculata. Lineage (NCBI taxonomy): Eukaryota > Metazoa > Arthropoda > Insecta > Coleoptera > Cerambycidae > Rutpela > Rutpela maculata. The sequence goes on along the minus strand of OW386287.2, from coordinate 112,211,953 downwards.
GTCCCGTAAGTCATTTGTTTAAACAAAAGGATGTGCAAAATTGTGTTTTTCATACTTCTTCTTAAATATTGTGGTTGTATATAGCTCGTATCGCAATGAATAAAAAAAGAGTTCGTGCATTTCGAAGAAAACTAGATTTATTCGAACCTTTTTTGGTTAATTTATTAAGTTGCAATAAATAAAAACAATAAAGAGCAGCCATTTTTAAACAACTGATGATAACTTAAACAATAATGCAACTATTCTGACGAAATTTTAAGAAACGAAACGAAAAAATTTTCTGTCTAACTTTTTTGTGCGCACGATTACTCCGGAACCGTTTAAGATATTGACTTGTTTGGTAAAAACAAACAAAAAAAGAATATAAACTCATTACCAATATAATTATATATATCTATTCCGCACATGGCTAAATGGTTTTTTTAGGGCCCCAGTACGAAAGTGTTAAACAATCGACGATTCAATTTAAGAAAAAAATGCAAAAATACACAATTTTCAGCATTCCATCCTTTTGTTTGAGCAATTGACTTGCGGGACTAAGATTAGCGTCAAAAACAAAAATACTAAAAAGAAGAGAACACCGACGTATCACACAAACCATACACGAAATGTTAGAAATTAAAATACGCAATGAATGATACAATAAACAACCATATACCTACAGAAAATTCGTTAAAATAATTATGAAAGGGGCATATATTATACCGTGCGTGTAATTTCCCATTAGGCATGTACATCCACGTAGCGCGATAGATATGACAACATAGCTGCCGTAAATTCCTCCGTCGAGCGGAGCATTCCAGTCTGTTATTTCATTTCAGCCAGCTGGCACGCGAGATGTTGTAATTTTACTCCCTATGCCTAGCGTTCGGCTACACGCACGGTATTAAATAAGTATAGTAAAATAATCTTGTACTCTATAAACTATAACAAACAAAATCCAAATACATTGCTATAATTTACATTATAATATTATCTGTGATGTTTTCATAAACCGAAAGATATAATTATCATTTGAATAACCAGAAACCCAATAAGTAAGCAAATAAAACGTTTTAAATCAATGATCCTGAAGAAATAAATATATACCTACATATATACTAAGTAATTATTATTATTCATGAATCATGAGAAATAAAATGTATTAGTTAACTTACCTTTTTTAAATTCGCACCTTTTCTTTTCAAAACCTGGAGACCACCATTTCACTTTTCTTTACAACAATAACACAACAGACAATGTAAAATGTAAGAATGCAATGATGCAATGCGATAAAAACCACTCGTTTGTGCCAAACAACCGAACGCGCGTGCGCCTCGTGCTGCAGGTACCTATCCTATCTCGCCTAGCAACAAGTGAAATGTTCCAGTGTCTAAAATACACAATTATTTTATGTCTATTTTAGGGCGCAAATACTAGGTACTTTGATATTGAAATTTTCGTATGCTTCCTTACATAGAAACATAGATGTACCTATTAAAAATTCTAATTTTTTATAGATAGCTACAACCGCTACTAAGCAAACATAAATTGATAATATAATCAGATTTGCCAGCATCGAAGAATAGGTATTTCTTAAACAATATTATTGTACAGATAAGTGTAATATTATTGTACAGATATGTGGTAATATTAATGTTTCAATATTTTAGAATTAATATTCGTCACTATCGATCGTTATTTGTGGTGCAATATTGCCAAAAACATTCATTACAGGGTGATATAAATATAAACTTTTCAATATTGTAAAATCAATGTTTATTTGTATTGACAAATAGGTATTCCTTAAATAATATTCTTTTACAGAGAACTGGACAACATGGAGTACATATTAATTTTTCAATATTTTAAAATTAATATTTGTCATTATTAATCGATATTTGTTACACAATATTGCCAGAAAGTGTAATAACAACGTGACGTTAATATAGACTTTTCAATATTGTAAAATTAATGTTTATTTGCATTGACAAATATTCCTTAAATAATATTGTTTTACAGGGAACTTGAAAACATGGGGCAAATATTGATTTTTCAATATTTTAAAATTAATATTTGTCATTATTAATCGATATTTGATACACAATATTGTCTGAAAGTGTAATAAACAATGTGACGTCAATATAGACTTTTCAATATTGTAAAATTAATGTTTATTTGCATTGATAAATATTCCTTAAACAATATTGTTTTACAGGGAACTTGACAACACGGGGCAAATATTGATTTTTCAATATTTTGAAATTAATATTTGTCACTATTAATCGATATTTGATACACAATATTGTCAGAAAGTGTAATAAAAAACGTGACATTAATATAGACTTTTCAATATTGGAAAATTAATGTTTATTTGCATTGACAAATATTCCTTAAACAATATTGTTTTCCAGAGAACTTGACAACATGGGGCAAATATTAATTTTTCAATATTTTAAAATTAATATTTGTCATTATTAATCGATATTTGATACACAATATTGTCAGAAAGTGTAATAACAACGTGACGTTAATATAGACTTTTCAATATTGGAAAATTAATGTTTATTTGCATTGACAAATATTTCTTAAACAATATTGTTTTACAGGGAACATGACAATATGGGGCAAATATTGATTTTTCAATATTTTAAAATTAATATTTGTCATTATTAATCGATATTTGATACACAATATTGTCAGAAAGTGTAATAACAACGTGACGTTAATATAGACTTTTCAATATTGGAAAATTAATGTTTATTTGCATTGACAAATATTTCTTAAACAATATTGTTTTACAGGGAACATGACAATATGGGGCAAATATTGATTTTTCAATATTTTAAAATTAATATTTGTCATTATTAATCGATATTTGATACACAATATTGTCAGAAAGTGTAATAACAACGTGACGTTAATATAGACTTTTCAATATTGTAAAATTAATGTTTATTTGCATTGATATATATTCCTTAAACAATATTGTTTTACAGGGAACTTGACAACATGGGGCAAATATTGATTTTTCAATATTTTGAAATTAATATTTGTCACTATTAATCGATATTTGATACACAATATTGTCAGAAAGTGTAATAAACAATGTGGCATTAATATAGACTTTTCAATATTGGAAAATTAATGTTTATTTGCATTGACAAATATTCCTTAAACAATATTGTTCTACAGGGAACTTGACAACATGGGGCAAATATTGATTTTTCAACATTTTGAAATTAATATTTGTCACTATTAATCGATATTTGATACACAATATTGTCAGAAAGTGTAATAAACAATGTGGCATTAATATAGACTTTTCAATATTGGAAAATTAATGTTTATTTGCATTGACAAATATTCCTTAAACAATATTGTTCTACAGGGAACTTGACAACATGGGGCAAATATTGATTTTTCAATATTTTGAAATTAATTGTCACTATTAATCGATATTTGATACACAATATTGTCAGAAAGTGTAATAAACAATGTGGCATTAATATAGACTTTTCAATATTGGAAAATTAATGTTTATTTGCATTGACAAATATTCCTTAAACAATATTGTTTTACAGAGAACCTGACAACATGGGGCAAATATTAATTTTTCAATATTTTAAAATTAATATTTGTCATTATTAATCGATATTTGATACACGATATTGTCAGAAAGTGTAATAACAACGTGAAGTTAATAAAGGCTTTTCAATATTGTAAAATTAATCTTTATTTGGATTGAAGAATATTGATTAAACAATATGATTTTATAGACATTTGTCCAACAATGCATCAATATAAGTTTTTCAATATTTGAACACCAGTATTAGTGATTATAAATCGGTATTGTATGTACAATATTGACATAATAATGTTAAAATAATAGGATGTAATATAGATTTTTCAATATTCCAATAGCAATATTTATTTGGTATGCATGAATGTTCGTTTTACAATATAGTTTAGAACTAGTGTTACCAACATAGTACCAATATGGATTATACAATATCGTAAAATTAATGTTTATAGATATTTTACCCATATTGTTTACGTGAATCTTGGTTGGAATCAATAAAAACAATATTTCCCCAAGATAGGCATCCCAATATTGTAATATTGACATTTAATAATATTGGTCCAATATTTCTTTTACAATTTCAATGTATCTATATTCAGCCAATATTGAATCGGGGTTCAGCCAAGATTGTGTTCTACTTGGGTAGTGCTAGAGAAACTTAATATAAATAAAAAAATAATATTAACAGGTGACTTCAATGTAAAATGTAATACAAATGATAATAGTGCACTGCAAGTCTGCAATCTTTGTCAATCTTTTGGATTATCTCCCACAATTTTTAATAACACCCGAGAAAATTCCTGCTTAGACAATATCTTTACAAATATAAATTCCTGTGACTTTTCTGCTAAAGTATCGAACACCAATCTGTCAGACCACTTTGGTATATTCACTCAAGTTAAAAGTGAATCAAAATTAAATAACAATAACATCAGAATTAATTACAGACCAATAACTGAACTCGGTTTGTTTCGGTTATACAATTACCTTGAAAAAACTGACTGGGACTTTGTAAATAACCCAGCATTAGACATCAAAAACAAATTCAAATGCTTTTTAGGAAAACTAACTCAGGCAATTGAAACTAACCTCCCAATGAAATCGAAACTGCAAAAACATTTTAGTTTTTCCAATGAGACGTGGTTCAATATTGAATTAAAAAATATGCGGGACAAATTAAATTTCCTTAGAGATGTTAATAAGCAAGATTCTACACTTATCTCCAATGAAACTGTCAAATCATTTAGAGAAAAATACAGGAATGAAATTTCCAAAGCAAAGAAAGTGGCTAATGACAAATATATCAAAGACTCTGCTAATCCTCAAGCAGCCATGTGGAATATCATCAAAAACAATAACCCTAACCTAAACTCTGCACCCACTGACATCTTAAATGCGAACTCTTTTAATAACTTCTTCACAAATATTGCTGATAATATTGTAAACAATTTGCCAACACCTAATAGTCACTTTTCTGATTATCTTGAAACCATTCAACCTAATATAAGTTTTAAAGGGTATAGCCGGAAAAGTTAGGGAAATGTGCCCCCGCACTTACTTAGTTAAAATGGCTTCCAGATGATGCAGTTTATAGAGTATATTACACGGTAAAAATTTTAACCCGCTACTACCCCTACGAAGGTGGAAAAAAAATAATATGTCTTTAATTATTATATATTTTTTTTTCGGTCTCTATCCAACCGATCGATTTGAAATTTGGCACAAATATTGCTTGCGTGGAGATAACTTACTCCAAAAAATAAGGTCATTTTAGGACTATTTTAACCGTCGGAAAAAAAATATAAATTTTTTTTAGAGGACAAAAGGGTGGCTATCCTTCGTGGTACAATCTCCATTCTATTATATATTATGTCTTGACACTTCGTGATTATTATACTAAATTGTCAGATTTTTTGCTGTGGTGGAACAATATGGAAAGAAATAAAATTGGGTAAAATAAAATATTTACACATGCCTCTTAGCTGTAACAGTTAATACTTATAGCCTTACAAGGCATTGTTGCAAATATACAACTGACCGCGGGTGCCAGTGCGATGTTGCCAAGTCTACTTTTTCCCCAGACGTACGGAAATTCAACACAATCTGGCAATACCACTTCTGGAGGTTCCAGGGTTCACCCCCCAGGGGCGAAGTATTAACTCTCTAGGAGCTTGGAGAAATGTTTAGCAACGAATGATGTTCTTTGTAATTACTGTCGCATTACGATATCTGAAAAATGACGTACTGAACCAGATGAAGAAAGTGAGGGAACGATCGAAGAAGACCAGCCTTTTGCGCCATCGACATCTTCTAGCACTACGATTAGTGACTGATGAAATAATGGAACTGCCATTGCAAAGACTCGTTGCTACACATAAATACTGTTGCATATGTGGTGATGGTAAAGAACTGACCGTAATACCCACTACTGCGAGACTACAGTGCTATCGAAACAAACAAATATACATCCCCCGAGGTAATCGTTGCTGTAAAATACATTTGTCTTTTTTTCCCTCATTTTTGGCCTTGGATGGGTTCCATCAGCCAGCTACGCAGATGGATAATTTTTTTTTTATCTCAGTATGGTACAGTTGTTTAACATTAGTTGTCGTTTGTCAATACTTATCCTGACTTGTGATATTGCTTCCTAATATGCCTTTGTTTTTATAACCTTTGTGGTTTAACATACTATCCGTAGTCTATGTGTAAACTTAAGTCGCCCTGGGCGCGAAATGTGTCTACATTTGATTAAACATCGTTTTTATGAAGACGTTGCACATCTGGAACCATATGCCAATTGTAGCTCGATTACTAGATCGGATTTATGCATTCTATTAAATTCCTTAACCCCAATAACATAACAACTCTAAAAGGCTCTACAGGGTTATGGTTATTAATTACAACCTTAATAATATACCAATGATACCATTCTGAGGATGGTTAATTTGTTCAGCTTCCTAGCAAGTGCGCCGCACGCTGGCACCATATCGAACAATTTAGTAATAATAATATAATAATAATAATAATAATAATAATAATAATAATAATAATAATCACTTTATTCCTTAATACCAGACAGGTGTGGAACAAGTCAGTCAGTCAAAGTAGTGTATAACACAAAAAATTAAAAATAATAAAGATATAGTAAATACATAAGTATAACTCATTTCATTAAAATTAGACAATACCATAACATATTAAAACTTAAAATTTATAATTAAAAAAGTCAGATAAAGTGTAGAAAGCCTTATCGATTAAAAAACTATTTATTTTTTTTTTGAATACATTAAAAGGTAAGTTTTTGTAATCATTAGGTAAGTGATTATAGATTTTCATAAGTTGTGTCACAACATTTCGTTGTACTTGACTGTATGGTGTCTGTGGTAAGCGGAGTATTGCATTCATACAATCACGTGTATTATATAGATGGTCTGCTTCATATCTGCTGAATAGTTCTTCATAGTTATTCTTCACAAAACATACACATTCATATATATAAAGACACGGAAGAGTAAGTATATATTTTTGTTTAAACAATATGCTGCATGTGTCAGTTCGTTTCAGATGGTAAATACTTCTAATACAAGTTTTTTGCAGCCTGAATATTCTGTTTGATTCTACTGAGTTGCCCCAAAAGATAATTCCATATTTTATTCTGGAGTTGACATAGGCGTAATAAGAGGCTAGAGCTGCTGCCTCATTTATGGAGTTACTTATGGTACGTAATGCATACGCAAACGAACTAATTTTTGTAGCAAGGTATGGCACATGATGCTTCCAATTTAACTGTGGATCAATTACGATGCCAAGAAATTTTGTGTGATCCATTGTTGTTAATGTTTGATCGTTATAATTAATGAGTAGCGGTAACTCCTTCTTTAAACTGAATTTTAGTAAGTGAGTTTTATCAATATTTAGTTTTAGGTTATTCCAGGTATACCATTCATTTAAAATGTCAATCGAGGCTGAAACTTCGGTTATTAATTCTTCATTTGTTTTAGCTCTTATTACTAGAGAATTGTCATCTGCAAATAAATTTATTAGATGTTTACTGATGTTTGGTAGATCATTTATATAAAGCAGGAATAAAATTGGTCCCAAAATTGATCCTTGAGGCACTCCCTTCTTGACTAATTCCCATTCTGAACTTAGGTATTCATCAGAATCCATGACTATAACGCACTGTTTTCTATTTTCCAAGTATGATTTTATGATATTGTATGCATTTCCTCGGAAGCCCATTATTTCAATTTTTTCCAGAAGTATCGTATGATCAACACTGTCAAAGGCCTTTGACAGATCCAGGAAGAGTTCGACAACTCTTTCTTTATTGCTAATTGCATCCAATATTTCACATATTCCCAAATATACTGCCCTGACTGTTGATCTTCCTTTTATATAAGCACTTTGCATTTCCGTTATTATGTTATACTTTTCTGTGAAGTCCACTATCCTATTGAGCAAGGCTTTTTCAAATATTTTTGCGATTATAGAGATCAGAGCAATAGGTCTATAGTTTCCAATGTCATTCTTATTACCTTTTTTAAAAACTGGTTTGATAATTGTTTTCTTCAGATCATCCGGGAATATTCCTAAACTAAAACACATATTAATTATGTCTGACAGGGGTTTAGGGGTTTAGGGGTTTAGGTCATTCTGTTACCATTTAATAGAAAAACAAGGACAGAAGAAGTTCTTGTACTGGAATTTTCCAACAGTGACTTTAATTCGTAAATGGCATCTACCGTTAAGCCTGTAAACGGTTATAATTGCTTCTCTGATAAACCGCAGTGGTCTGTAGAGTTTTTTAGATGTGTTATTGGGGTTAAGGAATTTAATAGAATGCATAAATCCGATCTAGGAATCGAGCTACAATTGGCATATGGTTCCAGATGTGTAATATCGTCTTCAAAAAAGCGATGTTTAATCAACTGTATTTTACAGCAACGATTGCCTCGGGGATGTATATTTGTTTCTTTCAATTACACACATCACATTAGCGAATATTACGGTCAGTTCTTTATTATCACCACATATGCAACAGTATTTATGTGTAGCAACGAGTCTTTGCAATGGTAATTCCGTTATTTCGTCAGAGTCACTAGTCGTAGTGCTAGAAGATGTCGAAGGCACAAAAGGCTGGTCTTCTTCGATCGTTCCCTCACTTTCTTCATCTGGTTCAGTACGTCGTTTTTTAGATGTCGTAATGCGACAGTTATTACAATGAACATCATTCGTTGCTAAACTTTTCCCCAAGGTCCTAGAGAGTTAATACTTCGCCCCTGGGACCTCCAGAAGTGGTATTGCCAGATTGTGTCGAATTTCCGTACGCCTGGGGAAAAAGTAGACTTGGCAACATCGCACTGGCACCCGCGGTCGGTTGTATATTTGCAACAATGCCTTGTAAGGCTATAAGTATTAACTGTTACAGCTAAGAGGCATGTGTAAATATTTTATTTTTTTCCATATTGTTCCACCACAGCAAAAAATCTGACAATTTAGTATAATAATCACGAAGTGTCAAGACATAATATATAATAGAATGGTGATTGTACCACAAAGGGTAGCCACCCTTTTGTCCTCTAAAAAAAATTTATATTTTTTTTCCGATGGTTAAAATGGTCCTAAAATGACCTTATTTTTTGGAGTAAGTTATCTCCACGCAAGCAATACTCTTGCCAAATTTCAAATCGATCGGTTGGATAGAAACCGAAAAAAAAAATATAATAATTAAAGACATATTATTTTTTTTCCACCTTCGTAGGGGTAGTAGCGGGTTAAAATTTTTACCGTGTAATATACTCTATAAACTGCATCATCTGGAAGCCATTTTAACTAAGTAAGTGCGGGGGCACATTTCCCTAACTTTTCCGGCTATACCCTTTAAAGAAGTATCATATAATGAGGTTAGAGATATAATTAACGAATTAAAAAATTCTAAAAGCAAAGATTCCTATGGCATAGTCACCAGAATCATAAAAACCTTGAAAGATATAATTGTCTTTCCCCTGACGAATATAATAAATCAGTGCATTAGGGATAACATTTTTCCATCAGCTCTGAAAATAGCTAAGGTTATACCCATTTATAAAAAAGAAGATAAGGACGACGCATCAAATTATAGACCTATTTCGCTATTACCCATCATAGCAAAAATTTTCGAAAAAATCCTAAAAAAACAACTCTCTCAGTACTTTGAACAACACTATATTTTCCATAACTCCCAATATGGTTTTCGAAACAATCGGTCTACAACTTTAGATATTAACAACTTAACTCAAATTGTGATAAATAACTTTGAAAATGGTAATTTTACTTATGGCTCATTATATGACCTCACAAAAGCATTTGACTGTGTTAATCATAATATCTTGATACAAAAGCTCAGTTATTACAATTTTGATGTTAACAGTATAAGTTTAATAAAGTCCTATCTTTCTGATAGACAGCAATATGTTTCTTATAACATGAACACCTCTGAAAAGTCAGTAATCAAATTGGAGTACCTCAAGGATCAGTACTGGGTCCGTTACTTTTTCTTATATATGTCAATGACTTAGCAAACTGTGATAAAGATTCTGATATTATTTTATTTGCCGACGATACCACGGTCTTGAACAGTAACAATCAAATTGATACCTTGGCTGAAAATGTTGCAAACACCCAAATCAACCTTAAGCAGTGGTTTCTCGCAAACAGCTTGAACCTAAATATAGGCAAGACGCAAACGATTATTTTTTCTCTACGACATACTGACGATGATGATTCCAAGAAAAATGTATCTGTTAAGTTTCTTGGTGCAGATCTGGATCCAGTTTTAACCTGGGAGGTACATATTTCTAACCTTGCACAAAAACTATCTAAAAAAATTTTTCTAATACGAAATCTCTCCAGATCTGTCTCAGACAAAACCTTAATCACTGCCTATTATGAACTTTTCCATGCCAATATGACATACGCAATATTAAATTGGGGACATGCGTCTTGCAGTACTAAAATTTTCAGTCTCCAGCGCAAATGCATTCGAACTATAGCGCAACTTAAATATAGAGATGATTGCAGGAACCATTTTATAGATCTGAAAATTCTTACGCTACCATGTGTCTTTATTCTGGAATGTCTAATCTATATTAAATTAAACATCGACAAGTTCTCCACACACTCCCAGAATCATGCATACCAAACTAGACACAGAAACAACATTCAACAGAATTATTTACGCCTATCAAGGTCCAGAGATGGCACGGGTTACTATTGTATCAAATTTTATAATAAATTGCCTCAACAGATAAAGTCTCTAAACTTTACAGCCTACAAATCTAAAATAAAAAATTACTTAAGATCAAAGGCGTTCTATAATTTTGAAGAATACCTACAAAACGATTTTTTAGACATGCTCTCTTAGTAATTTTAATGTGTCAAATATTTTTTACATGTTTTTATTTTTACCTTGTGCTAGTTTTAGGTTATAATTAATGTATTGTTATATATATTTTACAAATTTTTAATTATTCTTGACTTGTAGTCTCTTACTTTCGTACGCTCCTACAGCAGCTATTACTTCTGACCTGTGTAAACATTTTTTTTGTGATAACACCAATAAACTATTATTATTATTATATTATTATTATTATTATAATGTATGGAGTACTTCATTTTAATAATATCAAAAAAGCAAATTTGCATACAGTGAAAACACCTAATTCTGTTTCATTGTTACTTTTTGTTTCTTTATATAACATAATATCTCTTTCCATTATTTTTGCAATGACCTCATTAGAAAACCAAACATTGAGTTTAAAATTGTTAAATATTTTATATTCCTTAAATGGAGCAAACTTGTGTAGCATCTCAATCATTGTAGTATTTAAACATGTTGCTAATATTTCAACATCTACTGAGCGATTATCCTAATTAGTGTCAATGAGCGCAAGTTGAAATTGCAAGTTATCAAATTTTTGAAATTTCCTTTACAAATTTTTGTTTCATCACCAAGGCTCGGGAGATTTATCTCGGTGACGGTTAAATCAGGGTTAGCTCTAGGCCAGCGCAGAACGATTTGTATGCAAGTATAACATAATATATCTTACCTTGTACTTTTTTAGAGAATTCTGTAATATGCAAAGTTAATATGGTCATAAACTTTACGATATTATGAAATTCGCTTAAAAAAGGTACAAGGAAAGTGTCACACTTGCATAGAAATCTAGAGCCAACCCTGGTTTTTGACGTCACAGAGATAAATCTCCCGAGCCTTGTTCATCACGAATATTTATATTTAGTTTACTCTGCTGATTAAGTGAAACTAGTATGTTGTGGTGATCGGCAACTTTGTGGTCATCACAAACAGTATATTTTATATTGTTTTCATTCGTAATCAAGTAATCAATGAGTGTTGCAGAATCTGCTGTAACTCTCGTAGGAACATTAATTAATTGACTTAGGCCTATAGAACTGATAAGTCTATTTATTTTATTACTAGATGTAGACTCCACTAATAAGTCTATATTGAAGTCACCCACAATGATTATTTTTGCGTTGCTGGCAACAATATCGTCCATTAATTCTTCAAAATAGTTAATAAAATCAGCATGAGAACCATTTGGAGAATGATACACTACACAAACAATAACCATAGAATGGTGTATTGTAGCATACCATTTGAGATAATATGCACTTTTATTTAAAACATCCTTTCAATTTCTTAAGCTTACTGTACAATATTTTACCATCTTATAGATTAATCACCCAGAACAGGGGCGGACTAACCGGCTGCGGGGCCTCGGGCTATTAATGCTTTGGGACCCTTCCCATCTCAGAAGATAACTTTTTTTTTAAGATCAGGTCAGATCACGCACCACCAAGACAGTTTCACTTTGTTTTGGCTAAATACTGAACTAAACTATAAAAATAATACAGTACAGAGAATAGTCATAATCATATCGGATTTGGTTTTTAAGTTCGAGGGCCCCTTGAGCATCCGGGGCCCTGGGCTTAAGCCCCTAAAGCCCCCCCCTTTAATCCGCCCCTGCCCCAGACTATGATTGTATTCATCTAATGCTTTATTACAGGTTAATTCTAAGCATTGTGTCATTATATTTATCTGTTAAATATGTATTTATTTTATGTTATAGCCTCTTGCTACCCCATACCACACTCGAAACTCTCGACGTTAATTATATCTAAATGCATTCGTATTAATGAATAAATTCAAGTAGTGTTAAATAAGGTTACCAACATATTATACTCATTGTAGAATGTTAGGGTGCCTATGTCAATTTGTAAACTTTTCGACTACCGTGCAGATCTCTTAGAGGGTGTAATATGCCCGATTATGTCTCACTTCGCTTATACTGTCAGAATAAAACACTTCACTTAGTTTCACACCACCGACCCACTCGCACCGCTGCCCGACATCAACTGCCGTCTCCTCCGGCCGTTAACTACACAGCGCCACCTGGCGTTCGATGATACTTCATTACTTGTCAACGTTAGGTACAAGTAATTCCAATACACTACACCTCTTTTTCCTCATAATTTTTTTTAACTGAAGTATAATTGTTTAAATAAGGCAACTTTAAATAATAAACAGAAAACGTTAAATATACTGTATGTATCTTTTCCTAATCTACTTATAAACCAACGCCTCTAATGTGACTTCATGTTATAATTTGTAACCTCATAATAGTATTTTCCATCTTCGTTAGGTGCAGTCAAGGTGTCCTTTTCAGCTCTGTCTCGGACCCTACACTCTCTCCTTTTATTTTTTTCTATCTTTTTAAGATGAACCACATTTTCCGAATTTCTTGTCCATTTGGTCCTTTCTAACACGGATGTCGCCCTTATTTGCATTGATAACAGTATATGGGAACTGCTGTCGAAATTTGGCGTTAGTTTATTACTTCTTGCTATATTTTTTTTTCCGTAGACTTTGTCTCCATATTTTCTTTGCTTTCCTGGCTTTCCTTTTTCTGTCTCCATATTCTTTTCCTTTTTTTTTTTGTTTCCTCATTTTATCTTTATCTTTTACTTCTTCGTCTACAATTATGTTTTCATCTTTCAGGAGGTAATTCATTTCAAGGGCACTTCCAAAAGCATGTGACCAATACATCCATGATCCATGCAGTAACATCGCTAATGACCAGTCCATTCTCAGAAATTAGTTCCTAATCTCAAGCTTTGGCCATGTTGACCGTAATCCATAATCAACATGGACTGTGAATTGTACTCAATCCGCTAACCATTCAATCCAGTCACCATCTCTCTTTAGGTTTGGCTAAATATGATAGAGTAAAACAAGCTTCGTCTGTGCTAGTAAGCTTACAAAAGTGTGCGAGAAATAGATAGTTTAATCACGGAACCTATAAAAACGACAATAATTAAATCAGCTGCAAGAAGTTTCTTGTAATACACATGTTGATTTTTTTTCCTTTTTTTTTTTTCGACCATTAGGGAGTCATTCAAAGTTTACCCGGAAGTATATTGTAAATTTCAGATAGGAAGCACATATTCATGTCTATAATAATTAAATCGAATCAAACACGTTTACATTGTTCCAAGGTTTTATAAACATTTTTAATACATATTAATAAAGTGTGTGTATCAAAAATTTAGTTAATAAACAAAAGTAAAATTCTGGAACTGTCCGTCGTATCAAGTTAAATTTATGAAAATAATGAATAGCAGAGATTTATGAATAAAATCGGTGTAGTTACTTGATAACTTTGAGAAAATAGCCTTATTTGCTGGAATAAATATAGTAATTTTTCCTTAAATAAATTTACATTGTTTATTTCTTTTAATGCATAAGGCAAAATAATTTATAAATCTTTGTGTCTGTGTTTTAGTTCTTCGAAGGATATTCGTATCTAAATTTACTTTACCTCGAATATCATAGGTGTGACCAATTTGCTTGTTTAAAATTGATTTATGTTTATAATAAAACAGGAGAACTGATTTAGTATACAACAGCTCTATGTTCAAAATGTTCAAAATTCGAGAATAAGATTCTCTAATAATTATTTTCTGGTAGACAACCACTTTATCTAGATCAGTTTTATAAGTTCCATTCCAGGACAAAAGCCAAATTTCTGCATTACCGATCTTAAACCAATCACGGCTCAGTTTCCGAATCCTCTCTCTCAAGAAGATAGATGCCTGATCCGAATCATTTCCGATCTCTCTCAGATACTGTGGAAGCGAAAGGTCTCCTTCCTGATTGTCAAGTCGCACAGTATGAATCAAGATGTTCCTAACTATGCTTTCAACATACTGTAACCTCGACTGGATAAACCTTCATATTTCCTGCGCGGCTTACAGTTTCACTTCGCATTGCTCGGACCGTCTTCCATGCTGCACTCTTGCAACTTTATTCAAAATATTCAATATAATATTACGAACTACTAAGACGAGACAGAAATACGAAGAACCATATAATTCTAATAACCAAAATAGGATATGACCAAAGAATACAACTACACAATGCACGGTTAATTTGATGTGCCATATTTAAGCCTTGCTTAAGTGAACATGAATTACACATCGCAATTGCAAGAAGTTTTATTAAAATCTGAACACACAATATGAATAGGTGACTTAATAAGAGCGTTAGTTCTAGCCATATCGATATAAAATGGGATATCCTGCATTAAGCTCTGCTTAGGTACTAAAACTTAATTGTGATAAGAGGTCGAAACTAAAATTGAATTTACTTGTTAAAAATTATAATCTGTACCTCTTTCAGGATAACAACCATCTGATTTAAATGTAAAATATTTTAAAAGCTTTCTTTGTACAATCTCAATTGACTTTTGAGAACTGCATAATACAGATGCTATATTAACCTGATTAACCTGCACTGATTTAATTTTGACATTACATAACTAACATATAATGTTTTAAAGCCTTCATATTAATTTTTATTTTGCAATTTCTTACACTTACAGCCAAGAGATTTCAGGACTGATGAGGTTATGTGGGTTATATGATATTAAAATTAAAATTAAAATCATCTGCAAAATGAACTGCTATAAGTTAGCCATCAGTTTTTTTTTAATAAAATAGTGGAGTCATTAATATTGTAGTGGTTAATTTTTCCGTAAAGTTGGATGGTCTAAATGGTTAAGGGCTATAGGAAAGTCATAGATAACTTTGACCTTCAAAAGAAGTCCCACTAGAGGAATACTAATGGCCAAACATAAGCGAAAAGGTTTATAACCTATTCGACAAAGAATGCCACAAGGCTTCTCGAACTCGAAAAGTTCGACCTAAGGCTGATCACAGGCCTTCTACCTGGCCATTGCCCTTTGAAATATCATCTCAAGAACATGGGCATGGTAGAAGATGACAAATGCAGATACTGTGAAGCTGCAATTGAGACTGAGGAACATATACTTTGTGAATGCAAGGTATTAATCCGCATTAGGCTAAAGTACCTAGAACAGACGGAATTAACTTCTAAAGACAATCTAAGTTGCCTATATTCTCAGAAAAAAATTGGGGTAATAAGGGTCCAGAGACCCAAATTTTCCTTAATCAACGCCTTACAATGTTGTAGCACTGATACTGTTTAATTCCGATTTCTGCCCTGTTTATTTTGTTTTATATATTTATTTTACTATTAAGTAAGTAAGTAAGTAAGTTTTTATTCCGTAGTATCATACATATTACATTAAACTACTACTTACTATTATTGTTATTTTTTTTTTGGTCCTCTCTGTCTTCTGTTTGGTGCTCGCAGCTCTTCTTTTTTCGATTTACAGCCGTTCCTCTATACCTAATGTTGAGGTAGTATCGGTATACTTATAGCAATGTAATACTTATAATACAAAGAAAATAAATATTATTTATTTTAAACTAATGATGTTATCTCTCCATTCGACAAAAACTTTAATTTATGTCTAGGTAACAAAATACATACAGATAAGGAAAATAGAAACAGAGGCGTGTGCTTCCAACCATAATTACAACATATTTTTTATTGTAATTTATTTTTAATTTTTTCAGCGTTACATAGCAACACATAACACCATATTTTTTTTTTTTTTTTGAGTTTCTAGTGTGATCTAACATATATACCATATCAAAGAAAATTACTCCGTTTCTTTTTAGTTCGGTACACCAAATACGTGTTAAATAATATTTGGAAGGGGTTTTCTTCCGCTATCAACATGATTTCTCATACAGACGGTGCGAATTAAGATTTAAATACCTTTGTTTTGCGATCACAATGATCTAAGGCACACAATGTATTCTTTTGTTTTCGTTTTTTTTTTCTTGCGATCACAATGATCTAAGGTACCCAATGTACTCTGATTTTCTTCCTTTGTTTTGCGATCGCAATGATCTAACGTACGCAATGTACTCTGATATTCTTCTTTTGTTCTTTTCGATCACAATGATCTAAGTTACACAATGTACTCTGATATTATTCCTTTTCTTTGTGATCACTCTAACCTTCCACACCTAATGTGCTAATTTTGAATTTACAAATTCTTTAATATTTTCCCCCCAGATCACCTTGATCTTAGACACACAATGTTCCCTTGATTTTCTATATGATCACTATGATCTTTCATACACAATGTATGAATTAGAATTGAGGAATTCCTTAATATTTTTCCTCGATCACCATGACCTTAGGTACACAATATAGGTACTTTTGATTTTCTGTGTGAGATTTACGATCTTTCGTCCCAATGTATAAAATAAGAGTTTAAAATTAATAGATTTTACGATCACCATGATCTAAGGTACCAAGTGTACTCTATTATTTTAAAATTATTACTGTTATTATTTTCGCAGTCTCGTTTTTCAACGGTAGTCTTTCTGATGGTAGGTTGCTTCAGACGGACAATTGTCAAGCCTTTCTGCATATTAATTTGAAATTCATAGGAAACGTCTTACCATGTGACATGTGTCCAGCACAACAGTTTTGTAAATGAGATATTAAATATTTTATATCCAGTTCTTCTGTTTGTTTCACTGTGCTTCGCGATATTGTTCCTGTATTCCTGTATGATCGGTCGTATGTCAACTATATCTACCTTCCACGTTTGTTTTATTTATTTATTTATTTATTTATTTTTTTTTAAGTCCTATGTATTTATTATTATTATTATTTTGAGGGACTTGCTTTCAAATTTTATTGTTAAATTTATCCTCGTCGCCACTTGTAATATGCCCGATTATGTCTCACTTCGCTTATACTGTCAGAATAAAACACTTCACTTAGTTTCACACCACCGACCCACTCGAACTGCTGCCCGACATCAACTGCCGTCTCCTCCGGTCGTCAGCTACACAGTGCCACCTGGCGTTCGATGATACTTCATTACTTGTCGACGTTAGGTACAAGTAATTCCAATACACTACAGAGGGGATAATAATTTTCATTTTAGAGTCCATTCGCTTAATCAATCATTGATTGTTCTGCAACGGTAAATAACAGTTAACTTCGTTTGATAATCAAATTGGCAGATGCCAAGTGTTAATTTTAAAATTATCATTATTCATCTAGTGTAATCCATATATTTTAAAGGTAATTTATTTTCTTAAATAATTTTAATTCACGGTATATTGCAGCCTTTAGCTATATTTTTCAATTTGTTGAATTTATTTAATTTTTTTAATAATAACCTTATTTTCTACTACCACGTGCTAACGAATTGTTTCTCTTTTTTTATCTTTGCCAGAAGTTCTACTGTTCTTAAATAAATAAATAAGAATCTCAAGAAGTAACCTAAATTCTCAAAAAGGAATTCTCAAAAAGTATTCTTATAAAGTCTTAAATTGTATTCCTATTTAAAGTTCCTTAAGTTACTTAAAGTTTATGATCAATCACGTATCATACAGTAAGAGATTGGTAATCTCGTAATCAACCACAACTATTAATTATTGCTCAAGCAGTAGGAGACTGGTCATCTCTAAATCAACCATTATAATACTACATAATTACGTCATTACGTAATAACTACTCAAGTTTAACTGTGGAGACTGGTCATCTCATAATCAACCGTCATTATATCAGTAGCTGATAATAGAAGAATCTTGTCATATTTCAACTTACCTTCGTCTAAAATATAATAGAACTTCAAGCAAATATTTAGGCGTCACAGTATCGAGACATCTTACCATCGGGTCGTAGCAAAGAGTGCGGAGAGTGGTATCCTAGCAGAGACTACGAGACCTCACCTAGGGTTCGTCTCTACAACACCCATCATCAGGTGGTGAGAAAGTGTATATTTTTCTAGTAATTTTTATAGTGCTCCGAATATTTGACCATAACATGGTTACAAACTTTTGTACTGTATCATTAAGATAATTTTGTCATACCTTAACGTCATTCATTGATTATTGCATTGAACTTTTATGTTAAATTTTCATCACTTAAAAGATTTAATAAAAAGTAGATTTTTATCTTAACTTCAATTTTTTTATTATATTTGTTTGTGCTGTCCGATTATATTCCAGGCTGTTCCACAGCAGCTGGTTTCACTAGAATGGAGAAAAGTTAGGTAATATCACTCACGCTGTGGATGGCGGCTCAATTAGAATAGAAAAATATTTATTATGTTATATATAAATGTACACATAGATACTATATACACCACAAAAGGTGACGTTCGTTTGAACGTTCTTCCACGACACCACACAAACAAAAAATAGAAAAACTTATATCTAACAATCACACATAATTCAAGTAATAATTACATTATCTTATCGATCATTTTGTAGCTGCAATAAGTATTCTTTATAATTTTTTTTAAATGTACCAACTGAAACACCCTGAATCATTTCATAGTGTACAGCATTATTTAATAATTCAACAGATAAATATGCAAAGGAACACTGAAATCTTACTGTTTTATGTTTGTGCACATTAAATTTATTTAGTTCCCTAAGATTAATGTTGTGCATCTCTTGCCTTGGTTTCAGGTATTCTTTTAGATATTCCGGTTTTTCACTGGTATAAATTTTCATTAACAAACTACCAAAGAATAATTTGTAACGGTATTCTATTTTTAAATAGAAATGCTCTTTATATATGGGGGTGACATGATCATACTTCCTTATTAAGTGAACAAATCGCAAACATGTGTTTTGAGCTAACTGTAACTTGTTTTTAAATTCCATTGTCAAAATTTATAATATACAGTTAAACAATAATCAATCTGAGGATACAACATTGATTCGACAATTCTATGTTTTACTTTTTCATGTAGCAAGTATTTAAATTTATGTAGTGCCTTTAGTTTAATGTATAATATACTCAATTTACTTGTCACATGCCTTTCAAAATTTAAACTATCATCAAATATTACTCCTAGGTTTTTCGCATATTCTCTTTGTGGAATCTCTATATTGTCGATATGTACTGTAGTGAAGTTGAACTTCATGACTTTATTTTTAACATTTGCAGAACCTATTAGTAAAAAGCAACTTTTACTAGCATTAATCTTAAGTCCATTCTCAGAAGACCAATTGTTTATCCTCTCTAGGTCAGAATTTACATCAGTTAGGGCAAGGTTTACATGTGACGGTTCAAATGCTTTTAATAATTGAGTATCGTCTGCATACATATAAGTATTACAATTATGTATAACTGTTGGTAAATTAGATGTGAAAATATTAAACAAAATTGGCCCTAATATGCTGCCCTGTGGAACACCTTGTTTCACTACAATAGAGTCCGACTTAATACCATCTATTTCAACACATTGCAATCTATTTAATAAATAGTTACTAAACCACACACAGACACCATCAGAAAAGTTATAAAATCTCATTTTAGCAAGTAGTAGATCATGGTTTATCAAATCAAAAGCTTTGCTGTAGTCCAATAGAACCAAGCATGTTGCTTTTGACTCATCTATTCCACACGTAATATCCATTGCCACTCTAGTCAGTGCAGTACCGGTACTAAAATTAGTTCCAAAACCAGACTGAACATCTGGTAATATGTTATTACTGCTTATAAAGTCAATCATCATACTACAAACAATTTTTTCAAACATTTTTGCTAGAATGGGAAGAATTGGTCGTTAAATGAAGTTACATTTGGTACTTTTGGCAGTGGTCTTATAATGGATGTTTTCCAAATAGTTGGAAATTCTCCATTCTGTAATGATTTATTGATCAAATCTTTAAGAAAACCTGAGTCCAACATGTCGTATCCGATGTCATCAATACCCATACACTTTGATTTTATTTGTCTAAATGCTTTATATATGTCATCTTCTGTTACCTGATTAAATGTAAATTTGGTTTCACTGTTTGAGTGAGTATTGTTTTGAAAGAATGATATAATCTCTTCACTTACTGGTGTTTCTAGTTGACTTAAATTTGAAAAATTTTTATTTAGTTCATTAGGATTTTTTAAGTGCTCTGGGATATCAGCCACCGCATTTGTAGTGATACCCCATTGTTTAAATTTCGACAACAACTTTTTTGAATTTTTTTCAATTTTGTTTATTTCAAAATTAAAGTAAGCAATTTTCTCACTTCTTATTACAAATGACAAATAATTTTTTAGATCTAGGTAAAAATGTTTGTGCTCTTGATTTCCACTTTTTTTATATTTATTATACGCTTTATCCTTTAATTTAATAATTTCTTTTATTGTTTCAGTTGTATAAGGTCGATGGGGACGTGTAGGTTGAATATATTTCAATGGTGCGTGTATGTTAAAAATATCAACAGTATATTATTGAATATCTCAATTTTTCTATTTATATCAGCCTCTTCGCCTAATCTGTACCAATCCATAGCTCCATATCTATTTTAAATTGATCCAAACTAAAATTTTTAAAGTCTCTATACATAAATGGTTTAATTTGAGGTTTAAGAATATTCAGCTCAGTCACGCAATAAGTCAGTCTATGGTCAGTCATATTATACATTTCAACTGTTCCCATTTCTAAGACGCATAGTTTTGTATCCACAAAAATAAGGTCGATAAGGCTATTACTTGTTCTAGATACTTGGGTGTTTTTCATTAATTACTTGTGTCATTTCAAAACTTTCTATCTCTGTTTTGACTAAGAAAGTCTATATTGAAGTCTCCTAATAAGACATGTAATCAAACTGAATACTTATTGCAGCTAATATATCTTCTATAACATGCAAACTACTATATGATACTGTGGGTGGTTTGTATAGAGCTCCTAATAATATTTTATCATTCTTAAAACTAATACACAGCCATAATTGTTCAATTGATTTTTCACTACCCTCTAGGAAAGAAATATCTACAGTACTACACTTAAATATTGACGAAATATACACACAAATTCCACCACCTTTGGTTGGTCTATCGCATCTAAACAATACATAATTTGGAATTTCTATTAAAGCGCTTGGAAATTCCGGCGACAACCATGTTTCACTCACAGCTACTATATGAAATCTTCTCTCCACCACCATCGCTTTAAAGTCATCAAAAGAGGGAATGAGTGACCGCATGTTCACATGCGCTACTGCCAATTTATCCATTTTTTTAATCGAAGAATAATTTAATTTTGGTTCCACTTTTCGTTGTATTTCACTAGGCTTATTGTTTTCTATAAAAAACACCCTCTTTGTACATGGGGTTTGAGGATAGTCTATGTTTGCTTGCATCTGTTTGTGTATTCTATGATATGCTGCACAGTTTGTTTTATCCCAGGCTGAGTGATTAAATTTAACATTTGGAATTTTCAGTACTTCAGCTGCATATTTGCCATTTGTACAAATTTTATTTTCAGTTTCACACGATTTATGTTCAGCAGCACAGCTTGGACAAATTTCATTTTTACTTTTACAGTTATTGGACATGTGCCCAAATTTCCAGCATTTGAAGCATTGAATTATATTTACGTAATCAAAAAATTTGCATGATTTCCATCCAATCGAAAGTGTTCCTTTTTTATGGATAAAACCATATGTAACTGGATCTACCTCTAGAACTAAGTTAATGTGTCTCTCATCTTTTGTTTCATGCTTATGTATTACTTTTTTTTTTTAAGAGGAGGGGAACCCCTCATGGGCTCCAATCAATCACTGGTATATTGGAAGTGTCAGCCTTGGTCTGGTTTAATACCTCCCTGACTTCTCACCTATGTATTACTTTTATTATCAATCTGTCTGGTTCTGTTTTAATTGTATTTTGTATTATAATTTTTTCAACTAATCTTGCTGTATCTTCCTCATCTTTTTTGTTCACTCTAAGCACTTTTATTTTAGGATTCTTTTTTTCTATCTTTTTTTACTTCATAGTCGGTCCCCAATGTTTGTTCTATATTTTTGCGAATATTCTCCACTGGTTTTTCATTGTTACAGCTGATGACGACTCCACCATTTCGCACATGTTTGATATTGGATATACTAACTCCAAGAGATCCTGGATCTACTTTTTCTTGTAATGTTTGTCTTGTGACCGTACTTTTCTGTTCAATGTCTTTCTTTGGTTTAATCACCAATTCTTCTTCATTTCTTCTTAGTACCTTACTGTATAGTGGTTGTGTTACTTCGTTATTATTTAGCTTCTGTTTTAGAACTCTAGTATTTTCTTCCAGAAACTCTATAATTTTATTCTTGCTCTCTATTTCATTATTTTTATCTTGTATGATGTTTTGCAATAAGGTAAATGAGTTAAAGCTTAGGCACATTTTGCAATAGAATTTTAGAATCCTTTCTTTCATTATCAGAACTTTTACTTCAGATGACCTTATATTACCACAATTTTTATAGAAGTGTTTATTGCATCCATCACATTTAAATAAATCCTTTGCTTCATCACATTCATTACACCTTATTTCTTAAGTTAATTTAGTAATCTTACAACCTTTGACATTTCCAAAATTGTAGAGACCGGTCCTGTAGTTTTAAACAGAAGCACTAAAAAATTGAACTGATTTATGATCAGTTTTTATAAATATTTCTTGTAGGTTGATAAGTTTTTGTCAGTTAGACTAATATTATATTATATATTTATGTATCAAAAGTCAATAAATATGCAGAACAAAGGAATTTTCCTGGACCATAAGTTTATAACACTGATAAGGAGACTCTTATGTATAAACATCTGCAAAAATCTACAATTAATAACAACTTTTTACGTAGGAAATTAACAATATTAAGCACAGCTTACGGTGCATAGTACACACTCTATAAATTATTAAAAATTAACATCTTTTTCTTATTAACTTTCTTTATATAGTGAGATAATCTGTTTTGGTCAAGTTCTGCAAAATTGTTGAGTCTTCCTCTGGTTCAGCTAAAATAGGACCCACGGTTCCCCGCCCCGCACCAGATCGGCTAGCCGCGAGCCGCTGCACTTACTTTGGCGTGAATTATTTTTATTTATGTCAAATAAAGATATAAATATTGATAATTTTTGTTAGACTAAGTGTGAGTGTTTCAGTATATTAAGTTTAATGGTCAAATTCCAAGTATTTAGTGGCAACACATTTCTTTGAATAACTGAAAAGGACTATTTATATTAACATATATTGCAAGACCCCCCCCGTATGTCTGCTATGAGACTTACAACTCAGCAATTTACATCCAGCTATTTCAATTTCATGATCACTTATTTCATCAGTTATGTGCGTCTCAGCAAAACACATGACAAATTTTTTAAGAGGCTTTGACAATTCGCATAAAATAAATCATATTTAATTTTACCGCTAGCTCGATTTTTAATTTTATTAATAAATTTTCCTATACTTTTGTTTTCATCTAATCTATGTGAAAATCCTCCTCCATAACTTTATATTCATTTTCATTATTCCCTATTCCACCTTTGTGATACTTAGGTTTATCCAAAAACCGTTCTCCTTTTTGAAAATCAAATCTTTCAAAAATTGGCCACAGTTTTGGATCATATACAGGGTGCGCCACTTAAAACTCCCCAGGCTTGTAACTTTATTTTTGAAGCGATGACCATGTTGGGCACATCAAATTGTAGACATTTTTAAAGCCTTTAAACATGCATACGGAGTGATTTAAAAAAAAAATTTTGAAGAAATTGTTAAGAAATGAAACTTAATTTCTTTGAATATTTTTTTACCTCACCCTGTACATGAACTGTGTTAATGTTCTCTTATAAAGATTTTAATTAGCTTCAATTTACGTTATTAAAAAAAAAAAATTTTTAATAAAAACTTTGCAATTTCCTATTTAGTACATTTTAGTCGGGAATCTTAGCTCCAATTTAAGGCTTAGTTTTTGAAGCCCAAGTACCTGTCAAACATACGGCTGAAAAGTATCGTACTCGATGTAAACTTGTCTGCTGAATCTGAATCCGGAGGACGCATAAAAATTGGGGATTGCCTTCAACCTTTAATCCGCGAATTTACCCTTATTTCCGAAATTGTGAAAAACTGAATTTTTAAAATATAACGTTTTCTCCCACAAAAAATAAGCTGAAAATCTATTCTTTTTTTCAAATTGCAGCTCACAGTGCATTTAATGCAACAGTGTAGTCAAAACACATCTAATAGCAGGAGAGCCAGCAACGGATTTACATATGTTATTTCAACAGTCATAAGAATCGGTATGCATACCCTTCTTAACACACTAAACACGAAACGGAAGTTCTGGCACCCCGAAACGGCCGGGTTTAGTAACAAATTCAAATTCAATTTTTTTTTTCCATTTCCAACCTAAAAATTACTAAAAGTGACGTAAGCTGTCAAATTTAAACCTTGTCATTTCAAAGACCTTTTCCCCGACCGGTTTGGTTGAAACCGGTCGAGGCCTCAAATTTTTCCCAAATTTTTATAAAAGACTTAAAATACAACAGAGTGTAATGGAACAATACCAACATGGAGTGTCAATAGTCGTAGATTATTTTTTAATATTTTCAAAACTACTTACTGTTTTTTTTTGTAGATTTTTTAAAATTTTCTAAAGCAATTTTAACAATCGCAATTTCCAATTTTTAGGTTTAATATTTTACTAATTTTGACGTCACAACTTATAGTTTAAATAGTTTGCCTGAATCTATAGTGTTAGAGTATCCAGGCGATGCCGAAGTATTCAATGTACCCATTTTACAAAAAGACTATCTCGACTTCAGTTGTATGCAACTTGCGTAATATCGTATTTTGATTTGGTGTTCGACTTGAGAATTGTTTAATTTCAGTTATTGGTTATTGTATATTGGTAATGACGTGATAATTACGTATTGTTATAATTGCATTTTTCTTGTGTATTGTTTTAAACTTTTTTTTTCACGAATTACTATGTAAATGTATTTTTAATAATTTTACGCTTGAATGGCTCGTGTGAACGAAAAGGTTTAAATTTGACAGCCTGCATCACTTTTAGTAATTTTTAGGTTGGAAATGGAAAAAAAATTGAATTTGAATTTGTTTATTAAACCCGGTCGTTTCGGGGTGCCAGAACTTCCGTTTCGTGTTTAGTGTGTTAAGAAGGGTATGCATACCAATTCTTATGATTGTTGAAATAACATGTAAATCCGTTGCTGGCTCTTAGTCTATAATACTAATAGAAATTTTGGAAAGGTCGTGAACCTCTACGCAGCCGGTGCATTGAAAAATGTAGCCTGTGAGGTTTTTTTTTTATTTTGAGAAATTGACAAAAACTAGATTGTACGAAATTACAAGAAAAGACCAAAGTTATTTTTAGTGATTTATTCATACTGATATTTTGAGTGAAACGGAAGATATGATTTTTTTAAATTTGGCCTTCCTACGGTCGAGCGCGCTACGAGTCGAAACCGACGTATGCGGGCACTCTTTTGCATTATATTTAGTTATTTGGTACTATATTAATAGGTACAATATTCTTGTGTCAGATTTTATCGGCTTACTTTTGTTTAAAGATATAGTTATTAATATAGTTGTTTAAAATTCCTTAGGTTTAATCACTGCTACATCATGGAAGTAGCGTAACAATAAAAGAGTTGGATTTATTTTGTTCAGATAGGATTAGGATGTCAAGAAACGGCGAAATTTTTAGTTGGAACAAAATTTAAAAAATCCTATCAGTCAATCTTGTGTGTAACTTTCTTTGGGCGTACGATTACTCTGGAACGGTTTATGATATTGACTTGAAATTTGTACAGTACATCTACAAGTTATATAACTAGATTATTATATATTGATATTATTCCGTTGAAGGGTTGGGGTGTAAATGTGGGTAAATGGAGGTAAACAAGTAAAGCAAACGAGAGTTCATAAAATTGGGATTTAGTGTTTGTACAAGAAGCCAAGATCTCAAGAACTTTTTGGCATCAGCTACCCCACTACCACCCTCTATACCACCGTCACACCATTATTAAATGGGGTAAAAAAAAATGTGATGTACAACAAAGGCCCCAATTTTTTTTTAATTTCAGCCAATCCCACTACCACCTCCCTTAATAATGTGGTAGGGGTGGCGGTGGTAGTGGGGAACTTGGAAGAGTCTTGGATAGAAAATCTGGATGTGGAAGTAGTGATTCTGTAGGCAGTGGTTTGTATTTATACCAGCTAAGCGAAATTATTATAATAATTATAAGTTTTCATGAGTACATTTACCTACACACAATAATAATGCAAGACCAGTTCTCAGTTGTTTTGCAGAAACACCTCTGTTGCAAATATTCTTACACTTGCAAACGACTACTTAGAAGTGAGTGGCTTCGATTGTTTCTTACATCACATCTTTTGTCAATGTCTGATTATACATCTGGAAGTTTTGGAGACGTTTTTTTCCAAATAGGAAGTGTATAGGCACATATCTTGGCATGTTCATAAAATGCGTCTTCAGTAGGTGGTAAAACTCTATATTGCTCTTGCAGTTTAAAAATTTAAAAATTTACCCATAGTTCTTTAAGGCTTATGTGGAAATGTGAGTGACCATACAGGCATTTAAAGAATATGGAGCCAGTGTTTATAAATTCCATGACGTTCCAATCGTCCACGTCATTTATATATTTTGCCAGAGGATTGAGTGTTTTCCAATTGTCAGTTGCTGTCTTAAATTCTGTCTTTTTTTCTCTTCCTAAATATGTAGCTTGTGTTATCCCACCTACTAAGTACATACGTAGATATAAAAAGGTTCACTGTAATGAGCAATGCCTGTTGCTGCGTCTGCAATTATTTTATTGCAGAAAAAATACGAATTGAACTTTTGAAGGCACAACTTTACTTTCATTTTGCTGCACAAAAACAATGACAACAAAAAAATATCTGTTACTTGTCACTATTGCTGCTCTTCCAAAACACAAAATTTTAGTATGGAGAATATAACTATATCTACTTTCTCACGGTTATGAATCTTCGCATTTTTCAAGATATAAGCTGATTCTATTTATAGTAATTTCTTATTAATAATTGTAGTGCATTTTGCCAAGCTGATATAAATACATTCATATCTATCATATTTAGGGACAATTTTATTTATACAGGTGAGATACCTGCATACATAATGATTTAAGTGTTTCTAAAGTTATGCTGAAAATTAAACCTAAGGCATTTTAAACAACTATATTAATAACTACATATTTTAAACAAAAAAAACCGGTAAAACCTAACACAGGAAGGAATACTGTACCTACTAATACAGTACCAAATAATTAAATATAAAGCAAATGAGTGCCCGCATCCGTTGGACGGCCAAATTAAAAAAAATCATCTTCCATTTCACTCAAGATATTAGTATGAATCATTCACTAAAAATAATTTTGGTCTTTTCTTGTAATTTCGTAGATCTAATTTTAGTCAATTTCTCAAAATAAAAAAAATCTTGCATGCTACATTTTTCAATGCGCCGACTGAGTAGAGGTTCACGTGATATTTTTTTCTAAAATTTGTATAAATATTAGATGTGTTTTGACTACGCTCTTACATTAAGTGCATTGTAAGCTATGATTAAAAAAAAGAATAGATTTTTAGCTTATGTTTTGTGGGAAAAAACGCAAGTTATATTTTAAAAATTCAATTTTTCACAATTTCCGAAATGAGGGTAAATTCGCGGACTAAGGGTTGAGGGCAATCCCCGATTTTTATGCGCCCTCCGGACTCGGATTCAGCAGACAATTTTACATCGATTTTCCCTATAATTCAATATCATATGACTTAACAGACTTAAAGTTAGCATGGTAGTAGGTCTTGACAACTGTGAAGCTACAAATATCCCGTAATTAGGAAGTTTCCTATTTTAGAAATATCATGTACATTCAACCTCATTTAGTAGTCTTTCAGACAACTAGTCAAACAAAAAAAAATTGTCTCGATATCTGAAAAACTCACGAACTTATTCAATTTCTTATTTGAATACTTCGCCTCGGATGAAGTCCACCGTGACGTCACAATACATAACGTGCTGACTTGCCATACCGGCGGCCCGCCGTATGTTCCCTTTATTTAGTGTATGGGCTCGATTTTCTGAAATGTCACAAAATGTCACTTTTGATTCGTTCGTGCCGAGCCGAATTTTCGAATTTCGCCGTGCAATTTACGATCAGGTTTATCTGGAAGACTTCCTCTTTACGTCACGACATCATACGGCCATCCCAGTAGTGTTTTTCGAAAAATATGAACGTGCCAAAATTGCATGTTTTAGCCATTTTTTCGGCTCTCAAATGCAAGCTGGCTATAAACTGCCGGTGCCTGCCAGCGAGTATAAAGGTGCCCGCACCCGCTCGCTGTTAGCGGAATCATGTATTGTGACGTAATCGACCTCAGCCCAGATGATCGCAGCATTTTAAACTTGGAAGGACCATAACTTTTTTATTTATAGAGATAATTTTAAAAAAAAATTACAGATTTTTTTTAGATTTTTACGACTATTTATTACGAGAAAATGAGAAAAATGGAAACTTCCTAATTGTTTTAAGGCATAACAGATACTGGCCAACTTAGTGCTCAAAATATGAATATTAGTCCAGTCGGCAAGTAAATATGAGGGGAGTTTTTTTTTTTTTTTTTTGGCGAGGGGGGGAAACCCACACGGGCTGCCTATCCCAACTAGGAATAGGTCTGAGTGTCAGACTCAAACTGACTAAAACCCCTCCTCTAGGGCTCGTCTGTATGAAATACTCCGAATGCACTGCAGCCTCCTGGGCTTATTGTGCTTACCCTGTTTTTATTTTTTTAGTTTACACTCGTCCATTTTAAAATTCCTGTGTCACTGACAAGGTGATACAGGTCTGAAAATGGACGGGTCTTGATGGTTTCCGGGTCTGTTTGTGTTTGCCCGTAAATGTTATACCTTCTGCGGACCAATGCCTCGCAGTCATGTATAATATGTTCTATAGTTTCTGGTACCTTGCCGCACAGTCTGCAGCTAAGGTCGCCAGCAAACTTTCCAATTAAGTGCAGGTACTTCTTGATGGGGAAGTGTCCCGTCAGAAGACCAGTTATGGTTTTCAGCTGGATCCTGTTCCTTGTGAGCAGTTCTCCAGTTTGTTTTGAACATGGTCCATTGATAAGTGTTTTCCCATGTCGATTTCCTGGAATATTTCTCCAGTGGTGGTTGTGTTTACTCCTGACCCAGTCTTTGATTACCCTTCTGGCTGAGCCTTTTGTGATACCCAGCGCAGGTTCTGGGCCATAGAATATATTCGCTGCTCCTTGTCTAGCAAGTTCGTCAGCTTTCTCGTTGCCCTCAATGCTGGTATGTCCTGGCACCCAGAGTAGTCTTACTCTGTTCCGCTCACCCAGAATTCTGAGCTCTTCGTGGCAGTCCCAAACCAGTCTGGAAGACACTTTGTTAGAGGCCAGTGCCCCAAGTGCCGCCTGACTGTCTGTTGCGATTGAGATCTGCTGGTTCACGTATCGTCGTTTAACATTCTCGCGTACACACTCGAGTATAGCCAGAATTTCTGTCTGGAATACAGTGGAGTGCCGTCCAAGAGAGAGACTTATACTCTCTCTCGGCCTCACACCATGTACTCCTGCTCCAGCTCCCGATTCCATCCTGGACCCGTCAGTATACCAGACCAGGCCTCTACGTAGAACATCAGGAGCACCTGTTATCCATTCCTTCCTATCTCCAATGGTGATAGTGAAGGGCTTATTGAATGTAGTTTTTGGTGTCATGTAGTCCGACCTCATGCTCAGTAGAGGATCCACTACATTGTTTATTATCCTCATGTGCCCCGAGTTACCTCCAAGAGGAACTGGGTTCTGAGAATTTTGTAGCCTGTAGGCTCCCATTCTGGCCTCCCCCTGAATCACAAGACTCAGTGGAGGGAGGTCTAGTAGGGTCTCCATGGCTGCTGTTGGGGTGCTTTTCATTGCACCTGTAATTCCCAGGCAGGCCAGTCTTTGCACCCGGCTCAGCCTGTTCGCTGCTGTGGTTTGAGTGACCTTAGGCCACCAAACCAAGGCTGCGTATGTGATGGTGGGTCTTATTACGCTGGTATAGAGCCAGTGCACCATTCCAGGCCTAAGCCCCCATCTCTTACCATACAATCGTCTGCATGTTGCCAGTATCGCAACAGACTTATGTATTACTCTGTCCAGGTGTTGGTTCCAGGTAAGTTTGGAGTCTATGATGACTCCAAGGTACTTTACCTCCCCCGACATCTGAAGTTGTGTGTCTTGGAGAACTAGAGGACCCAATCCCTCCAGGTTTCTCCTTCTGGTGAATGGAACGATGCTGGTCTTTTGAGGACTGATTTTCAGCCCCTCCTCATCGGTCCATTTCTTTACCATATTCAGGGCCTTTTGTAGGCGGTCCCTGACTATGTTGTTGAACTTTCCCCTGGATATGATGACTATTTCGTCCGCATATCCTTGGGCTTCGAATCCCTCATTTGTGAGTTTATTCAGTAGGCCGTCAACTACAAGGTTCCATAGCAGAGGGGAAAGTACACCCCCCTGCGGGCATCCCCCAGCAACTGACGCGCCTAAGGTTTCATCCATCATTGTGGTGAATACCACCCTGCCTTTGAGCATAGTGCCTATCCACCTTCAGCAGGTGTCCTCAATGCCTCGCTCTCTTGCAGTTCTGATGATTGAGTTAAAGGAGGTGTTGTCGAATGCCCCCTCTATGTCGAGGAAGGCACCCAGTGCCACCTCCTTGTGCTCCAACGTCCTTTCCACCTTCTGAATTAGATGGTGGAGTGCCGTTTCCGTCGACATGCCTGCTCTATATGCATATTGGCCTTGATGTAGTGGACTTCTAACCAGTACATCATCCCTAATATGTCTGTCAAGCATTTTTTCCATTGTCTTAAGTTGGAATGACATAAGACTTATGGGTCTTAGGGACTTGGCTTCGTTATGGGAGTTTCTCCCAGCCTTTGGTATAAATACCACCCTAACCGGTTTCCAAATTTTTGGTATGTATCCCAGCGCTAGGCTGGCCCTGTAGAGTATACAGAGTTTTGATGCCAGCAAGTCTATGCCTTGCTGTAGCATTATTGGCCAAATTCCGTCATATCCCGGAGATTTGTATGACTCAAATAAGTTTATTGCCCATCTGATCTTGGACTGATCTATCACCTTTTTTGACACTGTCCAGTCTTCCCTGGTAGCTCTGTTTCCAGTGGCTTCCAGTTCTGTTCCTAGCCATTCCTCAGGTGATTGATCAATTATTATGGATCCAGGAAAGTGCACGAGGAATAATTCCTCCATTGTTTCCTTGCCTGTCTTGGTATACTGACCCGTCTCAGTTAAGAGAGAGTTGGTTATGCCCCGATTGTCCTTAGAGAGAATTATCTGGAGTCTGGAGCATTCCGAGATACTTTCTATACTCTCGCAATGCCTCCTCCAGGAATCTCTCTTGGCCTTTCTCAGTGCTTGGTTGTACTCAGTCAAAGAGGTCCTATAATCATCCCAGTTTGCTGATATTTTTGCAATATTGAATTTCTTTCTTACTTGCCTTCTCATTGTGTCGAGGTGCTTGTTCCACCAGGGCACGTTCCTGGTGGATTTCCTCACCACAAGAGGGCAGTTGTTCTCGTATGCAGAGATGATTGCGTTCTGTATTTGTTCCGCAGCTACCTCCACATCCTCTTCGCTTTTAACACTGATCGCAACCCCCACAAGTCCCCTGGCAAGGTCTTCCCTGTATCCTTCCCAGTCCGTCTTGCGTGGGTTACGATATGTTTCGATTACACGGTCCACTCCCGTTATGTTGAATCTTATGTGTCTGTGGTCCGAACAACTTTCCTCCTCAGACACATGCCAATTACTAATTAAGTTACACGCGTATGTTGTTCCTATCGTTAAATCTATCACTTCTTGCCTTTGTCTATTTACAAAGGTCGGAGTATTCCCTACATTTACTATGTCTAAATTATATTCCATATTGAATTCAAAAAGTGACTCACCTCTATGATTGGTGTTGGTGCTTCCCCAGACCGTGTGATGCGCGTTTGCATCACATCCTATGATGACCTGAGATCCTCTTCCTCTGCAGCTCATCACCAGTTCTTCCACGGCTCTGGTTGGTGGTGGTTCAGGGTCGTCGTATGGAAGGTACGCCGAACCCAGTATTAACTCTCTCGGCATACCCCCACACGAAGCCCTGATCTTAACTGCCACTAGATCCCTAGAACAGAAATTAGTTAATGACATTGCCTTATAGTTATTATTGACAATTATACACGCTCTAGGGGTCTCGGTGGTTCTACTGTAAATCAGTTCTCCACCGACACCCTTCAAGCCACTTACCTGTCCCTTGTGAACCCAAGGTTCCTGGATCAGTGCCACATCACACCCCTGCATCACCTTAGCAAGGACCGCTGTGGCCGCCTTGCTATGATGCAGGTTGATCTGCACCACCTTCATCCTGGGTGGGTCTTCTTCCCCCCTCTTTCAGCCTCTTGAAGGTTACCCTCCCCAGGCAGTAGTATGGCTTGAAGTCCAGTCCTTCAAGTACTTCCGCTGACTTCTCATCCAAGGAGTAGGCCAGCGTTTGCGCCCTCTCCTCTACTTTTCTACTCATTAGTAGCCAGTTCTCCGTATTCAAGCCTACGTTTTGTTTCTTGAGTCGGTTCCTGACCACTGATTCTTCGACTGGCTCGGGAACCCAGACGAGGAACTTAGGGCGCTTCGGGAGGTCCTTGATGTTGACCACGGTCAAAGACATCGCCTCCCTCAGCTCCCCCATCTCCCGTACCACGTTCGCGAGCCAGTTTTCTGTGGAGGGGTCTACGCAGGTGATACTGAGGATCCCCTCCTCGAATTTTGGAAACCGCTGGAACCGCGGAGCTGCCCCCCCGGAGGGGATGGCATCTATGGCGGCCACCAGCTTTTTCTGGATCAGGTCCGCTTGCTCCTGACTCAGCATGGTATCGGAAATTGTTTGGGGATGGTGTGGGGTGTATAATCTAAGTTTTCGACCTTGAGGAGCTTGTGGAAACTTGGAGGGGGGCCAAAAACCTCGAAATGTTCGGACTTTTTTCGGTTTTTCGCTTATATTCTTTAAACCATACGTTTTTCGAGAAAGTCGTCCAAATAAAAGTTATAGAGCATTAAATTTTCATTGGTAAAAAATATTTTTTAACCCAATACTTACCGAGATACAGCAGTTCAAAGATGGAACAAATTTCTCAAAATGTAAAAAAAAACTAGTAAAATTCAGGTTTTTGCTTCATTACTTTTATTTTTCAACATATATCTATGTATACTATACATATTATGTATATTCCTATGTATATTCCTCGTTAAAGCCATCATCAACATTACCTGCTCCATATACCTCTTTCCATTTTTCTTTGCTTATGTAATAAGCACATTACGTCACATTACAAAAATTTAGGCTACAAAAGAAATTTTAAGATGAAAATTTATACATATAGAAAATTACGATATATAGTAAAATAGTAAAAAAACACAATAACTAGTAAAAAATCACAATAGTAAACCTAGTCCATCACACATTGGATACAGGATGCGTGTTGTGTCGCCGACTGGATCTTGGCTTCCATCTTCTGTATGCGCCGTGACATAATATCCAACAATTCAACTATATTTTTCAATAAATGAACTGACCGAAGTGCCTACAAGAAGTTGGCATCATTGGAATTTGGGTGGAAAGCTTAAGTGTCGCTTCTGGTTAGGTTAGGTCGATATGTGAGTGGGCTAGTAACAGACCCTCCACCACGACCATCTGGTCTATTGTGGCTCGTCGCTTCTGGTAGTTCTCTTTTCCGTGGTATAAGTGCAAGAGTGCAAGTTTCTAGCGATGCGAGTGTGTAAAAAAGTTGTGTCAAAGGCAATAAATATTAATATAACAGGTTGTAGGTTATACCTCTAATGAAAATGGACTTCGAGTTGGAGGAAGAAATAGGGCTGATAAAACTATTATTAAGGGGCCATCCATAAATGACGTCACGCCAATTTTTTTGATTTTAGACCCCCCCTCCCCGTTTTCACGTTTTGTCATGCTGAGTTAGACCCCCCCAAAAAATTACCTTATAGAGACCCCCACCTTTATGTTTTTTTCGATTCCGTTATTTATTATTCACGATATTTTTCGCCTCATGGGGGAGGGTGCTAGTAGAAATCCAAAAGAAAATTTTTCCGCCTCATGGGGGAGGGGAGGGGTGCTAGTAAAAATACAAAAAAATTTTTACCGCCTCATGAGGGGGTGGTAGATAGATAGATAGATAGATAGATAAGATTTATTCATCGACAAAATTATACAAACATATAATTTATCTGACTAGTAGAAGTCCAAAAAAAATTTTTTACCGCTTCTTGGGGGGGGCTAGTAAAAATAAAAAAAAAATTACAATATTTTTCTTTTCTTGATTCGTTCACCATTCGTTACATCACACTGAGTCAGACCCCCTCCCTCCCCCTTATCACACTTAGTCACGTAATTATTAACCCCCTCCCCCCCTGGAGCATGACGTCATTTATGGATGGCCCCTAAGTAATTACAAAGTGCACTATATACTCAAGACAGAAATATCAAAATATGAAATGGTATTTTTACTAACCCCGCCTTAGTTAAAAGTTTTTATGAAATTTGTCTTACGTGTTAGACTATATTTATATATATTTTAATTGATTTTACTCACTATATTTAAGAAAAATTTCTTTGACGTAAAATATTTTTTAATATGATTACAATAAAATTCTATTCTATTCTATACTGATCTATTCTTAAATCACCCCACGACCTAGTTTAAGTTTTATGGGCTTAAGTGCACCCGATAACCTTAAAATTTGAGGTTAGCGTATTTGTACAACGCAACATTGCGCTTAACCCTCTTTTAACACATGGTTAGGACTAACCGCCCTAAATGAATAGAGCGGTTAGGGTTAAAAATTTTAAGAAATTTTTAATTTCGTGAATATTTTGATAATATTTTTTAATGTATTTCTTTCTCAGAAAGTGTCTATTTTGATAACATTTTTAGTTGGAATTTTTTTTTCCATTGCTGATTTCTAATATGTATTGTTTTATAGATTCGAGTTCAGAATCTGAGGAAGAAGGGAGGAAATATTCCTTAAGAGACCGTCGACCAAAACCTGCTCCAAAAACAAGTAAGTTTATATACCTTTCTTATGGAATTGCATTATAGTACATTACCCAGTGGTAAGAATATGCAAAGTTTAGAATTAATCTCATATGTAATTGTAATTTTTTTTTTTTTAATTGTAGTAAAAGGTATCAGTTTCTATATGGTCTCAACACTTGCTCTTACTCTTACTTCTAAGGGGTGAGAACCACCTCTAAATTTCTAATTTGCCCAACTTGATACATCGGACCGTTTAGGCTCCAAAGACCGTTGATAGTCAAGAATTAGATAGTTTTTGTATAGATCTTGTTGGCGAAAACCTATTAAGCCTTCCCTCATTTTTATCTATCCTCCCCACTCCTCCACTTATTTTTCAGTTCTAAGCTCCTCCCCTACTCCTGTGTGTGTTCCTTCTCCTTTCATATCTTTTGCGTTGTTTCGCTTCTTTTAAGCTAATTCATGTTACTTTCTATAAAGGTACAGCCCTTAATTAGGGGAGCAATTGAAGTTAACAGATTAAATAAACACGAACTGCTCAGCTGAACGGTTTATTTCAAAGTATCAAGTATCGCTCACCAGGCTACATTCCTACTTCTCGAGGCAATGTTTACACATAGAAATATAATGCCGACGACAGCGGCTTAGTCTAAACATAATATTATTAAACATAGTTGACATTAATTAGTTATGAGTTTAAACAAGAAATAATAATAATAATAATGTCCAAGACGAGGGGTCACATTGGGTGACACACGGGGTACGTGACACAAGGTGTTACATTTCTTTACTGACTGGGAGTAAGGATAAAACTGTAATTCAGATCAAGTACGTATCGTTGTTTGGTTCTACCACCGGTATTCGGCTTACTTTCAACAAACCTACAGAGATCCAACTAATATGAAATTACCCGTAATTATAATTTTAAGAAAGGAGACTATATTAAGCCTAATAATTTACTAGATCAATGCAGATGGACAGACTTGAAAACTATGAAGGCCCTGACAAATGTGTTCACTTATTTTATGGTACTCTCTACAACAATTAGATCAACGTGTTCCCCAGAAAAAATATTACAAGCCAAATAAATATCAAATTTGGTATACGAAAGAGTTTATAAAGAAAATCAATTCTCAAAAAGTCAAAAACAAACCATATAATACTTGGGCCTCTCATCTATAGATAGTGATATTTATTCTGCAGAATAAGCTTTATTCCGGAGATAAGCAAAAAATCGGTATTTTCACCTACAGATAGTGATATCTACCAGATAAATATGCTTTATCCCTAGGATAATCTATACAGCGTAACGATGACATAACCGATGATATAGAATTATTGCTTTGACGTTTTTAAGACAAATATGAAAAAAATGGGCACACCTCTGGCGATAGTTTTACTTTACATCTCTGAAATTCGAAAAAAATGGGAATAAAATAAAACAACTATATTGTATCACGGTCGTTTTACTACCTAAAATCACTAACTTTAGGTTTTTTACCTAACTAAACTTTGTATGGGGTTCTATTATTCAGACCAGAAACAACACTTCTGTTTCTAACATATACAGCCGTGTTAGCAGCCTCGGCCCAAAATTTCTTTTCCAACTTGGCTCAAACATCATGCACCTGGCCTTCTCAACCACTGAGCGATTCATCCTTTCCGAGGAACCATTCTGCTCTGGTGTATACGGCGCAGTTTTTTGGTGAATAATCCCGCTTTTTTCTAATAAATATTTTATTTTGTTGTTACAGAACTCTTTACCATTATCTGTTCTCAAGATTTTTATTCTTTTTTCTTGTTGATTCTCAACCATGTTCTTAAAAACCACAAAATTATTATACTCTTCGCAAAAACGAAGAGTATATTGTATTTGATCGGCACATTTCTAAAATCGTAAATATCGCTCGTAGAGAAAAAATTTTCATATCATTGTGTTAGTGAACGAATTCTGAACAACTTTCAAAATGTCCGTCTGTCCGTCCGTCCGTCCGTCACGTTTCTTGTAAGCACGATAACTTAAGAAAGAAAAGTCCGATTGTATTGAAATTTGGAAGGTAAGTTAGTGTTAGCTAGAGGAAGAACCTTATTGTTTTTGAAGAAAATCGATCAGTAAATAAAAAAGTTATTAATTATTTAATTTTAAAAAAATATATTCTCTTAATTTTTGTCGCTTGTACTTAAATAGAAATCTTGCGAAATGTGGTGGTGCAGTGGCTAAAGTTTTGCCTTGCAATCCAAAGATCGTGTGTTCGAATCCCACCCAGGTTGGATATTTTTTTTTCATTTTTTTTTTTATAATTTTTTCACAACAGAGATGGTATCACAAAATTTAGGATGTCCAAAAACTAACATTATTTACAAGAAAACTGCGAAGAGTATCCTATAGAATGTGTAACAATTATATAAAAAGCTCAGTAAATTGGCGAAGAGTACGTTTTTAGCTTGTTATATACTTCATCCTTGGATTTTAGAAAGTATATAAAGACCATCTTACTAAAATCGTTCTGTAACAGCAAGAAATATCTAGCAACGCCAATTGAGGTAACCTCCATATAGGTCCGCATATAGCACAGGAATTTTAGTTTTTGACCCGGAATTAATTATTGTAAAGTTGAAAATTTACAGGATTGTAGTTTTGGTCCAGGACAATACGTACCAAAAAGTCCCCTACTCTCCCCTGTCGGCTTCCCTGTTTTTGCGGAACAACAAGGGCCTAAGTCGCAGAAATTGCAGAGCTGTCTATAAAGTGCATCAAAAAGGTTGTTACTGGTCCGATTTGAGTCGAAATGATCATAAAAGCTTCGGAGAAGCATATCCGTTCGTATTTCACATGTTTCATGCATATTTCGTTCGTAATTTTCTGTTCTAATGCTGTCAAAACTTCAAAAATTGAAAAAAATTCGAATTGCGGATAAATGAAGACTCGGAGGGGAGAACGTACCCGAATAAACGTTTCTCTTCATACTTTGGGCTTTCCATTGGTATGTCTACCTTCTCTGTAGCGTCACCCGTTACGGAGCTACGCTACTTTGAGTATCAGCGCGCGGCGTCCGCGCCCGCTTGTGCCCGGTGGAACTGCCCTGGCTGCGCTGATGAGACCAGTTGTGAATTCCTGTTTATATATTATTGGTGTTTTATAAGATTTATTGAATGAAATTTAACTTGTCGTCCGGATCATTATCCATATCCACGACTGGCTGTTTGTGCAGCTGAATTCTCTACAGATTCGGCACATGATGCTGCAGTTCAGACCAGAGTTCCTGCACTCGCACCGGGCACCGCATTCCCTCTTGTAGGCACAAGAAATTAGCCGTAGCAGGCTATCGATAGCTGGCTGCCTTGTGGTAGAAGCGGGATTCGGAACCAGGCCCTGGAGTCCTGATTTCCACCCCCAGTCCTCCAGGTGAGGAGAGGAAAGGAGTCAGGGAGAATATTGTGAGGATTTAATCTCCCGAAAAGCTTGCAGCACTCAATTAACGTGCATGTGCTTTTTGCAGATCCAACAATGACTAGACGTCAAGGTAGCCAGCTCCCGATAGCCTGCTATGGCTAATTTCTTGCGCTGCAAGGCGGACTGCATGCCCAGTGCGAATGCAGGAACTCTGGTCTGAACTGCAGCATCATGTGCCGAACCCGTAGAGAATCCAGCTGCCCAAACAGCCAGTCGTGGATATGGATGATCCGGACGACCCTACTTCCCAGTAGATCAATAACATCAATTGTCTAGCCGAATAAAGTCATTTTCTGAGTCAGACAAGTTAAATTTCATTCAATAAATCTTATAAAACACCAATAATATATAAACAGGAATTCGCAATTGGTCTCATCAGCCCAGCCAGGGCAGTTCCACCTTGCACATGGCGGGCGCGACCGCCGCGCGCAGGCTCTTAAAATTGTGTAGCTTCGTAACGGGTGATGCTACAGAGAAGGTAGACATACCAATGGAAAGCCCAAAGTATAAAGAGAAATGTTTATTCGGGTACGTTTTCCCCTCCGAGTCTTCATTTAACCGCAATGGAGCCATTTCGAATTTTTTCAATTTTTGAAGTTTTGACAGCACTAGAATGGAAAATTATGAACGAAATATGCATGGAACATGTGAAATACGAACGAATATGCTTCTCCAAAGCTTTTATGATCATTTCAACTCAAATCGGACCAGTGACAACCTTTTTGCTGCACTTTATAACCAGCTCTGCAATTTCTGCGACTTAGGCCCTCGTTGCTCCACAAAAACAGGAAAGCCGACAGGGGAGAGTAGGGGACTTTTTGATAACGTGTTGTCCTGGACCAAAAGTACAATAGTACAAATTTTCAGCTTTACAATGATTAATTCCAGGTCAAAAACTAAAATTCCTGTACCACATGGCTTAACTAAGATCACTCAATTTTGCCGCACCAATGAACCAATGCATACACTTAGAGAACTGTCAAAGTTAAAAAACTAAGGGTATAGCTCGTCTTGCGCCTTCTTGATTGTTTAGACTAGACGTGATAGACGCAACAATGAACGCACTTAAATGTCCAAGTGTCGCCGCTGTGACACTCAGAGTGGCGTAACTCTGTAACAGGTGATGCTACAGAGAAGGTAGATATACCAATGGAAAGCCCAAAGTATGAAGAGAAATGTTTATTGGGGTACGTTTTCCCCTCCGAGTCTTCATTTATCCGCAATGGCGCCATTTCGGAATTTTTAAATTTTTTTAAAATTTTTTTAAAATTTTTGAAATGTTGACATAATATACACCAAGTGTATCGAGAAGTAACGAAGATAAAAGATGGACGTAACTTTTTTATTTGAAACTTTTTTTTCTAGAATTAGCAGTTTTCTAGAAAACTGCAAATGAGTGATTGTTGGCCAGGTACTGCAATTCATTGCTATTAGATTTCCACACATTTGCAGTACCTGGCCAACAATCACTCATTTGCAGTTTTCTCGAAAACTGCTAATTCTAGAAACAAAAGTTTCAAATAAAAAAATTACGTCCATCTTTTATCTTCAATACTTCTCGATACACCTGATATCTATTTCGAAAGATAAAAAAGTTTTCCGCATGTTACATTTGAGAATGCAAATTTTCGACATAGCCTTAGAAAAAAAATAATGCTTTCTACACTTATTAAAATTTGACCTACATATTAACACATTATGTTAACAAATATATAGTGATAACATGATAAAAATTTGAGAATAATTCTTTGTGCCATTTTTGAGTTAGAGCCAGTTAAGCGGAAAAATAATTGTTATGTATATCCAATACACACCTAAAACTTGAGAAATGCGCCGTGAAAACTCGTGATGGTGTTAAATAATTATTTATAATAAGTTTAATATTTGATGGAGGGTAGACTGATAAAATACTAAGATGAAAAAAAGATTTATGTATCCGAATATTAAGCTCCGAAATCCCTATCCCTTTTCCTTAACTCTTTATTCCCGCAAACGCATTATACCCCCTCCCTCCCTTCCTATTGCTTAGATTGCGATAATTTTTTCTTTAAATTAAAGATAAAAAAAATCTCACTTTTTTTTTTTTTTTTTTTTTCCTTGTGGGTTGTGGTGCCGAAGCCCCGCTGTACTGAAGCTTGAGCTTATTGTACCCCATAGTCTCGTTATCCCATTAATCCCGTTCCTCTCCAGAAGAAGAGTATACGGTCAATGGGAGCTCTGGCTATTTCTTCCGGGGTTACGGTCACTTACCTGTCAAAAAATTTCTCTTCTGAGCCCTTTCCTTCGTACTCAAAAACGCATTTAAAAAAAAATGCAAAAGGTTTTTCCTCTCCCACAAGTTTGTTTATTTGAAAAAAATATAAAAAATCATTCAGTCAAATATTAGACGTAATAACGAACAAATTCCATTTTGGTTTTTATATATATTTTAATAAGTTAATATTTTTGATTTTTATAGGTTTAAAATAGTATTGATTGTGATTTCAGAAAATTTTTTTTTAAAATGTTTATATTTTTGATTTTTATACGTTTAAAATAGTATTTATTGTGATTTCAGAAAAAATAGTATGTGTACTTCGGTGTGAAAGCACATTCCCAGACTTCGATGCTTGTTGGCCTCGGCTAGCTCCTCGGCCAACAATTGCATCGTCGTCCGGGAATGTATCGCTTTTACACCTAGATACACAATATACTATTCCCGGCCTAGGCCGGGAAAGTAACATTCCCGTATGGTTTTTTATGTATATTTTAAATAGTAGATAAAAACATGCAGACAAACCAACTCACATTAAAATTGCATTTATTAGTAAGCAGTTAGATTGTAATGAAGAAATGTTATGCATTAATACAAATTCCTTAATTTATAATAATACTGATTGTGATTTCAGAAAAAATAGTAGTCATTACTATACTTCCACCAGATGTGGAAGATACACAATATACTATTCCCGGCCTAGGCCGGGAAAGTAACATTCCCGTATGGTTTTTTTATGTATATTTTAAATAGTAGATAAATACATGCAGACAAACCAACTCACATTAAAATTGCATTTATTAGTAAGCAGTTAGATTGTAATGAAGAAATGTTATGCATTAATACAAATTCCTTAATTTATAATAATACTGATTGTGATTTCAGAAAAAATAGTAGTCATTACTATACTTCCACCAGATGTGGAAGTACATGAACTTTATTAATTTAAAAAAATACACTGTGGAATTGAGTTGTAAGTAAGTGTGTAATGGTGGTTTATTGGAATTTTTCATCTGGTAAACATGTCAACATGTATTTTAGCATGTTAAATTGCTGTTATCAACTTACCTAAATTACGATAGATGCAATCGAATTATAAATCTATTTGATTGAAAATAAGCAATTTAGTTAATTATTTGTTTTTAAAAATGACTGGTTCTGTAGGTACCCATCTAACAGATATTCTTTAACAATCTGACGAAGGTCTACCTGTATGCCTGAATCGTTTCGATATTAATGGAACAGTTGTTTCATAAATGAAATTCTTATTATTACTGCAACTTCTTACATGATTATATTATGTGTACAATATTACCATTATGTACCCTCAAAGTATAAACGTACATGCAGACGCCGAGAGAACCGCTATACCATTCGGACGCCAGCTGCTTGTTCTGTAGTGCTGTGTAATTACATGCATATATAGTGCGTATATAGCCAGGCGCCAAGTAGTAACGTGTACCGACTGGATGCAAACTGGCACGTTGTTGATATATATATACATATATATATATATATATATATATATATATATATACATATATAATATATATATATATATATATATATATATATATATATATATCCCGCTGTCAATGCTGCGTCCTTTCACAAGCCAACCTTACTGCGTCTCCCAGAAATACGTTAGTTAGCTCAAATCTAATGAAGTATATTGAATCTGCTAATCAAATTCAGTTAACATCTGGTTTTAAAATTGTAATAACTCAAGAAATAAAAGAGTTTAATATACAAGACAATACTGCGTCCTTTCAAAAACAGCACGTTATTACGTCCGAAAAAATTTTTATTTTTCTTCAATACAATGCTGCGTCCGAGATGACTACTTTTTGTGAAGCTTAGTATATTACTGCGTTCGGCGCGGTTGTCATATTTAC
This sequence comes from Rutpela maculata, assembly GCA_936432065.2. Classification (NCBI taxonomy): domain Eukaryota; kingdom Metazoa; phylum Arthropoda; class Insecta; order Coleoptera; family Cerambycidae; genus Rutpela; species Rutpela maculata. Next base: position 112,168,375 of record OW386287.2, on the reverse strand, counting down.
CCTAAAAATTCTATTGCACTTGTAGTAGAACAAATCTCTCAGTTATTTCTAAATGCCAGTAGAATTCGAAATATGATTTTTCTATCGATTATTATTTTAGGATCAGTTTTTCAATTGTGCACTAAAAGTAGCCTCAAATTTGCAATATAAAATGATATATTTAGGAGATCAATGAAATTTTGCATAGATGTTCATTTTTATTTACTCCTTCAGGAAGCGATAAGTTCACCTTAGAATAGAAGGGAGAGCATATGCTTCTTGCTCTTTCTTTTTGCACATATCTCGAATGATAAGCGTTTTAGTCTTGAAAGTTGAAAACCACGTTTCTTGAAGTTTGAAGTACAAATGTGTTTAATAATAAATGCCTTCGGATTTGTTCTTTTGTAAGGAATAATGTTAAAAAAAATTGCTTTTTGGCCCATCCGTGGTAAAGAGTAGAAGCCACCTTTTTTACTAAGTTTGGGGTGCTGAAAACGAATCCATCACCCGCTTTGGCAAAAAGTCTCGGAAACACATGAAAAACAACCCCTGGATTTGGGTGCCACAAAGTGAAGATTCTCATTTTCCAAATCAAAAGTCATTTAAATAATTAAAGAATTTTTTAATATAAAAACAATTAATATTTTCTGGATAGTGATAGCACACTGTACACCCCAAAAGTGTGAGAAATATTCAGGGATGAGAAATATTCATCTGAATTGACTAAATCACCTTATTATGACAAAAAACATCAAACTGGGTGATTAGAGATTTCTTTTGTAATTAAAACAAATAGAAACTCTAAAAAGATAAAATCCACCACCTTAATTGGTGGGGATGTGTAAGAGTATTCAGAAGTAATCACATTATAACCTGATAATAGCCATTTAATAAGGAGTTTTGTGTTTTTTTTAATAAATAAATAACCGTATATTACATATTATAACTTACACCGTTCTTATGGGGGGTGAAGGGTGAGGGCCCATCCGCAGTGAAGTGTGAAAACCACCTTTTTACTAATTTTGGAGTGCTGATTACGAATCTGTCATCCAAATTGGCTAAAAACATCGGGAAGACAGTAAAAAACAACTCTTATTGAAATTGATATTAGAACTTGCAAGAAAAAGTTCTTTAGTGCAGGAAATTCTCTCAAAATACTCAATTTCATTAGGTAAGTAAAAACCACTGCCCAAGGAATCACTACTTCTACATCCATATTTTCTATCCAAGTCACTCACAACGAAAAATTGTGTATTTGGAAATAATTGTTTATGGAACTTTAATAATACAGGGTGTAATCAGTTTCATGTCATTAAAAAAAACTAGTGATGAGGAACGACTAAACGAACAAAAAAACCTTATATAACATATTACATGGGGGTCTAAAACCCATATAGAAAAAAAAATAGACAAAAATTTCGAAAGTTTTCAATAAATTGTTTGAGAACTGCTAGAATGTTGGGATAGGCTTTTATCTTCGCGTATGTCGGCGCCTCTAACCATCAAATACGCTAATACGGCTTTTTCAAAGTATCGCGCTCCTTTGTTAGAGACCGCGCTTTGGCGAAGATACAAGTTGATAATAATAATAATAATAATAATAATAATAATAATAAAGCATTTATTGTGCATATATACATATAAATTAACATACACACAAAAGGACTAGGCACATTTAAATGATTTTAACCTAACCCTAAAAAATATAGTCAATAGTACAATAAAATACGATAAGGAATAATAAAATACAGCAAATACACAGAAACTTGTTTTAAAAAATATAAATATAAAATATTACTTAAAATTTTGTAAAGTCAATATTATTTAAACTATTATCACATATAGCTTGCTTTAGTTTGGACTTCAGTGAAGCAACAGAGATGTTGTGGAATTCAGTAGGTAAATTATTTAGGATATAAGATGAAATATAAGAAAAGCTTCCCGAAAAAATAGCACTATGATGTAAAGGTACTGTGACTCGGTTAACAATGTTTCGTAAGTGTCTGTCATGAACTTGATCACGTCTTATAATTTTATTAGATAAGTACTCAGGTAATCCTGTTTGTAAAATCTTGTTAAGAAAGCATGAGTAGTGTACGAATCTAGCTTCATTTTGTTTAAGTAGGCCCAAGTCTCGAATGTAAGGTGTAATATGAGCATAACGTGGTATATCAGTTAAAAACTGAATACAATGATTTTGCATTCTTTGAATACGTATTTTATTTTCAACCGACAAACACGGGCCATATACAATATCACCATAGTTCATTTGCGATATAACTAAATTATTGATTAGCATCTTTTTTGTCTCAACATCCAAATATTCTTTGAATGGGAAAAGCTGTTTTAAACTTAAATATGCTTTACGGCATATTAGATCAACATGCTTGGTAAATTTAAGCTGATTGTCAAAGGTCACTCCTAAGTTTCTTACATGCTCAACAGTTGGTATGTGTTCATTATTAATCGTAAGTGAAAAATCTCTGACTTTATTAATATTTTGGTTAGAACCAATTAGAATGTGTTGACATTTATTTGGATTTAGCAGCAAGGTATTATCATAAGACCATTGCTTTATTTTATCTAAATCAGAGTTAATCTCATAAACTGCATTTTGTGCATTGTCAGGTGAGAAACTACTACTAAGCGAAATGTCGTCCGCAAACATATAAATATTACAATATTCAACAACATGTTGTAAATCAGAAATAAAAATAGAGAATAGCAAAGGGCCTAAAACAGATCCTTGCGGTACGCCAGAAGTAATAGAACGAGAAGCTGACATATCAATTTTTTCTGAAGTTTGAAGAATAGTACATTGATTTCTATTAAATAAATAATTGTTTAGCCATTGTAAGCAGTTATATCTAATACCGTAGTAATGAAGTTTTGCTAAAAGGCAGTTTAAATCAATTGAATCAAAAGCCTTGGTCATATCAAGAAGTGTTAAAGAATTAAGTTTATGGTTATCGATAGCCGTGATGAAATCGTCTGTCATTGAACAAAGAGAAGTTATTGTACTGAATCCTTTTCTATACCCTGACTGTTTAGGTGGTAAAATGTTTAAAGCCTCAACGTACCCAGTTAACTGAATATGTAGGGAAGCCTCAGCGATTTTGAGAGGTACAGAGAATAAGCTGATAGGTCTTAAATCAGATAAGTTTTCAATGATGGAATTAGGTTTTTTGGGAATTGGTTTAACAATGGCCGTTTTCCACAAATCAGGTACATTGCCGATTTCGAATGAATAATTAATAATATGAGTAAGTGGCTTGACTACCCAAGTGAGAGCTAGCTGCAACATTCTAGCAGAAATCTTATCATAACCCATTGTATAAGGTTTTTGTTTTAATATCAATAGTTTGATAAAATCTGGTTCAACAGGAACATACTCAAATTGGTTTTCAGAAAACACTTCAGAATAAAATTTGCTTAAAGAGTTGGGTTGGGTAGATAAATTAGGTATTGAATCAAGAAAGAAGCCATTAATATCATTTGCATTTCCCAAATTTGGTGGTAAGGAAAGAGATTTACTTTTGTTATTATCATGTATATTCCACCTTTTCAGATCAGACCATAACAGTTTGCTGTCAAAACGATGTAACTGTAAGGTTTGTGTGAAATACTTTTTTTTTCTAATTTTAACGAGTAGTTATAGTGATTTCGTAGAAGGCAGTACTGATTTCTGTTTTCAGTAAGTCTAGTCTTTCTGTACTTCAACCAAGATTGCCTTTTTCGTTTTCTTAATTCATGTAGTGTCTTGTTAAACCAGGGTTGAGATTGTCTTCTACTATTACATGTAATATATTTAACAGGAGCATGAGTATCAAACAGTTTTATTAAACAAGAATTGAAATATTCCACTTTATCATTCAAATTTGGTATGAGATACACATGACTCCAGTCAATTAAATTGCCATCATGTTGAAATTTTTTAATATCAAAATTCTTAAAACATCGTATTGGTTTCTTTAACGAATCCATACTTCTTTATGGATTTTTAAAACTAGGTAAGGTAATGTCTTTAGCGTTGCGGTAAAAGTGAAAGACGTCGGCGTTTTCTGAGTGCTGAGTAGATCTGAAGAAAACTATACTCCCTCTTGTGCAATATTTTGGTTTCTGTGGGCACTTCATTAAGTACACACATCGAACCCGTTCGTTGTTTTCGTTCTTTTTGAATTTTAGGCCACGTATTTACAGTTAAGATTTATTTTATTGACTTACTGTTCAAGTCGTTAAGTTCTTGATTACGTACAGACAATATTTGTTCGTCCTTTTTGTGTTACTTTTTGGATTTTGGACCAAGTTTTTATTTTTATTAACAACTTTAGTTGATAGTTTAGTGTGGTATTTTAATGTGCATGGAAACCATAAAAAATGATCCTAATTTACCAATTGTGTTGAACGGAGTGCGTATGTCCTTAGTTCGACGTGCCGAAAAGTGTATTGATGCAGACGGAAGCCATTTCGAACAATTTATCTAAATCAACAAAATTGGTAAGTTCTAGACTTATCGAATATTTTAGTTTCAGATACCTGATCGGCAATTCGTTAAATAAATCAGATTTTTTCTTAACTTAAAATGCACATAATTATTTTCTGTTATCGTATCTCAGACGTCTAACTCTTTATTTCCCAATGTCATGCAATAATTATTCACTCTTTAAGCTTTTAACCCAGAACACTCATTTAGGTTACAAATGTTAATAAACCACATTTAAATCTGATAAATTATAAACAACAATAAAAGCTCCAATATTTTGTTCTAAATTAAAAAAACACATGTAAAGGAATGCTGTGTTTAACTTCTATGCCCATCATTTCTTTTTGCAGTTCTGCAAAAAGAGATAACGAATTATTTACATTTTTATAATTGGTTCGGTTGAGGTGGTCATCAAAGGTGCCGCCCTTCTTTGCTTTGAACCGCCCGGCGAAAACGAGTTGGTCGGTAATCTTTGCACTTTTTTATGTCAATTTAAAAGTTGTATAATTGGGAACTATTACACGTCCATTGACCCAGAAAGGCAGTGGTTCTCAAATATTTCCTACCCTAATATTCAAATTGTTGACCTAGGTCAGTTTTTTTTCAAAGTGCCCCTACGGGTCATAAAGGTTTTTTGTTTGTCTGGTCGGTCCCCATTACCAGTTTTTTTTTAATGACATGGAACTGATTACACCCTGTATAATATTTGAAATCCTCTACCCCGAAAATCCATAAAACGATACCCCACATCGGTAGTTCGATGGGGGTGGTGATAGGGGGTGGTAATGGGGGTGGATGAAGTAAAAAAATATTTTGAGATTTCTGGTTCTTATACACACACTAAATCACATTTTCTTTTCATCCCCTTTAAAAATTGGGTGGGGGTGGTAATGGAAGTGGCTAATGCCAAAAAAATTTTTGGGTCCTTAGCTTCTCTTGTATATACTAAATACCAATTTTATGGACTCTTACCTGCTTGATTTACCTATTCACCCCAAATTTACCTCAATTTACCCTCCAACCCTTCGACGAAACAAGATGAAAATATAATCTAGTTCCAGATCTTGTTAAAGTACATATGTATACCAAATTTCAAGTCAATATCGCAAACGGTTCCAGAGTAAACGTGCGCACAAAAAAAGTTAGACAGACTGACAGAAATTTTTTTTCGCTCAAACTTAAAATGTCTACGTTTCATGACATTCTAAGCCTATTTGAACAATAAAAATTTTTAAAAATTTTTTTGTCATTACTATACTTTGATTGGATGTGGAAGTAAAAAAGAAGCAAAAATTCTAAATTCACCACCTCCCCCCCTCGTTTCCCTCACCCTTCACCATCCATAAGAACGGTGTATAGTTACAATATTACTCCTCGTTAAATGGCTATTATCAGGTTATATTGTGATTACTTCTGAATAATCTTACACCCATCCCCACCAATTAAGGTGGTGAATTTTATCTTTTTAGAGTTTTTATTGATTTCAATTGCAAAGGAAATCCCTAATCACCCAATTTGATGTTTTTTTATCATAATGAGGTGATTTAGACAATTCAGGTGAATATTTCTCACCCCTGAATATTTCTCACATTTTTGGAGTTGAGGTGTACGGGTGCATATCACTATTCAGAAAATATTACTTGTTTATTAAATTAAAAAATTAATTATTTAAATGACTTTTGGTTGGGAAAAGGAGAACGAACCTTCACTTTATGGCACGCAAATAAGAGTTGTTTTTTAATGTGTTCCCTAGATTTTTCGCCAAAACGGGCGACGAATTCGTTTTCAGCACCCCAAAATTAGTAAAAAAAATGGCTCCCACACTTTACCACGTTAGAATTTTTAAAAACTGTTTTTATGAAGATAAAAGTTTTTGCGCTCATATTTAATATCAATTTAATTAATTAATTTAATTTAATTCTTCTCTAAAACAGAAACCAAATATTATCGGAAAAAGAGGGGATTTATTCATATCTATCTCCAGTTTCAACTAAGGGTGTTGAACTCCTTGTAAATAAATTAAAGTCTTCAAACTCTAGTGGTCATGATAATATTTCTAATAATTTGGTTAAAAAATGCAAATATGCGATAAGCGGTCCATTATGTTATATAATATACCTTTCTATAGAGAAAGGTGTATTTCCCAGTAAATTTAAAAGAGCCATAGTCTCTCCATTATACAAGAAGGGAGATTCAAATCACGATAATAATAATTATGGAGCCATTAGTCTACTATGTAGTTTCTCTAAAATTTTAGAACTCTCTCAAAGAACAATTATAAGATTTTTACATCAGAATATGTTACTGTCTCCTACTGAACATGGTTTCACTACAAACAAAAGCACTAAGTCAGCGTTGTGTGATTTTCATCACAAAACCATTAAAGCTTTAGACAACAAGAAATCAGTTATAGGTCTTTTCGAAGATTTCTCACGAGCTTGACTTGATAGACCATCAGCTGCTTAAGGCCAAACTAGCACTATATGATATTCGAGGAACTGATTTACAAATATTTTTCTTCTATTTAGACAAAAGGACACAAATTATAAAAATGGCTGGTGTAGTGGAAAGTAATATTTGTGATATTAAACAAGGAGTTCCACAGGGATCAATTTTGGGACCACTTTTATATATTATATTTACTAACTATGTGGTCAGTCATCTACAAAAAATACCAAATGTTCATGTGATCTGTTATGCTGATGATACAAACATTCTAGTTACCGGCAACAACCTGCGCATCCATGTTACGCAGAGAGACTCACTGCGCATCCATTGCACTTGAGGAAACCCACTGCGCATCCATGGTGCTCGATGAAACCCACTAAGCATCCATTGTACTCGAGGAAACCCAGTGCGCATTAATAGTACTCCTGGAAACCCACTGCGCATCCATGGTACCCGGAGAAACCTACTGCGCATTAATTACATTCAAGGAAAACTTCTACCCATCCATGGTACTCGGGAAAACCCACTGCGCAGCCATTGCACTCGAGGAAACCCACTGCGCATCCACTGAACTCGAGGAAACCCCTCTGCGCACAAAGCACATGGGCGGGTATCTGTCAAATTTCATGCTTAAAAACATCCGTCTCCCTGTTCACCCGTTCGCGGCGTCTCTTTTTAAAAACCGTCGAATACGTGTCTCCTTATTTCCTCAGGAAAGCCTGTCGCTGGAATATCGCGTTTCTGACTTACGCGATTTCAGAGATACGGGTACCCTTTAAGGCGCAGTTACACGGCGCGTGATTGGGCGAGCCTAGCTCGGCGAGTCACGAAACACGCGCCGTGTGACATAGGCAACTTGGCATGGCTTGTGACTCAGGAGACGTTGCTCGCGTCTCCCATCTAGTTGTCGATACACGGTACACGGTACCAGGTTCGTGGAACCACGCACCAGGTTCGTGGATCGGCAAACCACGCGCCGTGTAACTGCGCCTTTAGACCATCTACCACCCCCGTTTTCGCCACTTCAAAAAGTGAAAATCGAAATTTCGTCCGACTCGTGTCTAATAGATTCCAATAAAGAGTACTTCTGTCAAATTTCATGCTTCTGGGTCTAACCGTTTCCGAAATGCTTAGAAACTTCCCCCTCCCCGTTCACCCGTTCGGGGGTCTTTTTTTGAAAACCGTCTTCTTATTTCCTCAGAAGAGTCCATCGCTCGAATAATCACGTTTCTGACTTACGCGATTCCAAAAATACAGTTGCGTTTTAAACCATCTACCACCCCCGTTTTCAAAAATTGAAAATCGAAATTTCGTCTTACACGATCTAATAGATTTCAACAAAAAATATTTCTGCCAAATTTCATGCATCTAGATCTAACCTTTCCGGAAAAACCTAAAATTTCAACCCCCTTTTTATCAAACAAAAAGGTAAAAAAGGTATCATTTAAATCTCCACGTGAGTCTTGTAGAAATATATTTAAAGAACTGGACATATTAACTGTTACTTCATTATATATTTTCAATTGTGTATCTTATGTAAAATCTCATATCAACAACTATGTTCCAAGAGATAATAATCCAAATCATCAGCTCAGGGCAAACTATAACCTCATGCTTCCACAACATAGATTAACCATAGTAGAAAAAGGACCTAATATTATGCCTATCAAATTGTACAATAAACTCCCCATAGAAATAAAGGCGATAAGCAGTATTAAATCTTTTAAACAAAAAGTAAGATCTATTTTAATTGATAATAGTTTTTATTCTATAAATGAGTATATGAGCTCTGCCTTTTAATCCTTTTAATCTTTTAATCTTATAACCATTTACTTTTAAGTACCTATACATTTTAATTGTTCAAGAATTTTTAAACTGTTATGTAAATTTTATTTCCTTTTCTCTTTTTTTAACATACCATATTAATGATATATTAACGTTTAATCGTGTGACAATATTTCTATACTTTTTTGTAAAGTCTGTGAAAATAAATACTATTATTATTATTATTATTATTATTATTATAATAATGGTTCTATTTATAGTTATTAGACTTAAAATAAACCACACTATTTGACAATATTTGATGAACGTATTAGTATATTATTCAACGAGTGGTAATAACTCACGCAGATGAAGTTTACAGCAACAATAAATATTAAATTGAGAAAATTTTGTTTAAATTAGGTACTCAGTTTCTTTATTAATATAATTGACGGTAAAATTTAATTTAATTTAATTTAATTTAAATTAATTTAAGAATTTCTCTTGGGCAGAGCCACATCTTCGTGAAGCGTGTTACGTCGATTGGACAGGCTAGGCATGAAGATAAAGGTAATTGGCACTGTAACCTGGTGATTTATAATAACTCACTCATTGTAACTCACGTTATTTGTTTATGGATACTATTAATTGTTCAAAAGCAGTTCATTAATTAGTATATAAGAGTAGATAAAATCACCAAAAGTAGTATATATTAGTCATAGGTTTTTTTGCTCCTAACTTAGCATATCTAGAATATTACCTACAATATCTTATTAATATTTGTAATCCTATTTACATTCACACTATTGTCTGTAATTCTCCTATTACCTTATTCAAAACAGTAACCATAAAATTAGTATAATGTCCTGTAGTCTGACTGCCTTTGTATGTTCATTCACTTTAATCATCTGAAAATGTCACGTTGAGTGCCGAACTGCGGTAAGGTGCAAGTTATAAATATTTCGAATTCACTGGCTTTCCAAGTAAGAATGAAAGAATGACTAGATATTTATTAGCCGGTGTTGTCAAATGTCGGACGCAGCATTATACGATTTTTGAATAGAGAATATTTGAAGTATATTTCTGTTCACAAATCTATGCGCCCCCAAACATAATTCGATGGAACTAAAAATATACTTTTAGTTTCACGGAACATATGATACTGCGTCCGAATCCAAAAAAAACTCGGGTCGATATTTTGCTTAATTGAAATGAAACAGAATTTATTTCTATGTCTACATATAACCCAGGAGACGAAGAACATTTTGAGGTGCTGAAAATCGACCATTTCAGAGATTTGTTGAAGATAACACGGGATAACAATACTGCGTCCGGTATACAGACGCAGTATTGTACAGGACGCAGCAGTGTATGGTATCGTGCACATGTACGGACGCAGTATTATTTTCTGGACAAATATATACGCGCTATATACGCGTGTAATTAATTACACCGTGCTACAGAACATAGCAACCGGCGTCCAAATGGTATAGCGGTTCTCTCGGCGTCTGCATGTACGTTTATACTTTGTATACTACTTGGCGTCTGGCTACAAACGCGCTATATACGCGTGTAATTACACCGTGCTACAGAACATAGCATCCGGCGTCCGAATGGTATAGCGGTTCTCTCGGCGTCTGCATGTACGTTTATACTTTGTGGGTACATTGGGAGTCCGTTTTAACCTTATCTGCGGTTCACTGAACGTCTGTACGATGTTGCCAAACCACTTCGATCACATATGGGTAAGTAAGTAAGTAAGTAAGTAAGTAAGTTTTATTCCGTTTCATTGGACATATTACATTAGCATAATAATATGTATAAAACAGGTCATTAAAAGACAAAAATACAGTAAATTCAAACGAACACATTACAATGTATATAAAATAGACGTCAGCACATTATATCCTAATTAATAGTTTAAAAATTCTTGAAGAGAATAAGGTTCAATATCACAGATATACTTGAAAGCTTGCCTTTTGAAAGAGTTCTGGTGAAAGGTTTCTTTTAGATTTATTGGCAGAGTATTATAAAATTTGATTGCGGAGTAATATGGTCCCTTTTCAGTGATAGTCAGACGATGCTGCGGAAATTGAAAATTATCTTTGTTCCGTGTGTCATAAGAATGTTTAAAGTTAGACATTTCAAAACTAAGCTTGTTTGCTTTTAAATACATTAGACAGGAGTAAATGTACAATCCTGGAACTGTGAGCATGTTATTCGTTTTGAAACACCCTTTGCACGACTCGTTAAATTTTTTCTTGAGAATTATTCGAACGGCTGTTTTTTGCACTTTAAAAACACGGGCCAGATTTGTGCTTCCACCCCAGATTTCAATGGCATACTTAACAGTGGAATAAAAATTAGCATAATAAACTGTCTTGAGAGCGTCTAAATTAAATGTGCGTGATAGGGTTCTAAGAGCGAAGCAGGTTCTGTTTAACTTTTTTATGACATCATCAATGTGTTCCACCCATTTGCAATTACTATCTACCACCACGCCCAATAGCTTCGTATTATTAGAGATAGGAATTTTTATTTCTTCAGTGAGATGGTCAGGTATTTGAAACATGGAATTGTGAGTCTTAAAAAATATGCAGTTAGACTTGGCTTCATTTAATATAAGCTGATTGGTATAAAACCAGTCTTTTAGGTTTTCCCATGTTTGAGTGGGGGATAATATTATACACATAATATAATCATGTAAGAAGTTGCAGTAATAAGAATTTCATTTATGAAACTACTGTTCCATTAATATCGAAACTATTCAGGCATACAGGTAGACCTTCATCAGATTGTTAAAGAATAGTTTGTATCTGTTAGATATCAGTTATTTTTAAAAATAAATAAATAACTAAATTGCTTATTTTTAATCAAATAGATTTATAATCGATTGCATCTATTATAATTCAAGTAAGTTGATAACAGCAATTTAACATACTAAAATGCGTGTTGACATATTTACCAAATGAAAAATTCCAATAAACCTCTATTACACACCTACTTACAACTCAATTCTACGGTGTATTCTCTTAAATTAATAAAGTTCATGTACTTCCACATTTACTGGAAGTAAAGTAACGACAAAAAATTTTTGAAAATTTTTATTGTTTAAATAGGTTTAGAATATCATGAACGTCGAGATTTTAAGTTTGAGCCTGCCCGTCTGTCGGTCTTCTGTAACTTTTTTTTGTGCGTACGATTACTCTGGTACCGTTCAAGATATTGACTTGAAATTTGGTACACATATGTATTGCGACGAGATCTGGAACTAGATTATATTTTCATCTTATTCCGTTGAAAGGTTGGGGGTGGGGGGTAAATTGGGGTAATTTGGGCTGAGTAGGTAAATCAAGCAAATACGAGTCCATAAAATTGGTATTTAGTATCTATAAGAGAAGCTACGGTGTCAAAAAATTTTTTTGGCATTGACCACCCCCATTATCACCCCATTATTAAAGGGGCGAAAAAATAAAATTGTCATTTAATGTGTGTACAAGAACCAAATTTTTCAATTTTTTTTTACTTTTTCCACCCCCACTACTACCCCCCTTCCTCCATCCCCACTTCCACTACCGATGTGGCTTATTGTTTTATGGGTTTTGGGGTACACGATTTCAAATATTATATTATTAAAGTTCCATAAACAATTATTTCCACATACAAATTTTTTTCGTTGTGAGAGACTTTGATAGAAAATCTGGATGTGGAAGTAGTGATTCCTTGGGTAGGGTTTTTTCATTTAATTTTTTTTTTCCGGCATCGACTGCTATGGTCATTAGCCATGGTCATTTTATGGTCTGATATTTTGTTTCATACTAATTATGATGATTCATTTTAAATTTTATAAAACAGGTTGCAATTCTTGGGGTAAGTAAGTAACTTATATGTTTCTTTTTTATTTTTTTTTAACAAACAAAATTAGTAATTATTTATATTTTGAATAATAATAATAATAAACTTTATTGTTCAAGTTTTTTTTACAAAAATAACAAACAGAGAAAAGCACGTAAATTAAGAACAATTTATATTATGCTCCTGTCTTATGTTCTTATATACATATAAATAAGTATTGTATAGGTAGAGTTTAACGATTTTTTTTACTTTATTTTATTTGTTTATTCCTTCGTGGAGAAAGGTGAAATCCGGAACATAATCTTGTAACTGGAGTATATCAGACTTATAGAAAGGTCTTTATTATATTTTTTATAATAAATTCTTTTATATGTTTTATAAACTGCTTTAAATTTGTCATATTTCTAATATTTTGCGGGATGATATTGGTCCTAGGTATATTATACATTTCTGACAGTGAGATTTTTTTATGCATTTTCTTCTATTTTTCCGAAGATAATTGATAAAACCTATTGATGCCGCCATTTTGAATTTTTAAGTTTTGATCACATATTTGTGTTCTACTCATCAAGCCCTTTCTCTTGATTCCCATATCAAGATCAATGATAAAACCTATCCGCCATTTTGAATTTTTAAGTTTTGATCACACATTTGTTTTCTATTTATTAAGCCCTTTCTTTTGATGCCCATATCAAGGGGTGTGTAAAGAAAATGTTAATCCGCCATCTTGGGGCGGCGGCTATTTTGAACATATAATATTAAGTACATATAGTATATTGTGTTGTCATCAGAGCTACACACAACTGCCAAATTTCATGATGATACAACAATTATAGACCAGTAAAACGAATACTAAGCTTATAGGTGAGTGCTCAAAGTTTGTGCTAACTAAGGTTTCTATACATCGATGGAAAGCTCTTTTCATCCTCAATGACATACTGAAGTTCCCACTTAATCCCGTGTACGCGTAACTCACCATCTTGAAAAAATGGTGGAAATCAGGCACTTAGATAAAGGCCTATATCTCACGACCCACTTGACTATTTTAATTTTTTTTTTAAATCAAAATCTCATGAAGTGCTGGAAAAAAAATCCTTATGGCTTTTTCCGTTAAATTTACTGTTTACACGCCAAAAATATAAAAAACGACATTCAAGATCAGTTGCGGCCCTATTGATTCGCATCAACTCTTCAACAGAATAATTTGCTTAAAAAAACATGAAGATGACCTCAAGAATTATTTCACTTACGAACTGGCACCTTTACCACCTTCTTTATTTGTAAATGATCTTATGAGAAAAGGTAATAAGGCCTCACTCCTTAAAGTTCTGAACCCAGAAAACCTTATAAAGCCACCAGGGAGAATAAGATATGTCATAGATGGTGGCTGGCTATTGCATGTTGTGGTTTGGCCAAAATTAGTGACCTTCGATGTACTAATTCAGATGTATATTAATTACATTTTGAATCACTATGGGCCTAATTCCGTTGTAGTCTTTGATGGTTACGAACAACAGGCTTCGACTAAAGATGAAGAATATAGGAGAAGAGCCGGAAAGAAAAAGAACTGTTTTGAAATAATGCTTCAACGACAAAGCATCATCCCTGTTGGTCAGTCCGATTTTTTGGCTAATAGTAAAAACAAAACCCAGCTCAGTAAGGTATTGATTGAGTGTTTTTTGGATCACAACATCGAAGCGCATGAAGCCCTCGCCGACGCGGATGCCTCAATAGTCAACTTTGCTATAAAAGGGGCCCAAAGCGACATAACACAGCCTATAGCGATAGTAGGGGAGGATACCTATTTACTGGTGATTGCAATTGATCTTAATTCAACATTGGAAAATTTGTATTTAGAAAAGCCAGCTCACGGTAAAACTGGAAAACAATTTTTCAATATTTTTAACCTCTGCCGAAACCTCTGCCAAATATATGGTGATGAAATCTGCACTAATTTACTGTTCTTACACGCTAGGACCGGCTGCGATACAACCTCGTATATTTTCCGGAGAGGAAAAGCAAACGGTATGGCAGTTCTCAAAAAACAACCATCTTTGAGAAAGAAATTGGCAATTTTCAATCAGCCCAATGCAAACAATGAAGAGTTGCTTGAAGCAGGTCGATATTTTTGTCATTGTCTGTATGTGCTGAAAATGGGAACACAAATCAATTACCAAAGATTTTGCTCTACAACAAAGCTGTAGCGAAACAAACACTCGAGAGAGACTTCAATTTAGCCAGTTTACCACCAACCGAGGACGCCCTTAACCAACACATTTTGAGGTAAACACTTCCTAACATGTGCAGTGCATATGTATCCATTATTTTATTTCAATTTCTAGGACTTATCATCAGGTTCAAGTTTGGCTGGGAAACAATTTACCTGCTACAGATTATGGGTGGAAAATGGTTGGCACTAAATTATTTCCAGTCACTAAGACCCAAGATGCCGCTCCCCAAGAATTGCTACAATTAATATATTGCAAGTGTCAGGATGGGTGTCAAAAAAAATGTAAATGTGCCGCTACTGGGAAGTGCTCTGCACTTTGTCTGAATTGTCACGGCCTTGACTACAAATTTTCCAGTTTTGTAGATGATTCAAATTTAGAATTATAATATTTTACATTTATGGTGTTCTACCTTATTTTTGTATCCTTGTTGTCTACTATGGCACCTTACACACAATTTTAAAAGTTTTCACAGATAAGTTATAAGGGCCTTTTTTCAACACTTTATGAGCTTTCTATTAAAAAAAATATATATTAAAATGGTTAAGTGGGTCGCGAGATATAGGCCGTTATTTAAATGCCCGATTTCAGCCATTTTTTCAAGATGGCGAGTTACGCGTACACGGGATTAAGTGGGAACTTCAGCATTTGATAGAGGATGAAAAGAACTTTCTATCGATGTATAGAAACCTTAGTTAGCATTAACTTTGAGCACTTTTCCTCATTTGCCTGGTCTATTAGAAGTTGGTGAAATTTAGTTCCTTAGACCATATTACAAACATACAGGTCGACCTAATAAAACTATGTTATTAAAAATTTTTAGTCTGGTTTCCAAGAGAAGATGTAATACTTCTATATCAAAGATGCTTACTTCCTAATTATACTATACAAATTTTATTACAATCGATAAAGTAGTTTCCAAGCTATCACCAAAGATAGTTTTTAAAATTTAACTTTCAAGGGTGAGTAGCTCCGAAAAGGTCAAGGCAAAATAAATATGGATACTTTTAGATTATTTTAACCCAAACTATAGGCTCCCAAATAGTTCAGGAGAGCTACCGGTCAATCCGAATAAGATGACGTAACCAAGTTAAAAATTTGTAATACTTTAAAATGCAAAATTAAAGTAGTTTAAAGTAATTATAATCAAATATATTAAAATTTGAGGTTTGTTACTGCACATTAAAAAACAAATTTTTATATTATCAAAAATTTAAGTAGTTGTCACAACCGGGTTAGGCCATTGGTTTCCTATTTACCTAATATTGAATTTTCAATCTACAAATTTTTAGTTTCGTTAAAACACTCTACTCAGGCTGACCTGTGGTTCCTAGACTAATGCTATTTATGTGAATGTACTAATTATAAGACTTTTTCTTCACACCCAGATTAGTAACTTAAAATGTTTATGATGAGGTTTGGTAGTAAAAGTGAAATGGAACAATTAGCGAATTCCGATCTTTTCTCCATGATAA
The DNA here is from genome assembly GCA_936432065.2 of Rutpela maculata. Taxonomy (NCBI): domain Eukaryota; kingdom Metazoa; phylum Arthropoda; class Insecta; order Coleoptera; family Cerambycidae; genus Rutpela; species Rutpela maculata. The sequence goes on along the minus strand of OW386287.2, from coordinate 112,152,143 downwards.
ATCTAATCATAAGTATCAATGACAACGAACACTGTCAACATAGAAAAAAACCGTTACCCACTACTTCCGCATCCAGACTTTCTACCCAAGTTTCTCACAACGAAAAAATTTTGTATGTGGAAATAATTGTTTATGGATATTATTAAATATTTGAAATCGTCTACCCCAAAAACCCATAAAACGATATCCCACATCGGTAGTGAAGTGGGGGTGGTGATAGGGGGGCGGTGGATGAAATAAAAAAAAAATTGAGGCCTTTGGTTTTTGTACACACACTAAATCACAATTTTTTTTTCACCCCCTTTAATGATGGAGGTGGCTAATGCCAACATTTTTTTGAGACCTTAGCTTCTCTTGTATATACTAAATACCAATTTTATGGATTCTTAGCTGCTTGATTTACCTATTTACCCCATTTACCCCAACTTACCCCCCAACCCTTCAACGGAATAAGATAAAAATATAATCCAGTTCCAGATATAGTTAAAATACATACGTGTACCAAATTTCAAGTCAATATCTTAAACGGTTCTAGATTAATTGTGCACCACACAAACCGAGAGACAGATTTTTTTTTTGCTCAAACTTAAAATCTCGACGTTTCGTGACATTCTAAAGCTATTTGAACAATAAAAATTTTCAATTTTTTTTTTGTCGTTACTATACTTCCACTGAATGTGAAAGTAACTGAAATTTTCTGTATGGTGTGGTGTGGTATGGTAATTTTCTCAGTAACTAATTCCCCAAATTTAAACACTTTATACTGCTGAATAGAGAACCAAAATGTCTTTCAAAGAAGTGCCCTACAATCTCCTTCTAAATTTAAGACTTCCAAAGTAGTAATCAAAATCAGAGTGGGTGAATGCGGGGGGGGGGGGGAGGAGTATTATTTTCATGGTGAAACATCGAAATTTTAAATTAAAGAAGCAGCACGTGCATTGTAATTTTCTTGTGCATAGATTCATACAATGTCTCGCATTTTCATATTCCACAAATTATTATGACGGGCATTATCAATAAATAAGTTTTGTGAACTGTTAAATAACTACTATTACGATAAAAAACCGCTGCCCAAGAAACCACTACTTCCACATACAGATTTGCTACCCAAGTTTCTCACAACGAAAAAATTTTGTATGTGGAAATAATTGTTTATAGAACTTTAATAATATAATATTTGAAATCATCTACCCCAAAAACCCATAAAACGATATCCCACATCGTTAGTGGGATGGGGGTAATGATAGGGGGGTGGTAGTGGAGATGATAAAAAAAATATTTTGAGGCCTTTGGTTCTTGTATACGCACTAAATCACATTTTTTTTTTCACCCCCTTTTATAATGGAGTGGGGGTAGTAATGGGGGTGGCTAATGCCAATTTTTTTTTGAGACATTAACTTCTCTTGTATATATTAAATATTGTAATATGTTGCAACCCCTTAAAATTTAAGGTTATGTTGGTTATACAATGCACTAAAAAGTAGGCCCAAATTCAATTAGTTCGGGTGTCTGAATGTGGATTTGCACCTACTACAGAAAGAACCTACTAGAAGCTCTAGAAATAGTAAAGAACTTGCTAGATATATCTGGATCATGGTGACGTCATCATAGAAGCATCGAGATCTGTCATCTATAGGTATATAAAGCATGGAGTAAAACCAGAGGGGAAGTTGAGTTCAGTTAGTACAGTTCTAATGGACAGTTGAATGAGTAGTTCAGACAGAACAGTTTGAGTTTAGTTGGTCAGAAAGTGAACAGATCAAAGAGACAAAAGTAGTGAAATAGTACACAGTATAATACTAGTAAAGTACTTAATTAATTATTGTATTTAGTAAGTTAATAAATTAGTGTTTAGTGTTGCCCTGCTGTTATAATTTCCGAACCCACGAACAGGGTGTTTGCAAAAAGAGTGTAAGCACGCACAAATTGGTGTCAAAAGCGGAATTAGGAAGTTTCCATTTTTCTCATTTTCTCGTAATAAATAGTCGTAAAAATCTAAAAAATATCTGTAATTTTTTTAAAAATTATCTCTATAAATAAAAAAGTTATGGTCCTTCCAAGTTTAAAATGCCGCGATCATCTGGGCTGAGCTCGATTACGTCACAATACATGATTCCGCCAACTGCGAGCGGGCGCGGGCACCTTTATACTCGCTGGCAGGCACCGGCAGTTTATAGCCAGCTTGTATTTGAGAGGCGAAAAAATTGCTAAAACATGCAATTTTGGCACGTTCATATTTTTCGAAAAACACCATTGGGATGGCCGTATGATGTCGCGACGTAAAGAGGAAGTCTTCCAGATAAACCTGATCGTAAATTGCACGGCGAAATTCGAAAATTCGGCTCGGCACGAACGAATCAAAAGTGACATTTTGTGACATTTCAGAAAATCGAGCACATACACTAAATAAAGGGAACATACGGCGCGCCGCCGGCATGGCAAGTCAGCGCGTTATGTATTGTGACATCACGGTGGACTTAAGCCGAGGCGAAGTATTCAAATAAGGAATTGAATAAGTTCGTGAGTTTTTCAGATATCGAGATAGTTTTTTTTTGTTTGACTAGTTATCTGAAAGACTACTAAATGAGGTTGAATGTACATGATATTTCTAAAATAGGAAACTTCCTAATTATAACAGAAGATTTCTGGATTGTTCGAGAAGGTTTGGAGAGTGTTCTTCTCGGGAATTAGTGGTGACACGGAGGATTAACTTACGGGACATTGTTTAAGGACTATTTTTGGAGTCAAAACTGTGAAAAAGTGCGTTTTCGGGAAAGTGACAGAGACACTGAAAAAGACTCATTTGTGTTAGTGTAAGAAAATTTTTAGAACATTTTATTTGAAAAGTACTGGACATAGTGAAATTCTCTGAACTGGATAGTGACAAAAGACTCTGGATTAGACTTTTTCGTGCTGTTTCGAGATTTTTTTTTCTGGAAACAAATACAGGACATGCTTGCGGAGTTTACAAGGATGATGGCGCAGCAACACCAGAAAGAGAACGAAGAGTATGAAAGAAGACGACAAGAGGAAGAAAGACGTCGTCAAGAAGAAAGAGAAGAGCAAGAAAGAAGACAACAAGAGGAAAAAAAAGCGTTGTCAAGAAGAAAGAGAAGAGCAAGAAAGAAGACGACAAGAGGAAGGAAAGCTTTGTCAAAAAGAAAAAGAAGAACGAGAGAGAAGACATCGAGAAGAAAAAGAAGAGAAAGAACGACAAGAAAGACTACGTCAAGAGAAAGAGAAGCGGCATCGAGAAGAAAAAGAACAAGAAAGAAGACAGCAAGAGGAAGAAAAGCGTCGTCAAAAAGAAAAAGAAGAGCAAGAAAGAAGACGTCAAGAAGAAAAAGAAAATCTAGAAAGAAAACGCCAAGAAGAAAAGGAACAGCAAGAAAGAAAACGTCAAGAAGAGAAAGAAGAACAAGAAAGGCGCCAGGAAGAACTGAGGAAAATCCTGAGCGAACAAATGAAAATCCAACAAGATGCTATGAATTCAATCGCTAACAAAATCAAGGAGGATATAAAGGCTGAAGTCAGTCAAATCAAAAGAAAGATGAGTGAGGTCGAAGGAGAAGTAGAGCGACTTAAGCGACAATTGAGAGAGAAAGGAGGCCAGCTAGTAACATCGTCAGGTCCTCGGTTAAAACGTCCCTCCTTTGACGGCCTAAGCTCATGGACGATCTACAAGAGACAATTTGAGGCGGCTGCAAGTGCAAATAACTGGGATAACGGGGAAAAGGCTATGGCATTAGTTCTGGCGCTAAGGGGCCAAGCCTCAGAGTTGCTTCAGACCATCCCGGTGGAGAAACAAAGGGACTTCAAAGTCTTGGAAGCTGCATTGGACTTGAGATATGGCGACCAACACCTCGCCCAAGTATACCAGGCTCAGCTAAAATCAAGGACGCAAAAGGCTGGGGAAAGCTTGCAAGAATTCGAAGCTGCAATAGAGAGACTGGCACACCTGGCATATCCGAGTGCTCCAAGAGAATTCCAGGAACAATTAGCTGTCGGGGCCTTTTTGGATGGCATAAGGGGCGATGAGGTCAGTCGAGTTCTAAGGTTAACGCGGCATCATAGTATTGGCGAGGCTCTGGTGCGTGCCCTCGAAGTAGAGGCTGCCTTTAAAGTCACCCCGTGGTCAGAAGTGCGTGCTGCAACAGTTGAAGAAAAAAAAAAACGGTGACACTATGAATATGAATGAAATGTTCAGTAAACTGTTGGCCAAACTGGATTCTTTGGGAGAACAGGTTAAGCGACGAAGTGGAGCAAAACCAAACAGTATTATCAGTGTGGCAAGTTAGGGCCTATTAAGAGAGATTGTCGACAGCAAAGCCCTGAGAAGGTAAATGCCGCAGTTGTCGCAGAATCGTATTGGGACAAAAAGAATCTGGAGACTTTACTGAGAGACTTGCACAGAATGGTAAAGCAATTGCTGGAGAGTTCTTCAGGGAAGCAAAGCAAGCAACCAAGCAGTGGGGAGCCAAGTGGGGGTATTCGATGTTATAGCTGTGGAAAATTAGGGCATGTAAGACGAGATTGTCGACAGTAGAACCTTGAGGTTGTACATGCCACTGGAGAAGTGCTGTCTGGTGAAAGCGATGCCCCCAGGGAAATAAAGGTTTGCCAACTTCGAAAAATCCCTAGTAGTTTACCATCACAAGGCTGTGTAAGCGAAACGAAAGAGATTTCAGAGAATTGGACAAAGGAAGCTTTAAGACAAGAGCAACTGGATGATGCAGAAATTGGACCTATGTTGAAAGCAGTAGAAAGAGGAACACGCCCAGAGTGGAAGGATGTTTCAGACAAAGGAGTGGGGCTGAAGGCTTTATGGTCACAATGGGGTTCACTTACGGTTGTAGGAGAGCACGGGAAAGCCAGGATGGGAAGCAGGTTGCCATGCGTCTAGTGATTCCCAGGTGTCGTATACCAGAAGTACTCCAGGAAGCGCATAATGAAACATCCGGCGGACACCTTGGCGTAAACAAGACCCTGAGTAAAGTACGAGAACGGTTCTACTGGTTTAATGGTCGCCAGGATGTGGAGGCTTGGTGTCGCAAATGCAAGAGTTGTGCTGCCAATAAGAAACCACTTTCCGTAAGCGACAATGCAGATGTAAGTCGAGGACGGCCGAAGAATGACTGAGAGCAGAAGACCAAGGCTGGTAACCGAATGAGGGCTCGTTATGATCGGAATGCTAGTACAGGAGGATTCAAGGTGGGGATCTGGTTTGGCTATACAACCCACAGCGGAATGAATGGAGATCCCCAAAGATTCAACCACCTTGGGATGGACCGTATTCCATTATCACCCGAATCAATGACGTTGTGTATCGGATTCAACGGAGTAAAAAGGCGAAGATGAAAATCGTACACTTGGATAGACTGGCGAAGTATGTGAAGGAGACTGAATTGCCTGACCGGGACGTTCAGGCTTAAGGAGGGGGCAGTGTAATATGTTGCAACCCCTTAAAATTTATGGTTATGTTGGTTATACAATGCACTAAAAAGTAGGCCCAAATTCAATTAGTTCGGATGTCTGAATGTGGATTTGCACCTACTAGAGAAAGAACCTACAAGAAGCTCTAGAAATAGTAAAGAACTTGCTAGATATATTTGGATCATGGTGACGTCATCATAGAAGCATCGAGATCTGTCATCTTTAGGTATATAAAGCATGGAGTAAAACCAGAGACGAAGTTGAGTTCAGTTAATACAGTTCTAATGGACAGTTGAATGAGTAGTTCAGACAGAACAGTTTGAGTTTAGTTGGTCAGAAAGTGAACAGATCAAAGAGACAAAAGTAGTGAAATAGTACATAGAGCAATACTAGTAACGTACTTAATTAATTGTTGTATTTAGTAAGTTAATAAATTAGTGTTTAGTGTTACCCTGCTGTTATAATTTCCGAACCCACGATACAGGGTGTTTGCAAAAAGGGTCACAATATCAATTTAATGTCCTACAAGTCTGTTATTTTACAATAACCACCCTATTTTGAGATATATTAAATTAAAAATAACGCCCTAGGGCGTTATGAATATCTATAACGCCCTAGGGCATTATAAAATTATAATACAACCCAAAACAAGCAAATTATGATAGCGTTATTGACAAACACAATGCGTTGCTATGCAATGGCGGCGTTTACAAACAATTTTGATTTTTACTCTCTTTTAAATCAAATCGTTCTGAACATAATAGATGTCAAATTAATAAATCGTAAATGTCAAAAAAAAAATTCGAATTAAATAACAGACTTGCAGGACATTAAACGTTGAAGGCACCACGGGTGTTATAGGATAATGACGCCCTCGGTCGACGTACACTCCCTCGGGCCAGTGGCCCTCGGGATTGTACACTGTCGACCTCGGTGCGTTACTATCCTTATAACACCCTTGGTACCTTAATAACTATTATGGACTCTTACCTGCTTGATTTACCTATTTACCCCCATTTTTCCCAATTTACCCCCCAACATGAAAACATAATCCAGTTCATGATCTCACTAAAATAAATATGTGTACCAAATTTCAAGTCAATATCTTAAACGTTCCAGAGTAATCGAGCGCACAAAAAAAGTTACAGACAGACAGACCGACTGAACGACAAATTGCAACCGCAGCGCGTCACAATGAGTTATCTCTAAACTAAAATATAAACATTTGTCGTCAAAAAGGCAAGTTGACGTCCAGCAGTTTTTCTGTTCTATAGCTACTAATAACCATTTCTAATAGTTCTCAAGTGTTTTTAGAGTTTGGTCATTCAGCGTCCGTTTTTCGGACGCGGAGTGACTCCGGACGCACAGTGAACCTAAAAATTTACATGAGTGGACGCTGAGTGGTACCGTATATATATATATATATATATATATATATATATATATATATATATATTTATATATATATATATATATATATATTTATATATATATATACATATATATATATAGATTACCTAACCTAAAAATTCATAAAAAAATTCTTGAGCTTTATTGGACTAGAAAAAAAATATTTCGACACTTGCAATTTTTTGCTAAAGTTAATAGTTTAGGAGTAAAAAGTTCTTGAATGTCTAAAATGACACAAATTACCTAACTTTGACAAGCTGTATCTCAAAAACTGTCCATAGGATTGGCTTGATGTGGGTAAGAGTCCATAAAATTGGTATTTAATATATACAAGAGAAGCCAAGGTCTCAAAAAAAATTTTGCCACCCCCACCTCATTTATTAAAGGGGATGAAAAAAATTGTGATTTAGTGTGTGTACAAGAACCAGAAACCTCAAAATATTTTTTTACTTTATTCATCCCCTACTACCACCCCCTATCACCACCCCCACCCCACTCCCGATGTGGGGTATCGTTTTATGGGTTTTTGGGGTAGAGGATTTCAAATATTATATTATTAAAGTTCCATAAACAATTATTTCCACATACAAATTTTTTTCGTTGTGAGTGACTTGAATAGAAAATCTGGATGTGAAAGTAGTGATTCCTTTAGCAGCGGTTTTTTTGTTAAAAACTCAACTAAAACGAAGAAAATTTCTGTAGCAAAAATGTAAACAAATCTATCTCACATAACCTTACTTCAGAAGTGCAATTGAACAAGAAACTTAAAAATAACCTAAATGGCGAAAAATTCGTGTTATGCTCAATCTTTGGATTTTGTTAACAAAAATAGCTACAATTTTTTTTTATTGATTTATTAACTTCTATATATTCAATACTACATAATAAAATATGTTATTACAGTGCAAACATCAGTATTGAGAACATGTGAATTAAGGACAAGAAGACATTTCACTAGAAGGCGTAACAGGACTGTATCATCTTCTAGTTCTAGTGATTCTTCGGATATCAGGCATAGGTAATATTTATGAACTAAATAAATTCTAATTAATTAATAACTAAATTATCATAATATGACAGATACTTCCACTTTATCTAGAATGGAGGTATACTTAGTATAAGAAAGGCTCAACAAATTGTGGTGAAAGATACTCACTTGCCTCAAAAAGAAATAATTTTCAATAACAACATAAATTTCAGGGGCATGCTAATACATTTTTTCTATGATTGTGCTGAAAGTCAAATATTCTAACTTCAAAATGACTACAGAAAATATTACTTTGCCGCACGCTTTGATTACATCTTCACACACCAGAATAAAATAGTGTGTTTACCTTAAAGAATTTTATATTACTTACTGGTAATAACAATTAAATTCTATAAATGTACATTAATTACACATGAATTGCAATTAAAAAGTCAAATTTTCTAACTTCAGAATGACGGCGGAAAATGTCACTTTAAATAAAATCTGTCAGGCAGCAAATTTAAAATTTTGAAGACTTTAAAAAAGGGAAATAACTTCACAACCGTAGAAAAAATAGTATGTAACATACATGTGGCAAGCTTCATTGCAAAATTCTTTTGATAGGAACGCGAACGCAGCATTTTGCAATGAAGCCCTTGGCACACTTGTATTACAATCTACTATTGCCACACACACACACATTTTTGAATTTGGCAAAATACTGTTATCAAAGATATCAACTTACTAATAATCGAAAATGTTTCCTTAATGGATTTTGTTAATTTTAGCATAGATGTCTTGAAGACGTCTTTCCTTAGACGTCTTTAAGATGTCTGATTTCTACATCTTAAAGACGTTTTAAAGACGTCATAATTACAATGTCAATAGAAGCAAAAAAATGTTAACAAAACCATTTTTTCAATTTTACAATGTCTTTGTTTATATTTGACAGATATATCTGTAAAATGTGTAGTGTATTTTGTTCGTGTATTTGTAGTAATTTGTAATTTGTCATTAATAATTTAATTTTTAACTTTTTTATAAATTATTAATGACATTATTAGATATAAATGAAAGATTAATGATAATATAATAAATAACAGCTGGATTGTCCAGCAAAATCTAGTCGTTGCATTTGTTAACTATAGAGTCTTTAAGGAAACAAATCATAACCGCTCAGTGGCCGCGGAGTTAAAGAATTCACTTACGAGTCAATAGGTCTACGGTTCACTACTGATTCTGCTTTTTTTTTTCTTTAAAATAATTGCAAAAAAGTTTTAGTTGGTTTTTATAAAGGTAACAATTGCTTATAAAACCGATATGCAAATGTATTTTTTTTCAATTTTAGGTCTGTTTTAGACCAACAATGAAAAGACGTCTGTAAGACATCTGGATTTTTAACATAAGACCTAAATAAGACATTTGTAAGACGTCTGTAAGGCATAAACGGACGTCTTTAAGACATAGTGAAAGTCTAAGGAAGGCATCTTTAAGACATCTTAAAGACATCTCTGTGCTATCTGGATGGTGGATGTGGATAAACCACCTTCGGGCGCGGAGAAATCAGATTCTAAATATGAGTGTAAACATTGTAAAAAAATGTAGTTAGTTTTGTGAAATGCTGGAAATGTAAGGAATTGTTTCATCCTAAGTGTCTAATTCAATCATTACAAGCGAAAAACGCAGTTTGCCGACATGAAACACAAAGTAGTTCTAATGTCCCAACACGTGCGTCTAACGACGACTCATTAACCTCAAATTTAATGGAAGTTGAAAATAGACTCCTTAAACAGATAATAAAGGAAATGGAATGTAAGTACGAGTTACTATCTGAAAACTGTAAACTTCTGAAAGAAAAAATTGATCTCATGACGAAAACAGATTTAAGGAGCAAAGCACAAAGTACAGATGTCATCCCTAGAAAACCCCCACCTGGCGACATGGGTAATTTAAATACGGGCAATAAAGGTACACGCTTCAATGAAAATGACAATAAGACAGGATAATTTTAGAATGGCTTGGAGACGAGACTCCTGGCCTGACGGAGCACTGGTATCTCGTTTTTTAACAAAAAAGAGTATGCCGTTACAAACGCAGGAAGTGACGGATTCGCTAGCTTAATTCAAAACATTCCCGATAAGCAGCCTAGTAAAAATACACAGAGTGTAAACTTTATTACCAGTAAAGTTGATTGTTCATCAAAATATCGTAGCAATCAAGTTTATCTAAATATATTTCATATCAATATTCAATGCTTATGGAATAAAACTCACCTTCTTGAAAATTATCTTTTAAATTCTAAAATGGACTTGTCTATCGTCTGTATAAGTGAGCACTGGATGGTTGCAGAGGAAGCTAATATGTTATCAGTGCAAGGGTTTTCTGTATCGGGAAAGTTCTGTAGGCAAAGCAGCATTCACGGGGGAGTGTTAATACTTTCTAAATCTAGCCTAGTGCAAGACGGTATGGTTCGGCAGGATTTAATAAACCTCTCAGTGGAACTGCACTGCGAAGTTGCAGCAGTGGAATATTTAACTAATAAGTTGCTGATAATTACCATATATAGATCATCATCAATTAATGATATGCAAATATTTTTTGATACACTGGTGAATATACTTAATAAAATATATAATTATAAACACAAAGTCATCATCAATGGTGACTTCAATGTTAAATTCAATACAAAGGATAAAAATTGTACTAAACTAATTGATTTGATGAAATCGTATAACTTTGATCATACCATTCACTCAAATACCCGATACAGTTTGTGTTTAGATATTTTCACTAATGTGGCCAAAGACCTGCGGACATCTTGTGTTATCCCTATAAATCTTTCGAATCACTATGGCGTAAATATCGGCATTGCCAGTGAACCAGTGACCCAAAAAAAAAAGAGTCAGCTTTAGACCAATCACTGACATTGGTCTATTTAATCTAAATGGTGCCATTAGTGCTATGAGTTGGGAGTTAATCTTTCAATTAATGACAAATTTGATGTTTTGATGAAGAGCTTATGTGATGCGCTACATATGGCATTTCCAATGAAATCAAAAGATACATCATCGGACCCTAAACCAGTAATTAACTGCGAGAAACTCTGGAATTTATGACTGAGTTTTCTAAAATGTATAATAATAATATTGATCTCGCAAATATTACTTCAAAATATCACAAAAAATATAATGAGACCATAATTGCATCAAAGAAAGCTGCGCACGATGCCTTCATCAAGGCATCCAACAATATACAACAGGCATCATGGAAAATAGTCAATAACCTTAAACCAATTTCTAATAAATTTAATGACTATAAATTAACGCCGGATGAGTTTAATCAGTTTTTTGTAAATGTTCCCAAATCAATAATAGCGCAAATATACCCAAAGTTGACTCAAATAACACTGACTACTTAGATGACCTATAAATACCAAATAATCGGGGAAATTTTCAGTTTAGATATCTTACTTACATTGAAATCAGAGACATAATTTATTCTCTAAAAAATAGTAATAGTCGGGATTATTATGGTTTCAATGCTAAGATCTTTAAGTGTATTGCTCAATACCTGGTGTATCCATTGACTGATCTATTAAACGAATGTAGCAAAACAGGTATTTACCCCGACTGCCTGAAAATATCCCGCGTAATTCCCATACACAAAAAAGGACAAATAGATGACCCATCTAATTTTAGATCGATCTCTCTGGTCCCGTTAATATCAAAAATTTTTGAAATTGCTTTAAAGACACAATTAGTTGAATATTTTGAGGTAAACAATCTTTTTTAATACATCTCAATTCGGCTTCAGATGTAAACGCTCAACAATGGATGCAATTCACAAACTAATAAGTATTATAACTGATTGCTTTGATAATAATGAATGTACTGGATCCATTTTCTGTCGAAGGCATTCGACTGTGTATCTCACAAGGATCTTGCGATTAAATTAAGATGTTATGGTGTTGCCAATACCTCTCTTGATTTATTAGTATCATATCTAAATGACAGAAAACAGGTTGTGTCCTTGGAGGGTACATGCTCCTTCCTGGAGAACGTGGATATGGGAGTGCCACAGGGTTCGGTACTTGGCCCGGTGCTATTTCTTGTCTACGTAAACGATTTCCCTAATTGTATCCCTAGTTGTGAGCATGTGCTGTTTGCGGATGACACAACCATTGTGGATCGAAATACGAATTACAAAGCTCTTAGCAGTAATCTGGAGAATGCTCGGTCGATGGCCTTCGACTGGTTTTCAGCTAATAACTTAAGTCTAAATGAGTCTAAAACAGAAACCATGATCTTCACTTTAAAAACCTCAATTAAATTGCAAAATCCCAAATCAGTCTATTTCCTTGGCATCTTTTTGGATAAGTTAACTTGGGATGATCACATTAATCACTTGGCCAAAAATATTTCTAAATATACTTACATGTTAAGAAATATCAATAATTTAGTGTCTGGCGAAGTAATGAAGTAATGAGGTTGGTCTATTTCGCGTTAATTCATAGTCGCCTGAGGTATGAAATAACAGTATGGGGGCATGCGTCCTCAACAAGACGAATATTTGGTTTACAAAGAAGGGCAATACATATCATAAATCACTTAAAATATAGGGAGGATTGCAGAGAGGCTTTTAAGGATGTGTTACCAAGGTCAAATATCGCGTTCATTAATTCGTCATTTTGTAATTATTTCGGGGAAAGTATTCTTAAAAATGAACCAACAGAATTCAGATTTGATTTAATTATTGAAACTAGTTAACTTAAATCTATATTTGAATACTAAATGAAATTAAGTTTCCAAAGTTTCCTCCTCTGAATTATTAAACGTGAATGTACCCGTCAATCGTCCGTAATTCATCTATAATGATTTTATATTTTTTAATGGATCTCAAATATTCAAATAAAATGTGATACGTAATAGAATAAATATATTTAACGTAAAAAAAAGTTAAAAATCCGCATAATATTTGATACAATAAAAGATTACTTGTTTAGAAAAATTTGAGGAATTATACCAATATTAGTTTGACGTTTTGCTAGTAGATGCCGCGACAGAAGTCGTTCGAAGTGGTGACACTGCTATAATAATACTAGAAAGACAGTATGAACAGGGTCGGACTTATTTTTCATTTCTCTAATGTTTGAAATAGATTTTAAAAGAATTTTAATTTTCTTACCGATTGAATTGTCCACACCCACACAGCACAAGGCTGTCCGAGGGACGTACTATGGCAAATCCCATTTAGTATTTAGGCTTGCCTATGGACATCCTAATATCCCCAGTTTGTATGCTTTTCGGCACTCTTTTGGTCATCCCAATGTCACAACTCAGTATCAGATAAAAGTAGTACAAGGGACGTCCTGAAGGATATACCGGCGCTTGTACTAAGGACGTACCAGGACATCCCGGGATATTTCGGGATGTCCTAAGTATTACGAATAGGCTGTACAAACTACATACTGAAATGTCCCAGGATATCCTACGGACTGAAAATAGATATCCACGGGCAACTTAATTTTTCTGTTTCTTGGTGGGATCCTCTGCCACATGTTTTCTTCTAAAACAATGTCCGTAAAATCAACAAAATAATACAATTATCCAGTACCTATTTTACTCTAAAATAACCTCTACGCCTGTGATTTTTACGTTATAGGAGCGTAGAGGTTATTTTTTATTTATTTATTTATTTATTTATTTATTTTATTTATTTTTACATACACTGTTCAACAGGTACAAGTACCCAATTACAGAATAGGAATTAGCAGAAATACAAAACATACTAACTAATAAGAAAAACAAAAGTAGATAACAGAACAACCAAGTATTTAATCCAAAATTATAGATCTTATATCCTTCAGGCGACAGTTAAAAATATCAAGGTCGTTGGACAATTTATTTGAATTGTTACAGATGGTAAATAAAGGCGAGTTTTTTAATATGTTGGTATGAGAAAACTTGGGCATTGCGAGAAGTCAATCTAGGGACTTGAAAATTTAATTTGTTGATTACCTCAGGTGCGTCAAAATCACTGTGTAACACTTTAAATAAGAATACTTGAGAAAGGTAGATTCGCCTGTCTTCAAGAGTAGACATGGAAAACCTTTCAAGCAGATCTTTCTGTGGAAAACCGATAATAGGGTAGGTACCATCAGATTTGAGCCAGAGTAATTTGACAAATCTACGCTGCACAGCTTCCAGGTTGTTTTTATGTACATCATAGCTAGGACACCAAATAAGTGATGCATATTCGAGTTTCGATCTGACAAATGATTGGTACAGAATTTTCAATGTATCAGTATTAGTGAATTCACGACTAGTGCGAACTATGAATCCAAGGCTCTTAAAGGCTTCAGAGATAATGGTGTCAATGTGAGAAGTAAAAGATAGCTTCTTGTCAAAAATTACGCCAAGGTCACGAAACACTGTGGGTCTCTGAAGTATGACATTATCCAAGTGGTAATCAAAAGCAATTGGTGATGTTTTTAATGAAAAGGACAGCACATTGCACTTGTTGGCATTCAAGTACAATTTATTGGTTATACACCAGTTATTTACTTTATTAAGACAAGTTTGAAGTTGAAAGCAATCATCAATATTGTTAATAACCGTGAATACTTTTAGGTCATCAGCGTATAGCAGGCAAGGCAAATCAATTTCGTCTATTATGTCATTAATAAATATATTAAATAGCAAGGGCTCCAGAATGGATCCCTGGGGAACTCCGGAGGTGGCAACAAATTCGATAGACTTGAATCCATTGAGTACAACGTACTGAATCCTATTAATTAAATAAGAGCAGAAGGGAATATGAGAGACCAATTTTATCTAATTTATCAAGTAGTAACCGGTGATCAAGTCTGTCAAACGCTTTGGAGAAGTCCGTATATACGACATCTGTTTGACTATGCTTATCAAGGGATTCAGAAATATATTGAGTGACGCAGAATAGATTTGTTGTAGTTGAACGACCCTTCATAAATCCATGTTGGTGGATAGAAATTTTGGTGCTGATTGAATGATATATTCTGTCATGAAGTAGAATTTCCAAGACTTTGCAGAAGTTGCAAATTACAGAGATTGGTCTGAAGTTCTGAATATCTAATTTATTCCCCTTTTTATAAATAGGACACACTTTGGAATATTTCCATAAGTCTGGAAACTGACAGTTTTTTAATATTAAGTTAAAAATTAAGGTTAAGGGATATGCAAATATAATTGCGCAATCCCTCAATAAGAATGCCGGTATGGAATCGGGACCTGTTGTCATCTTAGGTTTAATTCGTTTTAAAGCCTGAATAACCTCAATCTCTGAGAATGAATTTATATTTACAACAGGGTTATTGTTCGGGCAGTCACTTTCAGTGAAGATATTCCCGGGGTCCAATGAGGAGTCAGTATAGGATTGACTGAAAAATGTTGCAAAAGCATTTAATATGTCATCAGGATCTTTAAGTGAAACTCCATCCAAAAACATTTCATCCGAGACCTTTGTTGACCCTTTTTTACTATTGATGAAGGCCCAAAATTTGTTTGGATCGCTTTTTATTGTTCTTTCTGAATTTGTCACGAAGTTTCTGTATGCTATATTAATATCGCATTTTATTTCACACCTGACATTTTTAAACTCTTCGTAAATACGGAGATCACCAATTCTAGCATACTGCTTTCTAAGCCTTTCCTTGAGTTTGATTTTTTTTATGATGGTGCTATTGAACCAGGGTGGGTATTTCCCATTACGAGAGACTGATTTCTTAGGTACGCAAGATGCAAACACGAGATCTAATTTATCATAAAATTGACTGCATATGCTATTGACGTCGTTAAAAGAGGACAGAAAGGTCCAGTCAATGCCAAGAAGGTTATCATACAATTTGGAAAAATCACATTTACGAAAATTGTAACTGTTATTATGGTTAGTTGGAAAGTTATTATTGAGGTTCTTGGCAGAGTTTATATCTATTGATATGTCCAGGGCAGGATGATGCATGTCTTCCATTGTTATAGGATCGATAGAACGAGCTACACAACAATTTCTGTTGAACAACACAAGGTCAAGAACATTGTCATTGGAATTGCGAACTAAATTGAATTGGAATAAATTATTAGCATCAAGAAAATTATTCATGGCTCTAATTTGACCATTGGGTTGTGAATCGTTTAAATAACTTGCATATTTAGCAATATTGAAGTCACCTATGATGAGCATATTGCCATCATTATTTTGCATATAGCTCAAAGTACTTAGCGTCTCAAATAAAAATTCGTAGTCGGCAACAGACACAGCTGGCGGTATGTAGAT
Organism: Rutpela maculata; assembly: GCA_936432065.2. Taxonomy (NCBI): domain Eukaryota; kingdom Metazoa; phylum Arthropoda; class Insecta; order Coleoptera; family Cerambycidae; genus Rutpela; species Rutpela maculata. The sequence continues at coordinate 112,136,026 of OW386287.2, read as the reverse complement.
GACGAATATATAAAGGGACTGATGATCGATCGAAATTTTTACTCCCAGAATGTCAATGGCAGGTATGGTGTCAAAGCCTACAGATTCAAGGTTTAATATAGAAGAAACATATTTCGTATTTACTGCCAATAGTACCCCCCCACCCCTAGAACGATTAATAGATGTAAAATTTCTGTCAGAGCGAAAAACATTGAACTCATTGCAAAAAAGTTCTCTGTCAAAGATGGAGGAGTCTAGCCATGTTTCGGTTAAGGCTATGGCTGAGTATTCGGAGTGCACCGATGCGTTAAAAAGTTCTACAGTCTTAGTTCTGAGACCTCTCGTGTTTTGATAATAAATAAAAAAGTTCTTAATGCATATGGTATCATTAGTAAACGTAGCATGATCCCCTAAGGAGGGGATTGCCGTTGATTGCTATTGCACAGTTAAGGCTAATATGTCAGAACGAAGTTTGTCACGTGCCCGAATATATGCGCTGCACTTATTGGTGTCCCAAGCTGCATGATCTGATGGTACATTTTTTAATTTTAGGCAATTACAGCATGTTAAAGTTTCAGATTTACATAAGTGAACCGCATGATTTTGGGCGCACCTTGGGCATGATACTGGTTTGTCACAATTACGAGAAGAATGGTTAAATTCATTACATGTAAAACAGCGAGAGATATCAATCGCGTCAAAAACTACACAACTATCATACCCAACGAACAGATTACCTGCCTGAATGACCTTGTCGTAGGATATTCTGTCGATTTGTAATATTGCCTGATAAATACTATTGTTTTTCTTAGTAGGAAAGAATTTTATAAGTTTGCAATCACAATTTTCAGAGAATATATCAGTGTTTAATTTTTTCAGATAATCCAATAAAACGTTTTCTGGATACTTTTCTGTAATTCCTACAACGCGGATTCTGGGATGCACACCATTTACTTCTCTTACTTCATAAGAGTCCGCCAGATTTTCTTGGACCAGTTTTTTAAGTTTTTCGTTGTCGGCTTTACTTTTACACCCGATCAACAGACCACCATTTTTTACATTTTTAACTTTGGATAACTGCAGTTCAGCTGACATGGGATCAATTTTTTCGTAAATATCAGACTTGGTCTGTGAGATGGGCTGATCTTGTTTTTTAGGTTGAATAATAACAGCAGGTTGAGACTTACTCCTGACAATATCAGAGTATTTGGGTTGAGGAGCGACTTTGGTCTCATTAAGATTAGCTAACTTCTCAGATGTGAGTTTCAGGAAATCACTTTTAAGCGAGATAAATGTAGAGTTGAGGGTTGACAAGGCAATTTCAATTTTTTCTTCGAATAACTTACTCAGATCACTCTGATTAACGGTAATATAATTTTTGATACAGTCATTACATCTCCAGGAAAGGCCATTAGTTTTCTCCAAAATACGAGTAAGATCGGGTTGGTCACTAACACATGCAGAATGAAATTGATTAAAACAGACGTCACAAGAGATGCCCGATTTTCTGATAGCAGCATGACAAAAACCACGTTCATTATCGCAGGGATCCTCAGGTTTGCTTTTAATAGAAAATTTTTCATCACAACTAGGGCAAAAGAACTTAAGCCGGCGATCATTTTTAAGCGTTGCAGCACGTATTTCTGTTTGGTTTAAATTTGCACATCCATGACACAGCTGACTTTTACAAATATTACAGTCTATAAGCTTATCACTGCCAAATTTTTTTCTTACAGTTTATGCAACTCATGTTTCTTAGCTTTTTGCATTAAAATAAAAGTAACTGTAATATATGTCAGAAATTTGCCAATCCGGTTCTGTGTTCCTTGTTTAGAAAGTGTGAGTTTTTACCTTAAAAACTTGATAAGGTGATAGCAGTAGAAAAAAAACACTGATGTTTTTGCTTCAAAATGTGGAATAAATGTTAGATCTAATTAGTATAAGCCAGAGAACTTTTACAAATATCAGGAATTTGGCTGGATATTTTTCAAAACTGAAATGTTCCATGCATAGAAAAACTGTTATGTTATATGAATATCACAAAACAAAATTTATAACACTGTACTTTACACTTCAAATTTTAGTTATAAGACAGACCACATTTAAGACAGACCACAAATTAAAATACTACTACTTTTTGAGTAAAATACTGGATAATTGCATTATTTTGTAGATTTTACGGACATTGTTTTAGAAGAAAACATGTGGCAAAGGATTCCACCAAGAAACATAAAAAATTAAGAAAACGTCATAACCAACATTTAGACAATAATGTTATACTTAAATTTAAAACAAAATTGTAATGTAACATTTTTTAGAATTTTTGTCAAATATGCACATTTTTGAAATATTTGCACTTACCTATTTTTTCCTTATAACTTATACGTAATTTCTTGGATTTATGGTCATTTAAAAAATAAAATATTATTTTCTTATGATTCGGTTTATTAACCATCGTCAAAGACAATACAATTTTATAAAAAAAAACAGAAATATTTTGTATGTATGGAATTAAGTGTTACCTAAATAATAATAATAATATTTTAATAATAGAAATACGCCAAACACATTCAATATTTAAAAACATTTCTAATGTTAAAAAGCAAACTTTTTAGAAAAATGTAAAATAAATACCTATATTACTTTTGCAAATTTAATAATAGCCGAACACGAATTTTTAGAATGTAGCGCACTCCTACTTCTCTATTCTCTTCTTTGCCTCGCTTCTCTCTTTTGCACTTCTCGGATAATCTTTTAACAGCTTCTCTGCTTCGTTTTCCATAATATACTCATTCATGGGTGCAGCTAAAATAAACGTAGTTATTATTATTTGAACCACTAAGTATTATTAAAAAAATATATGAAAAGTGGGCAAGATAAAAATAACAGAAATTATTGAAGGATGTGGGTATGACCTATTATAGCACTCAGTGAATAATAATAATATACCGAATTATAAATTAAATTCCATAAAGTACACTCTGGCAAACGGAGTTTCAAGATAAAAGATTGCAGTCTGTCCACCTGTGTTCGTCCCGATATTGTATCATATCTTTCGTTTAAAAGTGTAATAAAAGTGTCAAATAATTATCTTAAAGCACAATATTTACTTACCTATTTTCATCCACAGTTGCTAGTTGGTTTTAAAATTATTAACTAAGTAGGCACATTATTTGTCGTCATTCTCAAATTCAATTTCATCAGGTTTATTGTCACACGTGAGAATACTTTCACTGATTCACATTTTCTCTCCAAGCTGATTGCAGCATTCAATTCTTGAGCCAAATTAATATTTTATTTCATAGGTTTGTCAGTGATTGTAAAATACGGGAATGCGTATAAATCCTCATTTTTTAGCTTCCTTTGGCATTCTGAAAGTATGAAAAATCGTATTAAATTTTCGTGGTTTCGAACACGACATTAATAACTAATTAAATATTAAATTAAATGTTCAACACCCAATGGGTACAATGTAAATCCTTTTTACATGAACAATAAATTTACTTACTTACTTACTATTTAATCATAATCAAATAAGTTTTTCATAACATGAAGTTTAATAGGTTATGTTATATTTCTATACATTTGTACTCACTTTTTATAGTCTGAAATGAAGACACTCCAATAAAGCTGAACCAAATAGATAAAACACAAAGATACAACTTTAAAATATTCCATACAGCCCACTAACAGTATTTAAATATTTGAGAAATAAAAACTAATAAAGCGTGGTTGCTATGTATTTGGTTTAGGCACTGAGTTTGGGGTATTTGTTTTGGCCAGTTTGGCCGGCCGGAAATCAAAACGGCGCTTTATTTAAATATATTAGAGACCTAGTATTAGGGTGCATTTTAAGGAGATTCGGGGCTCTTCATGGGATATCCGTTCTTAATTCCGATGTTAGTCGACATAGTTAATGCCAAAATGGAACCTATTCAGGATAGCCCATGGACGTCCATAAAAGGATATCCTGGGACGTACTAAAATGGGCTGTCTTGAGAACGTCCTAAAATAGGATATCCTAAAAGGTACATCCGTTTCTCTATTTATTTTACGTACTGGGATATCCAAGTACGTCAATTTGTCATCCCATATCCCGATTGTGCTGCGTGGGCATTATCTATTACTGATCACGTTTTTAAAATCGTTTAATTTATTTTTATTTATGATTGATAGGACTCGGTCTCTTAAGTACATATACTTACTACAATACAAAGAGAATTGCCAATGGCTATGCTATTTATGCATGGCTTTTTTTCTCAGGCTGTACGTAAAAACAAAGTAGCCATTACGATTTTTTATGATTACAATTTTTTAATAATAAAATTGCTACACGAAGTTGTATTCTTTATATTAGAGCATATACTTTCAGCTCTACTGCACAAATCCAGAATTTTTTTACATAAAAGCTAATTTTTTTACTTTCTATTATTTTTTCTGAAGTTCTACATTTCTTGTTTATTCTACATTTTCAATAACTTTTTGTTAGTAATTTTGCTAATAACTTATTAGTATATCTAACAAAATATCATTACTATAAAAAGTGATTACAATTATATCAAAGAACTAAATTTACTTATTTTTAATCCCGACTGTGAAGAATCAATGTCACAAGGGATACAAAAGAATTATAATATTATGGTATATGGACAAACTATCTCTGCACACACTCTTTTAGTGTATATAATCAATAATTATTTTGAAAGAGTAAAATATCTCTTTTATTTCCCGAAGGAGAGCTCAAATTGTCTCTGGGACTGACACTTTAGTATTTGAAAATGATAATTAAACTTGCAGTACAAAAATATTGTTTTTAAGAAGTGAATGTTCAAAATTTTTTATTGCATTCTGGTATGAATGTTTATGAGGGTGTAAAAAAAATCTACATTGTTCACTATAATTTTTTTCTTTATTAAATGAATAACTGTAAATACTTATATTACACACAAACCTAAACAAAATGTTCATTTCCTGGTGTTCAAAGTAATTTTATTGGTCAAACTAGTTAAATCAAAAAGTATAAGGGTATGAACATGCCGAACATCAGTGGCGGCTGGTGAAATTTCAATATTTTTTTTCTCGTCTGTGGTGCATGGGGCCCATACGAAATATGGGAAACACATCTAGAGAAGCACTTCTCTAATGACCTCTAAAAAATATTGAAAAAGCAGTTTGCGAAAAAATTTTGAAAATTTGGTAGCCTCTCCGTTTTTTATTTTTTGTTTTTGTCATGCATTTGACTTTTCATAAAAATACAACAATAAGTTTTGGAGTTTATGAAAATATTTTCATTATTAACTGAAATACTGAAATTTTGTAATTTACAATTTAACAATAATTCTCGCAACCTGTAATACAATAAAATGTTTTTTGTGTCACGTAAACACGTCAAATTTAATCCAACGATAATTGAATTTATTACTGTTAGATATCATGAATTGTTTAATTATTTACGAACATCAAATCCTATTTCAAAATTTACAAAATAGAATAGGAGCTGAATAATTTTTTAATTCACTTAATTCACTGTTGTAAATCTAGGCGACTAATTTCGATACTGTCCGTCTGGCAAAGATCTAAAACATCTTTGCCGTATGGCCCTGCAACACTTCTGTTGCCAACAACAAATAAGTAAATCTCAACTCATAACTAGACAATTGCATGGTTTCTGTTTTACTGGCAGAACCATTAGTTCGCTATTTCTATATAAGAATTGACTATGGCGTGCAAACGCAGCCTTAAAGAACTGGGCATCCTAACATTACCTAGTATTTATATTTTGGAATGTATAATGCATACAAAAAAATAATCTAAGTAATACAATAAACTTTGAAAATATTCATAATCATGATACTAGACATCGTAATAATATTTGCTTAGATTTTCATAGAGTTAACAGATCAATTAAGGTCCAACAGCCTACAATTGTCTACCGATCCAAGTAAGGAATCTGACTCCAAACCAACTTAAAACTGTGTTAAAAAACTACCTCATTGGAAATGCCTTTTACACAATTGATGAGATTTTGTCCAATATCAAAAATATTTAGTTGTTATGTGTGCCCCTACCGTAATCACTTTAAAATCATGTACTGATTTCTGAACTGTAATCATGTATCCAAGTCCCCTACAAGTTTTTTAAATTTTTTAAATTGTTTCTTTTTTTCTCTTACTCGACTTTTTAACTGTAATGTGTTACACTTTAGTTGTTTTATATTGTAATTTTATTTCTAATGTTTCTGTTTATTGTATTGTATGTATTGACATGTGTAAAATGTAATTTATAGCACCAATATCTATCTATCTATCTATCTATCTATCTATCTATGTAATATCTTCACGTCATACCATTCATTGAAAATAGCTTCAGTAAAATACATAAACAAATCTTTACATATGCTATAATGAAAATGGTGAGTAGGCATCGTATTTTCTGTATTTACTTTGCCACTTGCCAGATAAAAAATGTATTTGTCGTGGGCAATCGAATTTGTCTATCGCTGAATATATTGCCCCAAGCTATGACAGAAATTTGAGATATTTATCAATAGTACTTCTCTGTGATAACAAAATCCAAGTGAAAACTGTATTGGAAAAAAAAGCTCTTTCCCATCAATTCTCTTTATCTCTTAATTATAATGAAATTTGCCGTGGCCAATTCAAAGAAACCTTGTGTCTTAACTGCCATCTACATATATATAATATATATATATATATATATATATATATATATATATATATATATATATATATATATATATATATATATATATATATATGTGTGTGTGTTAGATCACGATTCACATGAGTGACTTTTTAAAAAGGATTTATTTGTTTAATGGAGTCAACGTTGGCTCTTGGAGAAGGAATATAATAATAAATTAGAAGTGTTGCATTCTAACTGAGTTTAATAACTGATTCAACAAAGCGTGTTTAGTCATATTTATAACATACAGAACCTGAGTAAGCAAAATATAGAACAAAGGAATTGCAGTTCTGCAGTCATCACAAGTAATGAGAAACAAAGGTGTAATATGATATCTTGAAGATAAGCAATTAATAAGAGAAGCTGTTATCGTGTAATACGATATACCTGTGAAGGTTTATTATGGCTAAGTCTTATATATATATATATATATATATATATATATATATATATATATATATATATATATATATATATATATATATATATATATATATATATATATATATATATATATATATATATATATGCATTTAGTACTTATACACCTCCGAATGTTATACGGTTAGGTGGTGTTTGCCTCCGATTTCGAAGGCGGAGACGTTTTGTGTTGTTTTCATCGCGAATGTCTTGATAATTAGTAAATTCATGACTCATTATTATCAATAATGATCAGCTTTATTGGTGCGCATGTAAGATTATGACAAAAAAGGAAGAGATAAAGAGATAGAAGCATTTAACGACACTTTTTTGGAGGCGGAAAATACCTATAAACATAATGTAAACGTACATAGTCCACTACATTTTTACCAGGTGGCGCTGCTGTTTTATACATTTGATGTATATAGGTATTAAATGCTTCCTTACAGTAAAGTAGCGATATCGCCTCATAAACTTATCAACAGAGTAAACAGGCATACTATTCCTATATACATCTGTAGATATGGTAACTAAAATTATCCTACTAAAAATATAAATTTTATACGCAGAAATAATACTTTATAGAGATCAATGGGTTTTTTAAATTTTTTCAATTTGGGAATAAAAAAACGTTTATTTTGTTCAGAAAGAAATATTTTTGTACCCCTTTATAGCTTATAGCAAATTAAAAAAGGTCTTTACCCTATTAAAAATGTATTTATTTAACAGGACACGAACAATACGAACATTCCTTAACGTAACTAGTTGCCCTTAATCCACTATTTGTCACTGCCGCTGACCTTATATAATAAAGGTAAAAAAAAAATTAGAAGACGATTTTTATTGGGGGGGGGGGGGGGTCTAAAAAGCAGAAAGTAAAAGAATAATAATAACACAGGTCAACATTTAGTTTAAAAAAATACACCGGACTCTACCTAGGTACCCAGGGGTTTTTGGGGTAGTTGATTCGTCAAACTAAGAAAAGGTGGTTGGAAAAATCTGAGAAAATACACACATAGGTTTTTGGTGAGTCCGAATTCGGTGTTCGCTTACCCTTAAAAGGCGTCCGGAGGTATTTCAAGGTTAATTTGAGAAAAACGGAGAGGAAGCTGTTAAAAAATCTGAAAAAATTTACATATAGGTTTTTTGGATCGCTGAGTCTGTATCCGATGCCGGTTGACCTCTATCACGTCAGTTTCAAGGTCACTTGAAGGTCAAACTAAGAAAGGTGGTTAAAAAAAATCTGAAAAAAATCACGCATAGGTTTTTGGGGTCACTGAGTCCGAATCCGGTGTTCGTTTACCCTTAAAAGACATCCGGAGGTCATTTCAAGGTTAATTTGAAAAACAGAGGAGAAGCTGTCAAAAAATCTGATAAAATTTTATATAGGTTTTTTGGGTCGCTGAGTCTGCATTCGATGTCGGTTGACCTCTACCACGTCAGTTTCAAGGTCATTTGAAGGTCAAAGTAAGAAAAGGTGGTTGAAAGAATCTGAAAAAATTCACACAGGTTTTTCGGGTCGCTGAGTCCGAATCCGGTGTTCGCTTACCCTTAAAAAAAGGCATCCAGAGGTCATTTCAAGATCATTCTGAGGTCATTTCAAGCCGGCATTCGTCCGCCAGCTTTAGCTGCATATGAGAATTCATCGGCTATCTCAGTGCAAATATATTTAACTCAATGAATCACCTACTTATTTTCTTCTGTGAAAGGATGGCCTTTAGGTATAGTTGCAGAAGCAGAGCGAACATGCATGTAGAGAGTACCTTGAGTATTCGATAGATGGCGCATGCCTACCGCAAGTGAGTTGGGGCAGAAGAGAGATATAAGTTCGGTGCGAATCACGGGCGTTGGCTTCACTCACTTGGAGCTCAATCAGTGCTGGTTTTGCCTATAAGCTGAGTAAGCGCCAGCTTAGGGCCTCGCATTTAGGGGGCCTCAGAACTCAGATTTCATATGCAGATATACACGTTTATTTTATTAGAAGAGAAAGCTTCAACGAAAAATATACCTAGAGCTTAGGGCCTCCGGTTACCTAAAACCGGCCCTGAGCTCAATCCTGTGAGGATCAAAGTAATTTAATGGTTTTTTAAATCAGACAAACTGACAAGGAGGCAGACAGACTGTCAGATAGAAACATTTAGTCATTCAGTCAGACAGGAAGATAGACAGAATTACCGACAGAAAGGCAGGAAGAAAGGCAGGATGTCAAATAGATGGACAGAGAGAAAATGCAGGCGGATGATAAATACAGACTAACAAGCAAACAAACAGGTGTGCAGGTATAAAGGCAGACAGATAAACAGACAATAAGTAGGTAGGTAAGCATTCGTATAAATTTTTTCTAATTTTTTTTCACCTATTCTTACTTTAACCTTCAAACGACCTTGAACATGAGGTGATAAATGTCAACCGACATCGGATTCAGACTCAGCTAACTCAAAAACCTATGTGTGAATTTTTTTAGATTTTTTCAAAAACCTTTTCTTACAATTAATTATTTTTTATTTATTTGCTTTTATCATGATTAGAGAATATTATTTAGGTATTATGCAAATCACAACTTACACACTTTTTTTATTTATTATGAAAATACCTACTTTCTGTATATTGTTGCCCAAATCTGGGCACGCTAAAATACTAGTCAGGTAAATACTTTAAAACACTCATTATTGGAGAATCAATCAAAACAACTACTCTTCTAGCTAATACTGACGAAGTATTGAATTGCATGATAGGATTCTTAGCATTTTAAAGAAAAAATATACTGAAAATACTTTCATATTAAATAAAAAAGTGTGAATAATTAAATTTGAAAAAATGATTTAAGTATTTTCAGTATATTTTTTCTTTAAAATGCTAAGAATCCTATCATGTAATTCAATACTTCGTCAGTATTAGCTAGAAGAGTAGTTGTTTTGATTGATTCTCCAATAATGAGTGTTTTAAAGTATTTACCTGACTAGTATATTAGCGTGCCCAGATTAGGGCAACAATATACAGAAAGTAGGTATTTTCATAATAAATAAAAAAAGTGTGTAAGTTGTGATTTGCATAATACCTAAATAATATTCTCTAAACCTTTTCTTAGTTTGACCTTCAAATGACCTTGAACCTGATGTGATAGAGCTTAACCAACCTCGGCATCGGAATCAGCGAGTCCAAAAACCTCTCGGTACCTAGGTAGAGTCCGGTGTATTTTTTCAAACTAAATGTTGAATCTTCCACCTTCCAAAGATATTTTAAAAACTTGGATTATTCTGGAGCAAAATTGTAAATATTTCCCTCTAGCAAGAAATAAAAATGTTTTAAAAAGCATTCGAGACCAAAACTCTAGAATATATTTGTTGGTTAATCATAAATTTTGCTACTAATTAATGATAGTTTATTGGAGTCATCTCGAATGCTTTTCAAAGTTTTTTAAACATTTAAAATTTGTCTCTTGCTGGAGGGAAATATTTATATTTTTGCTCCAAAATGATTAAGTTTGAACATTTTACTTCTTTAAGTATATCATCTCTTTGAAATATTTTATATTATTTTCTGCTTTTCTGCATTCCGTTGGTTCCAAGTTTTCTCCTCGCCAAACATGAATTTGAAGAAATACTCTGTAAGAATGTTGACGTAATGCCTCGGATGTTGGTGGCAGTCTTGGTAGAATCCCGGTAGTACTAGATTGGCCGACTAACTTATTGAAGATAATGAATCTTTGATGATTCAGAGATGTCTCTTTTTTTGGGGGTTTTGTATACTGCTAGCGCGAATTTCTCTCCAGCACTTGTAATTTCTTTTTTCGTTGAGCTACGGTTGTTGAATATACGGACAACCTCTTCGAGATCTTTTCTTTTATTGACGCATTCCACCGTTTGCACTTTTCCTTTACCAAAGAAAGCTGAAGTGTTATCGCATTCACTGAACGTGTGGCCATACAGCTTTTTAAAACTTCCGAGGACTGCAAGTCACGAGAACTGTAATCTTTATTTTTTGTTCTTCTCTGAGCCTCTCTTAAGAAACGGATATCTTTATCTTCAGGTGCGAGAACGATAATCAATGCGAGAAGATCAATATCTTGTCCGAGATGACCACTGTATTATTTTCATGAGATTCGTTTAAGGCAGTTTGAACTGTGAGTACGTCAGCATCGTCTACAGCAGTAATTGTTTTGATTCCCTTGTCTTTAAATCTGTCCACCAATTGCGAAATAAACCGTTCCTTTTTGTGAGATTGTTTATCATTTTATTTTGCGTTTCAGTCAGTGGCGTGTTCTCATGAAAAATAATTTCCGGTGAAATGCGTTTCAAAAGTCGCTGCTGTCTTTCGATGCTCTTCATACTGCAGGCATTGTCAGCATATCCGTCAAACACTACGGTCACTTTTTGACCGTAATGTTTACGAATAAAGCTGCTTCGGCCATACTACACGATGAATCAAATTGCCGCCATCAACAATGAACTGGCAATCGGAAAAATCTATTGACCTCTCTCATACAGCATTGAAAATATCATACAGACGATTTCTTAATTTTCCTCATTAACCCTTTTTCATTGAAAAGAAGAAATGGAATTGAAGCAAGCTCAAAGTTGAAATATGACTCCAAATCTTCTTTTGAGTGAAGAGTACAGATTATCCTCTAATATAATAGCAAAGAAGGGGAAAATACATAAACTACTTGCGACAAAATCCTCTATATATGCATCTAATAGAGAAAATTCTGCTCAATAAATTCATTCCTGAGCATTTTTCTCATTAAAGTAAACGGTTTTAAAATATTCGGAGTCAAACTTGGAATAGGACGGATTTTTACCTCTGCGCCCCAAACTACCTCTCTGTTCGGACGCTGTTAGCGCGAAATAGCTGAGGATAAGCTACAAGGTTAATAGCACATTTTTTATGCGGAATTTAATACGACAAATTTTTTATTTCCTGTACTTTTTTCTCTTTCGACGAACGGTTTACAAGATGAAAGTGGAAAACCAGCGTTAAGTCCCCGTAATATGGCCGAAGCAGCTCTATTCATAATCATTACGGACGTTCCACCTCTAAATTGGGGGGAACTTTTCGGGTATCTATTTCTAACCCTATTTAGATTACGCATCCCAAATATTATTACTTTATAAATTATTTCTTCTAAAATATATAATTTATGTGGACTAATATGTAACAATTGTATTACAAAAAACCGCTGCCTAAGGAATCACTACTTCCACATCAAGATTTCATATCTAAGTCTCTTACAACGAAAATACTATATTTGTACTCCACTAAGTGGAAATAATTGTTTATGGAACTTTAATAGTATAATATTTGAAATCGTGTACCCCAAAAACCCATAAAATGATATGCCCCATCAGTAGTAGAGGTGGTGATTCTTGATGACTGGTTCCTGTATACACACTATCACAATATTTTTTTCACCCTCTTCAATAATAGAGGTCGCTATTGCCAAAAATGTTTTTGAGACCTTAGCTCCTCTTATATTTACTAAATACCAATTTCATGCACTCTTAATTGCTTGATTTACCTTTTTGCCTATTTACCCCCATTTACCTTCAACTCTGCAATGGAATAAGATCGATATATAATCTAGTTCCAGATCTCGTTAAAATACATACGTGTGCCATATTTTTTAAGTCAATATCTTAATTGTGAGCACCAAAAAGATACAAGACTAACAGACAGACCGACAAATTTGTTTTATTCAAACTTAAAATATTGAGGTTTCATGACATTCTAAGCCTATTCGTACAATGAAAGTTTTCAAAAATTTTTCTTGCGTTAGTATACTTCAACTGGATGTAGAAGTAATACGCAGAAAATAGCATGACAAAGATATAAAAAATCATTTTGTGCCATGGACTACACGATAGAAGTAGAGCCTCTACTTCAAGCATTTTCCTCAATAAAACGTACTACGCATCCATACTACCCGAGGTAACCCACTGTTTATCCAATTTACTAGAGGAAAGCCACTACGCATTCATACTTCTTGAAGAAACCCACTGCGCATCCATTTTACTCGAGAAAACCCACTGCGCATCCATACCACTTGAGGTAACCTACTGCGCATCAGTGGTATTCAAGGAAAGCCACTGCGCATCCATAATACTCGGGGAAACCTACTGCGCATCCATACTACTTGAGGTAACCTACTGCACATCTGTAGTACTCTAGAAAAGCCTCTGCGCATCCCAAGTACTCAAAGAAACCTACTGCGCATCCATACTACTAGAGGTAACCTACTGAGCATCGATGGTACTCGAGGAAAGCTACTGCGCATCCATAATACTTGGGGAAACCTACTGCGCATCCATATTACTCGAAGTAACTTTATAACATGATATTTGAAATCGTCTACTCCAAAAACCTATAAAACGATATGTCACATCGATAGTGGGGGTTGGGGTGGTGGTAGAGGGTTGGGGGTGGGGGTGGATTAAGTAAACAAAAAATTGAGGCCATAGGTTCTTGTATACATGCTAAATTACAATTTTATTTTTTTCACCCCCTTTAATAATGGGGTGGGGGTAGTAATGGGGGTGGCTAATATCAAAATTTTTTTCAGACCTTAGCCTTTTCTTATATATACTAAATACCAATTTTATGGACTCTTACCTGCTTGATTTACCTATTTACCCCGAATTTACCAATTTACCCCCAACCCTTCGAAGGAACCAGATGAAAATATAATCCAGTTCTAGATCTCGTTAAAGTACATATGTGGACCAAATTTCAAGTCAATATCTCAAACGGTTCCTGAGTAAACGTGCGCACAAAAAAAAGTTACAGACAGACAGACCGACAGACAGAAATTTTTTTTTCGCTCAAACTTTAAATCTCGACGTTTCATGACATTCTAAGCCTATTTGAACAATAAAAATTTTTAAAAATTTTTTTGTCGTTACTATACTTCCACTGGATGTGGAAGTAATTGAACTGATTCAGTGATGTCTTTTGAAAAGCATATTAAATAGTAATAATAATTCCCTTAAGAACATATTTTGAATTACATACATTATTCTACAATAGATACTTAGCGGGAACTGCTCATTTTAAAACAGATAATCACACATTATCGGGTAAAACACCAACGTAATCTGATAGAGTACTGCTTACACAATATTAATCATCATAATAACAAACGCATACGGTTGCATAGCGCAACTAATTGCGCAAGCGCTAGAGCATTTAACACTATAGAAGTCTGGCAACCTCGAAGGAGGCAAACTCTACCGTTATGTATAACAATTTTAAATACATTGAGTCAGAGAGGTACTATTTATATAACAAGGTGTAAACATACCAATCATATGAACAAAAAAGTGTATGTAAAAAAAGATAAAAATCCTTTCCCCTCTCCGCGTGCCCTTGGTAAGTGAAATTCGGCGGTTATGTATATGTAAACAGAACTAATCTATCTATATTATTTCTAGTGGAGGTGCGGGCGCCACAAATTTGTAAGGAGGCGGACACGATACAAATGCACATATATATATATATATATACAGCGTGTCGCACTTTTCATGGAGCCACCCTCATATCTCGCTCATCTGATATCCGAATATTTTGAAATTTTGGTGGTGAATATATACCTATAGAATGAGTCTTTATACGTAACCACATTTGATTTTAGTCAGAGGCGTTCGATTCTAGAATGGAAAAAGGGGGTCGATTTTCGAAAAAATATATTAGCGATTTTTTCAGTAAAAAACTAGTGAGATATTCTTAATCAGCGCCTTTAGAAACCCCTTTGTACAAGATTACACCATAGTGGGTTCAAAAGTGTTTGAGATAGGGGCCGTCAAAAAAACAATTTTTTCAACTAAAAATAATTTTTACCTGTAAAACGGATTCTCAAATGAAAAAATGTATTCTTAATTTTTTGTTCAGAATAATGTATTGTACTAGTCTGAATTGATTTTACAATAAAATAATTATTTATTTAATAAGGAAAGAATTTTAATTAGTACATGCTTAACATTTTTCTACCGAATAATCTTCAATAAAGACCTAAGTAAGCCATGAAAACAAAAGTTATTAGTGTCAATTGGTTTTATTTATTTATTTATTTATTTATTTTTGTTTCATTTATTTAATTTTTTAATTCTTGCCTTATTTAAATAAATAATTATTTTGTTGTAAAATCACCTCAAACTAGTACAATATATATATATATATATATATATATATATATATTGAACCAATCGACTCTCTCAGTCCCGACATGTTCATCAGACAACTGAGACCCACTAGAAATAATTGAGTAAGGGTAGTATATATTATGTTTTATATTCGTACTTATTGCCCCAATTAAGAGCAACCAAATGGGGGTAGGAAAATATGGAGATTATTTTTTTTGCCAAATTCAATAATCGTTCCCAGGACCGACGCGTTCAACCGCCTTTTCAGACCCATGTGTATCATAATGACATACCTAATAGACGATACCAGTCCCGACACTGTTGCCGGACCTCACCTACAGATGCAGATGTTTCGTTAATAATTTATCCCTGTTAGATTAGTCTAAAGAGAGAAACATAACTAATACTTTTGAAGAAACATTCTAAAATCGCTTAAAAGTTAATGAAAGTGACTATTTTTGGTGTTTGCGATTATTTAACATATCTTGCAAGACAATAAGTACCAGAAAAAAAATTAATCATCCACCCCGTTGGCAATGGGTTATCTCAATATCTCTCATAATATACCGGGTGCCACAGGCTAGAGGCTCCCCCCTATATTTTCTTTACTTTTTAATTTATCAATTTGAAATTTGGGTTGCATAAACTACCTGTAAAAATGAATTTTTGGGCATAAAGAACGGTACAAGACCATTTCCGGTTTACCCGGAAATGACCGACCTTTCGATTTTTAAATGGAACAATGTATTTTTACATACTTGGATTCAAGACAACATTCTGAGTATACAATGAGATTTTCGCGAATTTTTGAGTCGATGTCCAGTTTTCTTAAGCATTCTAAGACATTCATCTAAAATGCTTTGGAATACCAAAATTTGTTCTACGGCAGGTAAAGTCCAAGGCAAACATATGATTTTTAATTTTATTTCATTAATGACTATTTACGAAATTGAAGAAACTTTTTTATTGAAAACTTTTTTTTCAAATGGGAGGGTGGTGGTTCCTAGTATTCAATAAATTATAGATTTTTTTTTCTGAATTCATTGATATCCATTTCAAATCTATAATCTTTGTTTTTCTATTTTATTAAATTTATTTAAAAATAAAAAATCACTTTCAAAATAATTTTTATTGATCCTTATACTTTGCAATAGTACCTACTTATACCTAAACAAAAGAGAGAACAAACAGGTAGTTATTCACATTTCATTATTAGACATATGATTTTTGCAAAGGCAACTACGTTTAATTTCAAGAAAAACTATAATGAAAGTGATTTTTTATGTTTAAAAAAATTCAACAAAATAGAAAAACCAATAGCATAGATTTGAAATGGTTATCAATGAATTCAGAAAAAAAATCTTTTAATTTATCGAACAGTATGAGCCACCGCCTTCCCATTAAAAAAAAAGTTTTCAATAAAAAAGTGATTTGTTCAATTTTGGAGGCTTCATAAATAGTTATCAAAGAAATTAAATGAAAAATTATATTTTTCCCACCTGCTGTAGAACAAATTTTGGTATTCCAAAGCACTCTAGACGCATGTCTTAAACTGCTTAAAAAAACTGAATATCGACTCAAAAATTCGCGAAAATCTCATGGTATACTCAGAATGTTGTCTTGAGCCAAATATGTAAAAATATACAGGGTGTTCCATTTAAAAATCTAAAGTTGCGATTGTTTCCGAGTGAACAGGAAATGGTCTCATACCGTTTTTTGCGTCCAAAAATCCATGTTTACAGGTAGTATATGCACCCCAAATTTCAAATGGATAAATTAAAAAATAACGGAAATATAGGGGGGGGGGGGGGGGGGGGCACTAACCTGTAGCACCCGGTATAGTTGTAACATGACTTACCAGATATGCAATGCAAGCGTTTTAAATCATTTTTTCCGCCATGAGGTGTATTATTTAATCCTTTAAGCGCAATGCGCATGTCAGTAGCCGGCATGTGATTTTCTGAAATATTTCATAATTGCTGTTTTTCTTCATGTACTAATATTTGTCATTATGGCAACATATTTTCAGACATTTCTAAGTAATGGTACATATTTTATAGGGATAGTGTAAACACCACCGACAAATTCAATAGTCTATACAGGACAGTTATTGAATATGAAATTATATTCTTTTTTTATATTCTTTTTCGTAAATGTGTTACGCCTGGTACAATAATATTACGATTTATTAATATTAATAGAAATTTTGAGAATAATGGAACTATCAGCCAAAACAGTTTATTACACTTTGAGCTAGCCCCTTTTTAATGGACAAACTTATTATATCTATTTAGTGAAGTAAATGAAAGCTCCATCTCTCATATATTATTAATTTCCTATGGGTTACTTTTAGCATCAGATTTCGTTAAAATCGAAATATCTCAAAAACTATTGGTTTTTTAGGTAGGAAATGATCTTGAAAATTACCTTAAAATAATGAACAGAATTCGAATCCGGCATAAAAAATAAGGCATGCTATTTAAAATAAAGAAGTTGATGTCAATTTCCGGTATAACGAGACGTTATTTTCATTAAATATAATTGCCCCTGTCCCTAAATTTTCAGCTTCAAATTATTTGTTTTCTTAAAACGTCTAATAGGCCACTAACCGTGATGCACACTGTATATTGCGATATGATCTATACAACTAGAAATATTTAAGAAGAACTGCAAAAAACACAATATGATACCTTTTGAAAAAACCGCTGCCCAAGGAATCACTACTTCCACATCCGGATTTTCTATCCGTCACACAACGAAAAAATTTTGTATCTGGAAATAATTGCTTATGGAACTTTAATAATATAATGTTTGAAATCCTCTACCCCAAAAACCCATAAAACGATACCCCACATCGGTAGTGGGGTGGGGGTGGTGACAGGGGTGAGAGTGGGGGGTGGATAAAAGTAAAAAAATATTTTGAGGTTTCTGGTTATTGTACACACACTAAATCACATTTTTTTTTTCATCCCCTTTAATAATGGGGTGGGGGTGGTAATGGGGGTGGCTAATGCCAAAATTTTTTTTGAGACCTTAGCTTCTCTTGTCTATACTAAATATCAATTTTATGGATTCTTACCTGCTTGATTTACCTCTTTACTCCAAATTTACCCCAATTTACCCCCCAACCCTTCGACTGAACAAGATGAAAATATAATCTAGTTCTAGATCTCGTTAAAGTACATATGTGTACCAAATTTCAAGTCAATATCTCAAACGGTTCCAGAGTAAACGTGCGCACAAAAAAAAGTTACAGACCGACAGACAGAAATATTTTTTTTGCTCAAACTTGAAATATCGACGTTTCATGACATTCTAAGCCTATTTGAACAATAAAAATTTTTTTGTCGTTACTATACTTCCACTGGATGTGGAAGTAAAATACTGCATTGGAAAATCAGCAAATAAAAATTGCTCAAGATGTTTTTAAGATTACCGCAAGATCTCGTAATCAAAGAAATAAAAAACTAAGAAACATGTATTTTGCTAAAAAGGCAGCTAAAAAAATTGCATTTATTGTAATGCATAATTACTTCCACGTCCAGTGGAAGTATAGTAACGACAAAAATTTTTTTTAAAATTTTTATTGCCCAAATAGGCTTAAAATGTCATGAAACGTAGAGATTTTAAGTTTGAGCGAAAAAAAAAATTCTGTCTGTCGGTCTGTCTGTCTGTCGGTCTGTCTGTAACTTTTTTTGTGCGCACGTTTACTCTGAAACCGTTTGAGATATTGACTTGAAATTTGGTACACATATGTACTTTAACGAGATCTAGAACTAGATTATATTTTCATCTTGTTCCGTCGAAGGGTTGGGGGGTAAATTGGGGTAAATTTGGGGTAAATGGGTAAATCAAGCAGGTAAGAGTCCATGAAACTGGTATTTAGTATATACAAGAGAAGCTGAGGTCTCAAAAAAATTTTTGGCATTAGCCACCCCCATTACCACCCCCACCTCCTTATTAAAGGGGATGAAAAAAAATGTGATTTAGTGCATGTACAGGAACTAGAAACCTCAAAATATTTTTTTACTTCATCCACCCCCCACTACCACCCCCCTATCACCACCCCCACCCCACTACCGATGTGGGGTATCGTTTTATGGGTTTTTGGGGTAGAGGATTTCAAATATTATATTATTAAAGTTCCATAAACAATTATTTTCACATACAAAGTTTTTTCGTTGTGAGTGGCTTGGATAGAGAATCTGGATGTGGAAGTAGTGATTCCTTGGGCAGCGGTTTTTTCATTAATTTTTACTAGAATTTTTTCGGTTGATCTTTTAATACGAATGTATGTTGCCTAATTATTTCTAGCACGACTAATAACATATTAAGGGGATCAAATATTTGACATCTTAAGCCAAAAATGTATAAATATTTAAAAGCACCCCCGGCACCTCGACTGTGCTATCAATATTATTCCACAATGTTAAATATGGCAGAAAATTTTAAATGCTGTTAAACTCAAATTATTTTTTAATATTCAGCGAAGAAGCGTGCACAATTTTGCAGTTCCTTCAATATAAGCAATTTAGTTTTTAATGCCTCATTTATTATATAGTAAGAAAACATACTTGTAAATGTGGTAGTTCTTTTAAATAAGTAAACTGAGAGAAAGTGGACGCATTATAGCGGGTGGCTTTAGGTTCAACCCAACATGTGGCAAGTCATAAAGTCATTATTAGCTCTGCTTATAGTATTGTATATTTGTATAATGTTCCCGGAAATGCCTTGGACTTGAAAAATGAAATGCCGGTTATTTTATAGCTGACAACTTTCAATGCTAAAAAATCGACTTCATTAACTTATAAATATCTACACCTACTACCAACAATATTGGTAAGCGAATCGTACGATCGTACAAAAATACTCAAATTATTCTTAAAAAATGTTTTTTTCTTAACCATCTCTCAAGCAACAAAAGTAATTCAGGGATATTGTGTTAAGTAGCACAGACTAGGTCTATAGCTATTGTAGATTCTGA
This sequence comes from Rutpela maculata, assembly GCA_936432065.2. Classification (NCBI taxonomy): domain Eukaryota; kingdom Metazoa; phylum Arthropoda; class Insecta; order Coleoptera; family Cerambycidae; genus Rutpela; species Rutpela maculata. The sequence continues at coordinate 112,115,803 of OW386287.2, read as the reverse complement.
CCACACGCAAGACTCCGAAAATTTGCTCCTTGTCCAAAATAACATACAATTTAAATTTTTAACTTTCTCCAGAATAGAATCGAAATATCATTGAGTTTCGTCACTCGAGTAGATACCATGCAATGATGCTCCTTTTTTTCTAGTAATTTTTTTTCTTGAGCTCCTCATAGTAATAATGACAAACTTTTATCGTCTCCTTGTTTTCATGTAGTCAGTAATAACAGAAATTACAGACTGTCACCAAATTATGAGCATAACCAAATTAACTTTAATAAACATTTGATCGATGGTTGTACGTGTAAACTGTAAAACAATCAATTTGAGTACAGAACGGTTTTACGGGGGGGAGGGGGGAGGAATTTATTTCAATAATGAATAATTATTTTTAAAAATTATTCTTTCATTTGGTATCTTTAAGCCTCATCGAGTGCTGAAAAAACCTTTGTGAAAATTACATCTGTTATGGATTGTTTCTAACAATTTTTAAGTAAAAAATTATTTCACCATTTATTAATTTTGAATTCCTTTCTATCAAATATTAAATGCACTATTTCTTAAAAATCGATCTATCGATCAAAAGCGGAGGAAATTTCAAATTGGCTTTTATGTTTTGTGATTTGAAAAATGGATATTTAAGAAAAATACATGATCTCATCGCGAAGAGTAGTTAAAAATACATAAGTAAAAAAAATGGTAATGTTCAAGTTTCCTAAGGATAGCTAATACTTATCTGCAAACTTTGCCAAAAAATATTACGTGCAATTTGGACGTACCATGTTTTTTTGTACGACTGTCTATTTTTTTTGTTTTCAATCGTTAATTGAGGCGACCTGGCCGCTTGAATAGTAGCGCGAAAAACGGTTATTTTTAAACTTACACGCGGACGCCTGTAATAATAATAATAATAATAATATGCTTGTGCGTAGAAAAGTTTACACTTGTATATTACAACCAGACAGAGGCTCTAATTATGTATCGTTACCATGGTAGCATCCATAAAAATTTCCAGAACTTTTTTGCCTGGTGAGTACGGTAAGTGAAATTACCCTGGAGTTTTTTCTGTCAAATGTTTTTTTATTGGAATTTAATTTTTTTATATATGGTAAAAAATAAACGTTCCACCACATTTCGTAGATCAAATTTATTAAAAATAATAATTTAGACTTTTCTTAATCTACTTTCTATTGTTTAATGCAACTAAAATTGCTAAATCATATTTTATTTTACTTGACGTTTTGTAGAATCTGTGAAAAATCAAATGAATTCGCTTTAAAATATTTGACATACACACCCTTTTTTACAGTTTTAGTTTCATATATTATTTATTATGTTTATTATGACAATAATGTTAGAGTGATGCTTTTAGTTTTTAATTTTATTTAGATGTGAAATTATCCTGCCGAATTCCCCACGTGTTTGAATTACTAACAGAGAATGTTTTCTCGATCTCGGAATGTAATGTTGGGGATAATTTTTATATTCGAGATCTCTAAAAATTTTCAGATGTAATTCAGAAACCAGGGAGATAACTAGTGAAAATTAGATGTTCACGATGTTCTACAACAAGGATCCAGTGAACTTTTGTCGTATCTATTTCCGTAAGTAATGCAAAGTCAAAAAATCACGAACTTCGAAATTTAAATAATTTGTTTCTAATTATTTAAACCAAAATTGTTGGATGTCATTTTTTTCTTTTTCTCGAAAATAAAAAAAAATAAAATCCAACATTTTTTTTCATAAAAACAAAAATTGATAAGCGGCGGGGAGAAAATCGAACAAAAAATGTTTTCCCTTAAGAATAAAAATGGATAAGCGGAGGCAGAAAGTCGAAAAGTATACACGGAGGGTCAGACGGGCCCTCTCTACGGGCCACTCGTATGCCCGGGCCCCTAAAGTCTGTATCGAATATATCTCCTCATTCTTTCGATTTTACATGTACACCAAGATATTAAATCATCAGTCTCCACTGTAGGTAACTGATAAATTCGCCAAAGTTAATATATGACTAATATGTAAATATGTTTCATGTCTATTTTTTTAAGCTTCAATAGTTCTTTAATTGTTTTGTTTATTTCGCATTTTGTTATTAGAATGAAATTTGATGTACTTGTTTATTACATTAAAGGTATTTTGGAATGTAAGAACCAGTATTAGCTCAGAGCCGCCCTTGAAAACCTATCATCTAAGTGCGTCTGGTACTCGACTCTAGTATTCGCAGTAGTTATTAGAGTCTCATAAAGACCATGCTTTATTAACATCTGGTGTTGAAGTTTTAAGGACAAATACCTGATGTACCGTTATCCATACTGAAGCGTTGGTTTTATTACCGATTATTATCTTTAATTATTCAATGTTATGACCATTAATACTTTATTTAACATAACAAATCAACTTCTTAACTACTGTGCTTTAAATACTAGGTCCATGTGTAGCCGATAAAGAGGTCTTGTTTAGCGACTGGTTTTACTTTACTTAGAGTGTATAATTTTTTTATTCACCTATACATTGTCAAACTAAAGGAACAAAGTATTTAAAGTATTTATAACAAAACAGCGATTTCAGTTTTTAAACTCGAAAAATTAATTTTTTTGATTCCATTCCATCGTATTCGATAGGAATAATATTTGTGAGTACGCTTAAGGTCTCAATTGGTTTATACAATTAGAAACAAATTATTTAAATTTCGAAGTTGGTGATTTTTTGACTTTGCATTACTTACGGAAATAGATACGACAAAAATTCACTGGGCCTTTGTTGTAGAACATCGTGAACATCTAATTTTCACTAGTAATCTCCCTGGTTTCTGAATTAAATCTGAAAATTTACATTACATTCCGAGATCGAAAAAACATTTTCGGATAGTAATTTAAATACGTGGGGAATTCGTCAAGATAATTTCACATCTATATAAAATTAAAAACTGTTGTCAGAACAAACAATAATATATGAAACTAAAACTGTAAAAAACTGTCAAATATTTTAAAGCGAATTCATTTGATTTTTCACAGATTTTACAAAACGTCAAGTAAAATATAATATGATTTAGCAATTTTAGTTGCATGAAACAATAGAAAGTAGATTAAGAATAGCCTAAATTATTATTCTTAATAAATTTGATCTAGGAAATGTGGTGGAACGTTTATTTTTTACCACATATAAAAAAATTAAATTCAAATAAAAAAACATTTGCTAGAAAAAGCTCCATGGTAATTTCACCTACCGTATCCACCAGGCGAAAAATTTCTGGAAATTTTTTTGTATCTTACCATGGTAACGATACATAATTAGAGCCTCTGATTGGTTGTAATATATAAGTGTGAACTTTTCTACGCACAAGCATATTATTTTATCTTTTATCTATTATTTAACTTACGGAGCTACAGGTGTTCGCGTGTAAGGTTAAAAATGACCGTTTTTCGCGCTACTCTTCAAGCGGCCAGGTCGCCTTAATTAACAATTGAAAACAAAAAAAATAGACAGTCGTACAAAAAAAAACATGGAACGTTTCAATCGCATGCAACATTTTTTGGCAAAGTTTGCAGATAAGTATTAGGTATCCTTAAGAAACTTGAACTTTACCGTTTTTTTTTTTACTTATGTATTTTTGTCTAGTCATCGCGATGGGATCCTGTATTTTTCCTAAATATGCATTTTTCAAATCACAAGACTATGTGTCTAGCAAATTTGGAATTTCCACCGCTTTTGGGGGTAATAAATGTAATCGATCGATTTTTAAGAAATACTGCGTTTAATATTTGATAGCAAAGAATTCAAAATTAAAAAAAAAGGTGAAATAATTTTTTACTTAAAAATTGTTATAAACAATCCATAGCAGATGTATTTTTTTTTTTTTTCACAAAGGTTTTTTCAGCACTCGATGAGGCTTAAAAATACCAAATGAAGGCATCAGTTTTAAAAATATTTATTCATTATTGAAATAAATATTTTAATTTTTAAAGAATAACCTATCTACCTAACGAATTTAGATAAAACAAAGTGGAGGGAAATTCTGGGAGCATCTGTTTTTCAAATGCCAAAGTTTCAGAAAAAAAGCTTTCTTCGTTTTCATTTTTTATTCCGTTCAAACATGCAAGCATACAGAGAACATTTCCAAAGTTGTTAAACATCATCTCAGTATCGTATTTTTAATTTCAACCAGAAAACACAAATGTATTTATATTAATATGCTATGATCTGCTACACGTTTTTTTGCTACTTTTGGTTTAGTTCGAAGTTGCAACTTAATTATAATTGAATGGAAATGATACCATAGAAAATTAAATATCCTTTACAGTCTTTTTTTTAATTTAAAATCTCCTGAGAAAAAATAGAATTGCAGCCAATTTTCCTTCAACAGAAAGAAGGCTATGCAAAAATATTTAATAAGTAATATTCCAACAAGGCGAAAAGGCAGTGCATAGAAAATTTTGGACAATAATACCATCGTATTTTCTTTAAGTTAGTATTGACAATTTTAATATTATAATAAAATAAAATTTTAAAACGTTATTGAAAGGAATTAAAAATATTTTTTTTAAATGGAAACATCCATTTTTTCCCTATTACTTAGATCACTGAAATTTATCTTCTCGCAGAAAATATAAAATTAAGTTTTACTAAAAAAAATAAGGCAAAGTTTTCTTTAGACACAACCTAATTTGTTTGAAAATAGAACAAAAGTGGGCAGGGGCTTGCATTTAAAAAAATATATTTAAGAGACTTTTTTCAATAATTTAAAACTCAATTGTATTTTAAGATTATAATTATTGGCACATTAAATTAAAGTGGTAATTTGTTAAAAATTATCTATCCAATGTTCTATGAATACTACATTTCTAGTTTAATAGAATTCTACTGATTGCATATTTTTTACATAGCATTTTTCCAACCTAATTTGCTATTGTCAGCAAAAAAGTAGAAAATAGAATAAAAGTGGGTGGGGGCTTGCATTTAAAAAAATGTATTTAAGAGACTTTTTTCAATATTTAAAATTCAATAGTATTTTAAGATTATAATTATTGGCATGCTAAATTAAAGTGGTAATTTGTTAAAAATTATCTATCCAATGTTCTATGAATAATACATTTCTAGTTTAATAGAATTCTACTGATTACATATTTTTACATAGCATTTTTCTGTTAAGAGAAAATTGGCTATAATTACGTTTCTTCTCAGCCTATTTTAAATTCAAAAATGGACTGTAAAGAAAATTGAATGTTGAATCGTAATCATGACAGGTTACCTTTCTGTTTAAAAAAATTTAAAAATTTGCAACTTCGAACTAAACCGAAAGTAGCGAAAAAACCATGTATCATGTCAAATGTAACTTATTTATGTTTAAATAAACGCACCTAAATTTGAAAATTTTATTTTTAAAATGAAAAAGTTACAGGTCATTACATGTCCTCTGTGCCATCTGGTATATAAAAACCTTAAATCTTAGTTTTAACTCGACCAATATAAATAAAGCAAATTCAAAAATTAAATATTAAGTACATGCACACAAGAATCTTCTCCATCGAGAAAGTTGAAAATAATCTGGTATTATATTTCCAAATGAATATTTCGTATTTACAGTGTTGCCAGACTCCGGTATTGTCAACGTCTGATGAAAGATGCGGGCTTAGGAGCGTACTGTATAAAATTATATACTATATACTGAACGCCCTCTGCATAAAATATGCAGAACTACATCTGTATAAAATACTATATTCAACCGCTTTTTCAGTCCCAGTGTCAAATGCGTTTTTGAACTTTTTTATGACATAACCAAGGTAGATAAGTAAGAAAAACACAAAAACGTTCTCAGACCCGGAGGTGGGTCTGGGATCGTCAGTTTTGGTCTGACAACGTCGGTAGTGTATGACGAATTGGGTCTGTGTAGTCGGTTAAACAAATCTATATATATATATATATATACATATATGAAATCGGATTTGAAGGAAACAACTACTCAGCGGGCAAATACCCCGACCTGCATTGAATTACACCTTCAAATCGTGATCAGTAACCAACTATCATTTGTCTGTTCCTAACCAGACATAGACCGGTTTCGAACTTATTATGTTCTCATCAGTATGCCATAGGTCATGGAACAGACAAATGATAGTGGTCAACTTGCTAGTCTTATACAAACTGAATCAAATGAAGTGATGGTGAGAGGTAAACTCTCATATGGTCAGATGCTACTATACGTCGGACAAATGTCACTGACGTATAGCGACTTGCTTTTTTGCAAGTACCAAAAGCGGCGACCTCTAGCCTTAGTGGGCTATACTCACTGTTTATGAAATCGGATTTGAAGGAAACAACTACTCAGCGGGCAAATACCCCGACCTGCATTGAATTACACCTTCAAATCGTGATCAGTAACCAACTATCATTTGTCTGTTCCTAACAAGACATAGACCGGTTTCGAACTTATTATATATATTATATATATGTTATATAAAATTATACACTTATTACCAAGACTTAGCCATAACAAACCTTCACAGGTATATCATATTACATGATAACGACTTCTCTTATTAATCGCTTATCTTAGAGATATTATGTTTCACCTTTGTTTCTCACATTTTATGATGACTGTCGAATTGCATTTCCTTTGTTCTATATTTTGCTTACTCAGGTTCTGTATGTTATAAATACGACTAGACATGCTTTGTAAAATCAGTTATTAAACTCACTTAGAATGAAACACTTCTAATTATTATTATATTCCTTCTCCAAGAGCCAACGTTGGCTCCATTTAAGTAAATAAATCTTTTTAAAAAGTCACTCATGTAAACCGTGATCTAACATTGGCGCAGTCGGTAGGATCCGTAAACATCATCAGAACAAGAAGCCTAACTGGTAGTGAAGCGTAAGAGAACAAGGAGAACATCTGCAGAAGGTGCCTAACTAGTACGTGTACAGCTACGAGAACAAGGAGACCTTCCTCACTGGTGGTGGCGGATCCCAATCCCTTGATGGACGAAGAACCTACTCATGGAGATGAAATTGATGTAAGTCATTTTAAGAATCATCTCGTACCATTTTACTATTTTATTATTTTTCGCAACTTATTTTATTAAAAGTGTATTATACTGCTAATACACTCGGCGCACAAAGCCAGTTCTATTGTCAAAGTGAAATCCATTCCTTTACAAACGTAACGAAACAAGTTCATTTAATTTTAAGTTTATTTATTTTCGTATTATACTGCTAATACGAAACATTGTGTATTATACAGCTAATATACAATCCATTTACGCACTCAACGTAACAATTTAATTTATCGTATCATACTGCTGATACGCAATCAATCTTTAATTCAAAATAATCTCTAAATACAACAGCAACAATGCCAGATAGAGATACAGCTCAACCAGTAGCACCCCAACCAATAGTACCGGCATCAGCCGAACAACAACAACAACAACAACAACAACTACAGCAACAACAACAACCAGAGCAAATTGAGCCTTACAAGCTCTCTGAAATATTTTCTCTAATACCTGAATTCGATGGCAATGCCATTAATTTACAAAGATTCCTCAACTCCTGTCATTGCGCCCAAAGCATGGCAATTGGAGATCAAAAAATTCTTTTGACCGTCCACATAAAAAATAAATTGAAAGGCAAAGCTGCCGAATTAATAAATTCTCGTAACCCTGGCACCTGGCCAGAAATCAAAGCACTATTGGAAACCCACTTTGGGGATTCCAGAGATCTAACGGCCCTGATTCAGGACCTGCAGCGCATTCACCAATTGCCAGGTGAATCCGCTCTAACATTTATTTCGCGTTTACAAACGCACAATGCTAAAATGCACGCCGCAGTGCAAAAGCAAAATTTAACCACAACGCAAAGAGCTGCACAATCAGATCTCATCGAAACGATGACCTTAAACAATTTATTAACAGGCTTAGAACCGAATTTAGGCCGCATCATACGTGCTAGCAATCCTCCTAGCATACTGAAAGCCGTAAGCAGAATTCGTAGAGAGCTACAACTCTCTTATTTCGAACTACAGAAATTTCCGAAAAATAGTCCGGTCAAAAATTCCACTTTACAACAAAAACGACCCATTTCAAATTTCCAACAAAAATTCTGTTCATTTTGCAAACGCAATGGACATGTCATAAGCGAATGCCGCACAAGGCAACAATCGCAAACAATGCCGTCAACTTCACAAAATTTCCAACGACCAAATTACCCAGGAAATTCAAGTTTCCAAAACTTTTCACAAAATAATCAATTTAGCCAGAGGACATTCCCTCAAAACGGCCAACCTAATCAATCGCAACAAAACAGGCCCTCAGCCATAAGGCCGAACTCTAACTTCACACAACAACGACCATCCGCTATTCAGCCTAACCCGAATTTCCACCGTTTCAATCAACAAAAGGCTCATCACCTAAATTATGAACCTTACGAAAACCAATGTGATTATAACCAATACGACGACTACTCTTTCGACAATTATCAAAATTGCCAAAGTCAAAATGAATCGTATGAAAATTGTAATTTTGAAACCAATCAAAATATCCAGGAGAATTATACCGCTAATTCTCAGAACGAGCAATACGAGGATTATACTGGTAATCCTCAGGATTTTCGCTTAGATCCGGAGTACCCCACGGATACTCCAACACAACAAACAGACCAATTCGAACCGATTATGGAACTAGAAACCCAAATACAAACTATGAACCTAAACGACAGTTTCGACCCAATGCTGAATTTCCCAGAACAGACGTTCATGTAAATACACTTTCTCATACCCTATTAACTGTAAATTCAAAGAACCTTTACTATATGAAGGATGAAACTGGTAAATTTAAAATTCTAATTGACACAGGCGCAGGTATATCAATTTTTAAACCTAAAATAGCTGAAAATTACAGACGTAGATCTCCCAAAAATGTAATCATACAGGGTATCACTGATCAAAAAATTTATATCAACGAATCTGTTCTCATCCCCTTTTCAGATGAGTCACACAAAGTTTACATCTATAATCTAGATATAGATTTTGATGGATTATTAGGCGCAGACTTCCTAGAACATTACGAATGCAAAGTAGACTTTAAAAATAAACAACTAGTCACAAATTTCAAAACCGTACCACTATTTAAAGTTACGGAAGAAACTGCAGTAAATTTACCTTTACAACCGACTATTAATCCTGATACAAAAAATTCAAATTTAAGCAACATCAAAAATTTAATTTCTATTGAACCTCGCATGGAAAAAATTTGTAAACTAAAATGTAACCTGCGAAATACCGAGGCTATACTGCTAGCCCAGGAAAACGAGAAAGTACGCCTACCAAATGCAATTGTCAAAATCGATCACAATGGAGAATTTTTAACTTCAATAATAAATGCAAACGCGATCCCAAAAACCATAAACTTTTCAAACCTTAACCTTGAACCAGTACAAAAATTCAAATCAATTTTTAATTTAAATACTCAAAATTCCGACAAACATCCACAGACAGACAGATCCTTCGAAATTAGGAACGAATTGCGCTTGGATCATCTAAACGAAGAAGAGGCCGAAATAGTAACGCAGCTTTGTTTAGACTTTCAAGATATATTCTATTTGGAAGGAGACAATTTAACTTTCACTAACGAAATTAAGCATTCCATTGACACGAACGATTCAAAACCGGTTTTCACAAAGTCATATCGCTACCCTCATATCCATAAAGAGGAAGTCAAAACACAAGTCTCTAATATGCTTGATCAAGGCATCATTAGACCTTCAATTTCTCCCTGGTCCTCTCCGGTTTGGGTTGTAACTAAAAAACTCGACGCCTCCGGTAAACAAAAATGGCGAGTTGTAGTGGACTACAGAAAACTCAACGAACTGATTATTGACGATAAATACCCGCTACCCAATATTTCCGACCTCCTTGATCAATTAGGCAAATGTCAATATTTTACAACTTTGGACTTAGCCTCCGGATTTCACCAAATCGAGATTGATGCAAAAGATATTCAAAAAACTGCTTTCACAGTTGAAAATGGTCATTTTGAATTCGTAAGAATGCCTTTTGGACTTAAGAATGCTCCATCAACATTTCAAAGAGTGATGGATAACATTTTGTTAGGTATCCAAAATGAACGATGTCTCGTCTATATGGACGACATTATTGTTTACTCCCCTACTATTCACGAACATATCTCTCGATTAACTGAAGTTTTCAAACGATTACAGAAAGCCAATCTAAAAATTCAACCCGACAAATGCGAGTTTCTCCGCAAAGAAGTCGCTTATTTAGGACATCTCATTACAAAAGACGGCGTAAAACCGAATCCTTCGAAAGTTGACGCTATTCTAAACTTCCCTCAACCAAAAAACCAAAAAGAAATTAAATCATTTCTAGGCTTAGCCGGATATTACAGGCGCTTTATCCCTAATTTCTCCAAGATTACCAAACCCTTAACAAAACTACTACAAAAAGACGTACCATTTCTCTTCGACAATGATTGTATAAATTCTTTTCAAAATTTGAAACAAACATTAACAACAACTCCGATATTAATCTACCCTAACTTTGATGAACCTTTCGTTTTAACCACCGATGCGAGCGCATTTTCCGTCGGCTCAGTGCTGAGCCAGGGGCCCATTGGCAAAGATTTACCCATTGCCTATGCCTCTAGAACCTTGTGCAGTGCAGAAACTAAGTATTCAACGATTGAACGCGAGCTTTTATCGATAGTATGGAGTGTAAAGCACTTTATACCATATCTGTACGGTAGAAAGTTTAAGCTTGTAACCGACCACAGACCACTCACCTGGCTATTCTCTATAAAAGATCCAGGAAGTAGACTTGCCCGTTGGCGACTCAAATTAGAAGAGTACGACTATGAAATAATTTATAAACCCGGTAAAATCAATAAGAACTCGGACGCACTTTCCAGAATCAAAATTAATCATTTTTCCGAATGTTCCAAATTCTATTCAAAGGTTCTAGCCGCGAATGACGAAGAGTCAGACGACGACGAAAACCCAGACGATAACAACGAAATCACTAACGAACAAATTTCCCGAGAATTTGAAATTTTCACCTACCTATATAAAACAACATCTTTAATTGACTATTCGAAAATCAAAGCCTCGAACAAACAACTTTTGTATCGAGAACATAAAGATATTATAACCTTTTTCCAACAAAACAACCTACAAGACCTACATCACAAAATTATCGAGGACATATTCGAAGAAAACCCCGAATTTCATAACGATAAAATCAATATTGTATCGAGTAAAACAGTTAGACATAGGAGATATTTTATCTTCCCTCTATCTTTTGATATCGAATCTGTAATTGAACATCTATTTTTGGTATTATTTAAAAACCAAGATGTTTTAGATCTTTCTAAGACATACTTTGTGGAAAATAACTTAGACCTCCCCGTACTCGAAATTCTATCATTCATTTTTGCGGAAAAAGATTTAAAAGTAGTAATTTGTCAAGATATCGTCAGAACTGCCGACGAAGGTGAAATCCCAATTATATTGGAGCAAAATCATTTTGGTAAAAATAATCTACACCGCGGAATAAATGAAACGATTCGAAGAATTAGAGAAAAATACACTTGGCAAGGTCTAACTAAAGACGTTGAAAATTTTATAAAAAATTGCGAAACTTGCCAAAAGACTAAAGTATGCCGGAAAAACCTTAATAACCCTCTAGTAGTCACAGAAACCCCAAGAACACCATTCGAAAGAATCAATATCGATTTATTTGAATTCCCTACTCGAAATTACGCTTTAACCATTCGCGACGAATTAACCAAATTCACGCAAGCATATGCAGTCCCGGATAAATCCGCAAAATCTGTCGTAAACACTTTGTTGTTATATTTCCGACATTATGGTACCCCATTAAGAATCCATTGCGATTACGGTGGCTTGCTCAAAGATCTCTGCACCCTCTACGACATAAAATTAACTTATTCAAGCGTAGGACATCCCCAATCGAACGGATCCATAGAAAGATTTCATGCTACTTTAGCCGAAATGATAAGAATCCACAAAACTGAAAACCCAAACGAACATCCTTTCACGATTTTACTATATGCAGTAATATGCTATAACAATTCGGTAAATAAAACACACGGTTTCACCCCATATGAACTTATCTTTGGTCATACGTCCAACAGACCACCTGAAACTTTATATAACCAAAAAGAGTTAATAACCCAATACGTTAGAGATCTAAACAACAGAATATCCCACTACTATAAAATAGCCCGTAGTCGAACACAATCCCAAAAAGAGAAAGCAAAAGTTCGTTTCGACAGAAATGTTCCCCATAAACAATCTGAGTACAAAATAGGCGACTTGGTTTACGTAAAAGAATCACAAATCAAAAACAAATTGCAAAACAAATTTAACGGTCCTTTTAAAATAAAAGAAATTTTCCAAAATTCTGCTACCTTATCAAACCTCGAAACGAAACAAGAAACCAAAGTAAATTTTGATAGAATGAAACCATATACTGAAAATTAAATTTATTTTCAGGTTTCTCCTGCTGTTCGGATCAGCACTCTGTCAATACAAAATTACCCCGATCAATAACACCGTCGGTGTATACTACCACCAAGACACGGACATCGTGGTGACAAATGACAAATGGACTCTACTAGTGCATAAAAACATTTCATCCCTCAAACTAGCTTTTGACAAAAACCAAAATATCTTAGACAAAATCATGTACACTCTCAATAATGGTAATCACAAGTCAATTATCTTTACGAGTGAAATTAAAACAGACTTTAACCTTTTAACACAAATATCCAACTCTATAAAAACGAAATTTGACGAAATCTTTTCAGACACAAAAAGATATAAACGAGGAATACTTAACGGTATCGGTACAATATTCAAATCCATAACTGGAAACCTAGATGCTGAAGATGGCCAGTACTATACTAATTGTATAAATAAACTAAATAACGACGAACATCAATTGGAAAACTTAATCAAAAATCAAATTTCAGTTACAACTTCTGTTATTAAAAACTTCAACTCGACTATACAAAAATTACAAATTGACGAGGAAACGTTTAACAAAGATCTCGAAGAAATCGAACACACAATTCAAACCATGACTCAAGCTATCGAGGCTGCTCACATAAAACTAAAATTTTTATACATTTCCGAACAATTAATGGCAAGCTATTCGTATATCGAAGATAATTTGAACGATATTTTGAATTCAATAACATTTGCCAGATTAGGAATCATCCACACCTCAATCATAAACCCTAATCATTTGGTAACAGCATTACAAGAAATTTCACAGAGCTTACGAAGGAACAATTTGCCACTTCCTATTAAATTATCAGCAGTTGCTAAGTATTTGGATATTATTGAATTACAAGCGTTTCAAATGGATTCTAACTTAGTATTTGTTTTAACAATACCACTTGTTGAACCCCAAAATTATAACACCTATCGCCTATATCCTATCCCGATACTTGATAACAGAACTGGTCTGCATCACATTTTATCTATTTCACAAAAGTATATCGCGAGAGACGATGATTCTTTAATGTACATACCTATACAAAATTTGAAAGAATGCAAACCTCATTATTTTGGAACCAAACTATGTTCGAACCTGTTTGCCTATCCTATCGACCAAAATGCCATATGTGAAGCCAGAATACTAAAACCGTTGCCGAAACTTCCAGAGAACTGTCAAACTTCCTTCATTATTAGTCAGGGATACAACGTCCAAGAACTTGAAGACAACACATGGCTAGTAATTAATTCCGAACCACTTCACATCACCATCAACTTTCCAAAGAGAGAATCCACGACAGAGTTAATCAACAAAAATTCCATCATCAAACTACAACCAGGATGTTATGCCTATGCAGGCATTACTCGAATATAAGCCAGTGCCAAAGACTTCTCCGAAATTAAGGACAATTCACATCCTATCCAAATTCCTTTTGAATGCTGTAATCACATGCCCAACAAAATCGAAATTCCAAAATTAAAACCACTCAAATTAAACAATCTCGACATAGAAGATCTAGATATTGCAAAAACCAAATTGGACCAATATTCCAAAGACCTGGATGACCTCATAAACGAGCCTTTTGTGACCAAACACGTATCTTGGTTCACGTATTTCATAATCACTCTCATCATCCTGTTAGTTGTACTTTACATAACTTGTAAATGCAGAAGAAGAAGATGTAGAGCATTGCGAATCCAACCCTCAGAGCGAAGCAGAGTATTCACCAAATTTCCTAGACTTATCCCTCCAAGAAAGCGACCCGGTATTAAACCTCAAGAAGAAGAGGACATCGAGTTAACATAGACTTTCATATGTGGAGTTTTACCCTTGTCTATTAATTTAGACCATTGTATTTTATTCTTATCACATTTATGTAATGTACTACTTGCTTATTATTATTATTATCATTTACCAATTTTAACTTTTACGTATTTTATTATTTTGCTTTGTATTCATTCAACATTGTTTCAATTTATTTTGCATTATATTCATTTAACGTTCTAACAATTTTCAAAAGTTGCTGCATAACATCAACTTTTTTATTAAGGGGGAAGTTGTTATATAAAATTATACACTTATTACCAAGACTTAGCCATAACAAACCTTCACAGGTATATCATATTACATGATAACGACTTCTCTTATTAATCGCTTATCTTAGGGATATTATGTTTCACCTTTGTTTCTCACATTTTATGATGACTGTCGAATTGCATTTCCTTTGTTCTATATTTTGCTTACTCAGGTTCTGTATGTTATAAATACGACTAGACATGCTTTGTAAAATCAGTTATTAAACTCACTTAGAATGAAACACTTCTAATTATTATTATATTCCTTCTCCAAGAGCCAACGTTGGCTCCATTTAAGTAAATAAATCTTTTTAAAAAGACACTCATGTAAACCGTGATCTAACATATATATATATATATATATATATATATATATATATATATATATATATATATATATATATATATATATATATATATATATATATATATATATATTTATATATATATATATAACATTTCTGTCGAAACGAACTTTTGCTTTCTCTTTTTGGGATTGTGTTCGACTACGGGCTATTTTATAGTAGTGGGATATTCTGTTGTTTAGATCTCTAACGTATTGGGTTATTAACTCTTTTTGGTTATATAAAGTTTCAGGTGGTCTGTTGGACGTATGACCAAAGATAAGTTCATATGGGGTGAAACCGTGTGTTTTATTTACCGAATTGTTATAGCATATTACTGCATATAGTAAAATCGTGAAAGGATGTTCGTTTGGGTTTTCAGTTTTGTGGATTCTTATCATTTCGGCTAAAGTAGCATGAAATCTTTCTATGGATCCGTTCGATTGGGGATGTCCTACGCTTGAATAAGTTAATTTTATGTCGTAGAGGGTGCAGAGATCTTTGAGCAAGCCACCGTAATCGCAATGGATTCTTAATGGGGTACCATAATGTCGGAAATATAACAACAAAGTGTTTACGACAGATTTTGCGGATTTATCCGGGACTGCATATGCTTGCGTGAATTTGGTTAATTCGTCGCGAATATATATATATATATATATATATATTTTTCCAACCCATAGCTAACTTCAAAATTTTTCTATCTTAATATTTATAATATCGTTCCTCTTTCACCTACGGACCTTATTGCTTCCTTTCATCCACTGCACTCTTGCATCCGATTTGTATATTTTTTTTTATCGAGCGTACTTTATTGCGTCCTGTATATACATTATTGCGTCCGACAGTGTTGTCAGATTGAAAGTATTGGCACGTTTCAGACGTGGTGGGAAATATTCTGCTTTATTGAATGTCAATTTCAATTTACAAGCTAATAAAAGTAATTCACATACGCTAACTCTCAAACGGGCCTGTAGTCTATGTAAAACGCGAGGTTTGATGCATCGGGTCCACTTGCATCTTATGTTATTTGGGTCGCTGATCACGAAAATTGAGGCTCCGCGGCTCTAAAAATAGTACGTCACCCCTAAAAATGCCAAAAACCACCCCGAATGGGAATTGTTCAATGAAGAAAATTTTTTCCAACCCTTCAGGGGTGAAAACTACCCTTATATCGCCTTTAAATTGAACTAACGCTTAGAAAATAAATTGAGATGTATACTTTTTAGTTTGCTTTAATTTCTGAAAAAAAATACTAAAAAATATTTATTAATGTTTATATTTTGATAAAAAAAAATTAATTATTTTAATTTTGCACCATATTTGTATTCTCTTATTAAAAATATTGCAAACAATATGAAGTGTTGATTTATGAAGAATATTTCTATCTTCTCTTTCAATTCCCTGCAAGCTTGGGGGTAGTTTTTAGTATTTTTTACAAGCTTTTATTTAACTTGCAATGTTTGTTTGTTTGTTTGTATGTATGTTTGTTTAAGTGAAATCTTGCAACTGAATTTTAAAATAGTTATCCCCAAAATTTTTTAGTTTTAAAACTATAATTTGATCGTATAGTGTATTCGCTCATACGTTGAATTCTACAAAATGGTGAATAATTCGGTTTAAACTATAAGGTTTATATCGGATATGAACGACGCAATAAATATATAAAACTGATTAAGGTGTAGCTAAAAATTTAAAAATGAAATTAAATAAAAAAAAATAAATAAAAACAAGCTTTTATTTAAATGCTCTAAAAGGAAGGAAATAAACTTTAAAATAAATCAAACCCATCAATTTATTATATTACACAATGTATATGATACAAAAGCTTATCGTGAGATTTACCTGTGTAAATAAACAAGAATACAATATGTAACTTGATCTTGACAAAAGTAATTCTAAGAAAAAATGTATGTATTTCATAAAATAAATTTACACCGGTAAATCTCGCGACAAGCTTTTATATCATATAAATTGTTAATGTAATAAATTGATGGGTTTGATTTAATTTAAAGTTTATTTTCTTCTTCTTGGAGCATTCAAATAAAAGCTTGTTTTTATAAAAAAAAAATTCATTTAACTATTTTTATTATTCAGATGGGCTTAGAATGTCATGAAACGTCGAGATTTTAAGTTTGAGCCAAAGAAATTCTGTCTGTCGTTCTGTGTGTAACTTTATTTTTGTGCCTACGATTACTCTGGAACCGTTTAAGATATTGACTTGAAATTTGGTACAAGCATGTATTTTGACGAGATCTGGAACTAAATTATATTTTAATCTTATTTCGTTGAAGGGCTGGGAGATAAATTGGGGTAAACAGAGGGTAAATAGGTAAATCAAGCAAGTAAGAGTCCATGAAATTGGTATTTAGTATATTAAGAGAAGCTAAAAAAGCTCAAAAAATTTTTGGCATTAGCCAGCCCCATTACTACCCAGGCAGCAAGGTGCCGTGATAAAGAAAGAGACACTAACAATCAACAAATTGACAATGAAACTAATAAGCTAAAAATTACAAAGCGTGTGGAAAATCAACAAGTAAATGAAGAAATTAACAGTGATGAAGAGTATCAACAGACTAGGAGTCAAAAAAAGTACGAAGCTAAGCGAGATCACAGAAATAGAAGGAAAAATAAAATTATAGCAGATGGTGAACAGAACTCAGCAGAAGATGATGCCTTCGAAGGGGTAGAAAAAAAGGTGTGGCTTCTACTCTCACGTGTAAAGCGGAAGGTAACTGAAAAGGACATTAAATCTTATTTAAGTAAAAAACCAGGATGTAAAGATATGGAATTTGTAATTAAAGAAATCGAAACAGACACATCACAGAACAAATGTTTCATGTTTGGCGCTCCCTTCATCATGAAAGATAGTGTCTATGGAAGAGGCTTCTGGCCAAAAGGTGTAGGTGTAGAACGTTTTAATTTTAAAAAATATGAAAAAAAGAATCGGGTTAAAGACCAACCTGCTGATTTTTTATAAATACAAAGCCACCAACTGACGCTTCTAGTCTTGGACTAGTACACATAAACTGTAGATCCTTATGTAATACATTTTCAGATGTTAGACAATTTATTGAAGCCAATAAATTTCACATTTTAGCAATATCGGAAAGTTGGCTTAGCCCTGATATGCCATCTTCACTGTACAAAATAGACGAATACACACTTATCCGCTCTGACCGAATTGCGAGGGGCGGAGGTGTAGCAATGTACATACAAAGTAGATTTAAACCACAAAAGCTTAATATAGATGATATCGAAAGTGATATTAATCAATTATGGGTTAAATTTAAATACAATGAATTAACCTTTAAAATGGGAGTTATCTATCGACCTCCGTCTGTACCAGTTGCTCATCTACATTTCTTGTATGATGATTTACCTGACATTATACAGGACTGTGATATATGTATTCTCACTGGAGACCTGAATATCAACCTTCTAAACAAAGACTCTGCCGAGAGTAAACTTCTTTATGATATTCTGGATACTTTTAACCTACACCAAATAATAGTGGATCCAACAAGAATCTCAGAGAAATCAGAATCCCTCATCGATCTTGTGATTACAAATGATATAGAGTTTATTTGCGACAGTGGTGTTATGTGCTGTGAACCAATAAGTACAGATCATGAAGCAGTGTTTTGTATTATTAATTGCCCTAAAATAAATGAGTATCCAAGAACTGCATGCGTCAGAAATTTTAACAACATCGATTTGACCCAGTTTGAGCATGATATCTCATCTGTTGACTAGAGTGCTCTCTATCGCGAACCTGATATTAATGAAAAGGTAAATATTTTTAGTAATACCATCTTGAAAGTATTTGATAAACACTGTCCATGTAAGACAATTATAATAAAAAAACGATACTCTCCATGGCTAACTCCGAATTTGAGACAAATGATTAAACTAAAGAACCATGCTTTCCAGAGATACAAAAAAACTCAACTAGCACATCATAAAAGATATTACTTAGACCTTAAACATGTGATGAATACAGCTGTTAGCAATGAGAAGAATGCCTACTACAATTACGAAATGCAACAGTGTGGTAAAAATAGTAAATTAATTTGGAATAAAGTACAAAAACATAAAATTATTAACAAAAACTATACTGAAATACGAAATGAAATTAAAGTTCCTAACTTGATCAATGACCATTTTCTAAATAGTATACCTAAAATAACTATAGGTCCAAATACTTTGAACGACTTTTTACAGAATCAATACAACATTAATGAACCCTTCAAGTTCAGCTTAATTACACCATCAGATGTTCTATCCTGCATAAACAACTTAAAAAGTAACGCCATAGGTGCTGATAATATCTCAGCTAAAATGCTGAAGTTGTCAGTACCACATTGTTTAGGTCCCTTAACAAACATTATCAATTATTCTCTAGAAACTAGCACTGTACCCCACTTATGGAAAATTGTGCTTGTAACACCTATTCCTAAAAAGGACAACCCAACCATAAATGATTTGAGACCCATCAGCGTCTTACCTGCTCCTTCTAAGATACTAGAAAGAGTAGTAAATAGTCAGGTTGTCGACTATCTTAACAATAATAACATTTTACCAACTTGCCAGTCGGGTTTCAGGAAAGGTTTTAGTTGTACTATAGCACTTCTCAAGATTACCGATGATATAACAAGGGGTTTTGATAATGGCCAGTGCACACCACTGGTTTTAATTGATATGTCAAAAGCATTTGACTCAATTAATATAGAGTTGCTTCTTGCAAAGCTATCTTTTTATAAAATTACGAATGTCGCATTAGACTGGTTCTCTAGCTACCTTCTAGGTAGACAGCAAGCCGTAAAAGTGTGTAAACAAGGCGAAATATTACCATCTGATTTTAAAACCACCCAAACAGGCGTTCCCCAAGGGTCAATTCTTGGTCCGCTTCTATTCTCAGTCTACACAGCAGATATATGCTCAATAATTCTAAATTGTTCAGTACACATGTATGCTGATGACCTACAGATTTATCTCAATTTCTCGGCAGATTCATTAGAATCTACTAATTTGGCAAACTTACATTTAAATCAAGATTTACAACATGTGTATCAATGGGCCACAGATAATTCATTGGTGATAAATCCTAAAAACTCTCAAGCAATTATGTTTAGTCGGTCTGGTTTCGACACTAATAATTTCAACATTAAGCTGAACAACAATGAAATTGAATGGAAAGAATCTGTCTCAAATTTGGGTTTAATTATGGATACTAAATTAAACTTTGATAAACATGTCAGTAAGATTTGCCAGTCAAGTTTCTTCAAATTAAAAAGTATTTATGAATTTCGGGATAGCCTACCAATATCAACAAAATTGATGTTATCCGACATGATTGTATTATCTATTGCCAATTACATGGATGTTGTTTATGGACCTTACTTAACAGTTTCTAACATATACAGACTACAAAAAATACAAAATTCTTGCATAAGATTTGTGATGTCCTTACCAAGACGAGAGCATACCAGTCAACATATCAGAGAATCATGTTGGCTTACAATGGAACAACAGAGACTCCTACATATGAGCTGCCTAATACATAAAATATTAAAAACTAACAGTCCGACATACCTTCGAGAACTAATGATACGTCGTAGAGAATTGCATAATATAGAAGTTAGAAACAACAATATGCTGTCTATTCCCCAGCATAAGACAGAGTTTCATAAAAACGGTTTTAGTTATCAGGCAGCTCATATTTTTAATAAAATGCCGTGCTTACACAACAATACAACAATCAGTACTGCCTCGCTCAAAAAGCAAGCCAAAGATTGTATACTTCACATGTGGTAACCAGCGATTTTTATTTATTTTTATTTTCTAATGTAAGATTATATCTAATATTTTATTACTTGATGTCATGTCATAATATATACATGTAATATTAATATTAATGTAAATGTTGTCCATTAATATTTTATATACTAGGTGTTAGTGAAAAAACGTTATGCGGTATCTTTCACCTTTTGCCTGTAATTTTTTTTTCTTTCTGGCAATAAATGTGTATTTATTTATTTATTTATTATGACGTCGTTTTTTCAGCATTAATTATGTCAATTTTACCTTCAGCATGACGTAAAAATGACGTGAAAAAGACGGCACAATGTCACAGCCCAATGACGTCATACATATGACGCCAATATGACGTATTGGTAATCAGTGAATTTTGCGATAAGGGATGCAAACCTCCCTCATTATAATATTTTTTCACAATTATTAATAAAGTTTTTGACGAAAAAAAAATCGGAATGTGCAGGGATCGAACCGCAGACCTCTTGAGTCGCAACCTAACACAACAACAAAAAAAACAACAAAACAAATTTATTACGTGTTTAATGAACATAAATGCGCCTCGCCGGATCCCGGCCCGGAGCCAGCCCAACTCTAACACTTAACTCACTGAACCATTGAACACCTTTATTTAAATATGTTTAAAAGCTGTATACCTAGTTATATATAGTAAATCAAAATTATTATTACTATGTGGCAAAAATTGAACTAGTCACTAAATACTTCTATTTATTTTTATTTTATAATGATTTATTTAAATTAAAATTTCAGGTTGCAAATATATTCGGCAACTATGTC
The DNA here is from genome assembly GCA_936432065.2 of Rutpela maculata. Taxonomy (NCBI): domain Eukaryota; kingdom Metazoa; phylum Arthropoda; class Insecta; order Coleoptera; family Cerambycidae; genus Rutpela; species Rutpela maculata. The sequence goes on along the minus strand of OW386287.2, from coordinate 112,094,243 downwards.
AAAACATACCGATGTTTCTATATTTACGTTTTTATTGTAATACCCTGTCAAAAAATCCTATTTCAAACTTATAGATAATTATACATTTTTTATGGGTAATCATAAGAGCCTATCTGGTTTATAAGGTTTTATACAGTACATTAATTTTGCCATATAGAAATTATATTGGTATGAATAAGTATCTAAAGGAATCGTAATTGAGTTGGAATACCCATGTTGTTATTGGTGTGTTTCCATAAGTGTTTATACTAAAAACAGTTTTATATGGCATTACAACTTTTAATTTGATAAGTTCTCATGTGATCTGAAAAGTGTTGAAACTGAAAAGGTTTTATCAGTAAAATCAAATACGAGTTCTGTAATCTTTTATAAGAAACAATTAGTATATGGTTTTTGTAAGATCTGAGAGATTGTTATCAGTTTTAGTTTATATAATAATTTAATAAGGATTTATAAGGATACGTATTAAAAAATAGGTACTAATAAGGAATTACATCGAATAATTTTGTGACTTTCTTTGGCATCAGAAGAGTAAAAAATTGAAAAGATATACTACCCAGGTAGCAAGGGTACGTTATAATGACGTCAAAATCTGGTGATTCTGGTCAAAAAGACGTCAGGGCACTAAAAATCGATGACAGAACGACGTCTTATAAATGACATTAAAATGACGTACTACACATCACGTCATATTGTTGTCTTTTTTCGGTGTTAAATTTATTTATATTTTATCGGATTACAAACTTTAAAACTCGATAATGGCATTTTGTTATCGTAAGCAGAGTGTAAAGTTTAAAAAAAAAATAAACCGTGTCGTGAGGGATAAGTATTGGCGTTTTTATTCGAGGATATAATGTTTTTTAACATTATCCAAAATAATTTATATTCGAAAGAGTTTGCAAAGATTCGGCAGTTTATTTGTTTAAATTATATTTCTATCTATTCTTTTAATAATAAAATGCATTAAAAAGCAAAATCTATCCGTTGCGTGTTCCAACTATAAAGTCTTTAGGTAAGTAGCCTCAGAAAGGTTGGTGGCCGAGTGCTTAAGGCGTAGTCTTCCAAGTCATGAGGTCGGCAGTTCGGCCCCTGCTCATTCCGTTTTTTTTATTGCGAAAAAAATTTTAGTTGTTTTTTTTTTAAGGTAATAATTGCTTATTGGTTTTTTTCAATTTTAGGTCTGTTTTAGACCATTAAATATTCTATTTAATATATATTATACCTTTACCATTTTTTCTCCAACACGCTTCCCAGGTTTGTATAAGTACCTCAACTTAAAACTTTAATTCTTAAAATAGTTGACTCCTGACTTCCCCTCCACCGCTCATCAAATTTGAGATAAGGAAAATTTTTTTTTCGGATTTCTCCCTCTCTGCTCTTCAATTTCGAGATCTGGGAAAATATATTTTTTTTAACGAACCGCCACTAATACTAATTAATGTAATAATTACATTGTTCAACAACTACTCGTACTTCTCAGGTGACACTGGTGACAGTTTAATTAAATTAAATAAGTTCTTCTTAATAATCATAAATAAATAAAAATACTAGTAACTCGAAGCGAGAACCTGAAAGATTTTCATATATTTTAAATAGGGCAAGAAATTCAATTTCACATAATAAAGACTTCATTCACCACCATAAATACTGCTTTTAGCATCCGAAATAGCGGTCGCCAAGCTAGCTCAGTTGGTTGAAGCGTCAGTACTGTAATACGGACAATGGGAGACATGTAGGTTCAAATCCTACGGACCGCAATTGGTAAAGGTAAGTAAAAATGAATTTAATAACTTAATAAACATTATAATTTGCAGGCAACCCTTGTGAGAAAAAGTTGGAGTGATGGTAAACAATATTAGATATTTTAATGTAAATAAAATTACGGATGGCTAACAAACAGATTCATTAGGACAAAACTTATTTATGCATTAATTATTTTATTTTTATCAAGTAGAGAAGAAGAAGAAGAGAACTAGTATGTAGCTTTATATGTTCCTATTACTAAAAACCTGTGGGGGGGGGGTTACCAAATATAACCTGAAAAAGACGTCATTCATCTGAGACATTAGGAAGTCATTTTCACGTTTCATTTACGTCATCTAACTCGTCATTTCTCGTCACTCCTGACCATTTTTTCACGTCATTTTCACGTGCCTTTGCTACCTGGGTAAGGAGTTCCTAGTAGACATTTTATACATTTTTATAAGGATATATTTGTACTTATTTTTATAAAACTTCATGGGTACATATCAGTTTAGTTTATATAAGAATTTAATGGAAACGTATAAGGATGCATGTTAAAAAGTTTAAATAAAGTATTATCGAATACTTTTATGAGTTTTTTTTTTTTTGAATCTGAAGAGTAATGAAAATGGAAAGATATGCCAAGGAGTTCCTAGTAGGCATTTTATACATTTTTATAAGGATATATTTGTACTTATTTTTATAAGACTTCATAGGTCCATATCAGTTTAGTTTATATAAGAATTTAATAATGATTTTTAGGGACATCTATTAAAACGTATTAATAATGATTTACAACTATTAATTTGAGTTCATGGGGTTCCAATAGTGGTAAAACTAATAATGTTTCATCAGGAAACCAGAGGTGAATTTTATAACATTTAATAAGAAATAATTAGTATATGGTTTTTATAAGATTTGAAGGGTTATTATTAGTTTAGTTTTATATAAGAATTTAATAAGGATTTCTCAGTGCACCCATTGAAAAGTATTATTTACAACTATTAATTTGAAAAGTTTTCATGGGATTTCAATAGTAGTCAACCTAAAAAAGTTACAATACTTACTAAACTAAACTTACTAATACAATAGATTTCATATAATTTACATTAAAATCCATTGTAAGTATATACTATATACACATTGTATTTTTGAAAACCCTCTTATTCCCACAAAAGCATAAAAATCTTACAATAGACCTCAAAGGAGGAATATGCATTAAAAACTCACAGAATCTATAAAATTTTTGTGTTTCAAACGCCATAAAAATTTATAAATACTTATAGCCTCGTACTGAGAATGTACATTAATATCTTTCAAATTCATATAAAAACCTATAAAACTTCACAATTTAATTACCATAAATACTTATAAATATACTGATAGACTTCATTCAGGGAATTTACTTTAAACCCCATCGCATATCCTCATAGAATTTTATAAAAACTTCGTGTTTATTATTAAAACGTGCAAGTGTTGATAGACTTCAGGCAAGGAATTTACATTCAAAACACATTTCAAATACTTCAAAAACTTAGACACATCTGAACCTATAAAACCTTCGTATTTCAAACACCATATGAGAACTTACAAATACTGATAGGCCTTGTATGGAGAATTTTCGTTAAAAATATTTTTCAAATACATATAAAATATCTATATCACTTCATATTTCAATTACCGCGAAAACGTATAACTACTGATAGACTTCATATAGGGAATTTACATAAAAAAACCCATTGTATGCAGCAAATCTTATAAAAACTTCATATTATTTCCTATTAATATATGCAAATGCTGATAGACCTCAGACAAGGAATTTACCTTAAAAACACATCTCAAATAATCACATCAAACCACATTCAGAACTTATAAAAACTTTGTATTTCAAATACTATAAAAACTTAATTATACTAATACATATAACTACTGATAGACTCCATATAGGTAATTTACATTAAAAACCCATTGTATGCAGAAAATATTATAAAAACTTCGCATTTCCTATTAATATATGCAAATGCTGATAGACCTCAGGCAAGGAATTTACATTAAAAACACATTTCAAATAGCCGCACATCAGACCACCTTTAGAACTTATAAAAAAATTTTGTATTTCAAATACTATAGAAACTTACGTATACTAATAGGTTTCATACGAGGAATGTACATTTAAAACACACACACACATAATTAAAACTTATGAAAGTTTAGTGTTACATACTCCAGCCTGCAGTAGAGGGAGCTGTTATACATGTCGCTGATTCATATCTAATCTAATGTGACCTAAGAAACTAGTGTGGGCTTGTTAAATTAAAAGTAAAGCATTCTCTTTTACTGCTAATGCGTTTAGGCTAGAATGCTAGAGGAAACAAGGACTTTTGCAGTATTTAGTGTTTACCACTATATTACTATTGATATTTGAAATATTAATAGTAAGTAAATAATATTTACTTACCTATGTAAGTTTATGGGATTTGGCATTAAAAATATGCTTCAAATACACAACCAAAATCTGTAAAAAAACCTATCAATAGTAATAGAATTTCTATGGGGAATTTACATTCAAAACACTATACAAATCTATAAAAACCTATAGAAATTTTTAATTATATGTACTATAAAAACTCATCAATACTAATAGATATCATATAGGAATTTACATTCAAAATACTATAAAAACCTATAAAAACTTTTAATTACATATACTATAAAAACTCATCAATACTGGTAGATACCATATGAGAATTTGCAATTAAAACATTTCAAATACACACATAAAAAATTATAAAATCTTATACGTTTTTTTTTATAAGTTTTTATAAGGATTTTTTGACAGGGTAATATATTGCTATTATGATTGGTCAGAGATCTCTATATACATATATACATATTAGGGTGGCCCATCTCTATAGGGGGTGAATTTTTTTTGCGTATTTTTTAAGTCTCACCCCACGAAAATATACTATTATACTAGGAATAATTTATGTCAAAGTTTCAGATAATTCGGTGAACGGTAACCCGTGCCGCATTCAGGTAGAAATTTGTAGATAAGATTTTATTACGGTATTGGTGTAATTATTTCCTAGAAATTATTTGTTTTGGAAGTTTGGAAATATAATGCACCTACGGTAGGTTTTTATGTCAGTTTGCAATTGTGTTTTACAGTGGTGACATTATAAGTTCTAGCATACGTTCCTTTTTGAAAAAACATTTAACGATGGCTGATGTTAGATCCTTACGAAAGGATAATTTCATTTACTTAGTTGGACACTATTCATCACAAATCATTGGCAATAGATTGCCGTCTAATAGACAAGTATTACAAGTGCTCTTTTATAACATTCGTGAAGTGAAGCTAAGTGTACATGAAAGTGCTAAATTAACAATAAAAGAGGTGTCAGTTTTTTTGGGATAAAGCTCGCATTCCTACACGTCAGGATTTTCATTGTGTTAAACAACTAGATAAACTTTATGCAGAGTGGAAGAACTTACAAAAATCGGCTAAAAGGGCCAGTGCGGGAGTAAGGAAAAAAATTTCGTTGAAAAATTGGACGATCTCTTTGACATTGCTCATGCAAATGCATTGGAGTTGATGAAAATAGATGAAGATAAGCAGTTTTTAATTAACCAAAGAAAAAAGGGACGTCCTGGATTTATGCATGGTATTGATTACCAACTTGCTTCTCAAGAAAAATCAGCTGAGGAGAAATTACAGAAATTATCCGAACGAATGCAACGAAGTCAACAAGAAAAATCTAGATTAGAGGAAACAGTCACCTGTCCATCATCAAGTAGTAATTCAGCCGACTGCAACGAAAATGAAGATGAAATAATCGAAGCCCAAGAAGAGTTGTTACAAGACCAGCCTGGCCCGTCACAGCCAAAAAAGAGGAGATTGTATGGAACATGTAACATCATCACACCAAAAATAGCCGCTGCATTTGATGCTTGCAAAATAAGCGACAGGTATGGAGTCCATATTTTGACGGCAGTAGCAGAAGCACTAGGACATGACACCACATCTTTGTCCATCAGCAGAACCACACTTCAGCGCTCTAGACAACGCATCCGCGAAGAAAGAGCTGAAATATTAAAAACTGCCTTCGGTAATTCTGAATTGCCGGCCCCAGTCATCCATTGGGATGGAAAACTTTTACCTTCTCTCACTGGAATGGGAAATATCGATAGACTTGCTATCTTAGTTACTAGTGGAGATATTGAACAACTACTTGGAGTACCAGCTTTGCCCAATTCAACTGGAAGAGAACAGACTGAAGCAGTTTATGATGTGCTTTGTGAATGGAATTTGGACGAAAAGGTAATAGCTTTGTGTTGTGATACAACATCATCAAATATGGGTTATATAAATGGGGCAGCCACACTATTGCAACAAAAATTAGAAAGGGATATTCTATATTTTCCTTGTAGACATCATATTTTTGAAGTGGTTTTGAGAAGTGTGTTTGACACAAAAATGCCTTCCTCATCTGGTCCAAATGTGCCACCATTTAAACGTTTTAGGAAATTTTGGCCTAAAATAGATCAAAATAAACTAAAAACTGGATTTCAGGTATCAAAAATTAAACAACCAGTTAAAGCCGAAATTGTAAAGCTTCTAAATGCAGCTTTAACTTTGCAACAGCCTCGTGATGATTATAAAGAATTTTTAATTCCTTCTAAACTTTTTGTTGAAGAAGAGCCCACTCACACGTCATTCTATCAACCAGGGGCATTTCATCATGCACGTTGGATGGCCAAAGCCATTTACTGTCTAAAAATATTTTTTTTCCAAGATCAGTTCCAACTAACTAAAAAAGAAAAAATAGGTATTGAAGATATATGTCTCTTTATTGTAAAGGTTTATGTAAAGGCCTGGTTTACAGCGTCATTTGCTAGTAAAGCACCGCTTCATGACTTAGACTTTTGTAAAGAACTCATTAATTATCAAAATATTGACAAAGAAATATCTCAAGCCGCAAGTAGGAAAATAGTGAACCATTTGTGGTACCTTAATTCAGTAAATGTTGACTTATCTTTCTTTGATGACGATATTTCAGTTACCACTAAAAGAGAAATGGTTAAAGCTTTGAATAGGAAAGCACCAAATCAAGAGGGTATTAAACGACTTATGATTAGTAACATTACTGACGTTGAAAACAAGGAAATTCAGGACTTCATATGCGAGAACACTAAACAGTTTTTTCAAAAATTAGGTTTGTCTATGGAATTTTTGGAAAATGATCCAACAACATGGAGGGAAAATGAAAGTTATACCCGATGTTTCAATATTGTAAACAAAATTAAAGTTGTAAATGATGCCGCTGAGAGAGGAATCAAACTTATTACTGACTATAATGACATTTTAACAAAAAATGAAGACCAAAAACAGTTTTTACTCCAAGTTGTAAATGATTATAAATCACAGTTTCCAAATGTAAAAAAAGAAACCCTGTCGCATGCTTTGGCCTAGTGCAAAAAATATTGTTTTTATTACTATATGTCTTGTAGATTTAGGATAATATTTGGTACTATGTATGAAAAAAACGTTTCATAATAAAATACACAAAGATAAAACGAGAGTTTTATTTCAAAAACTTCTAGTCTAGTTTTCTTAGACTACGAATTTACAGTAGTATGACACATGTCATAGTCACAACAGATAATGTCTTTGATATTTGTATGACTTGATTAGTCATTCTAAAGATAAATGTTGCTGAGTAAAAAAAAAAAAAAAAACAATGCATCAACCAAAGAATGTAAATAATTCCATTTACTTTTATTATTGCATAATAATGCATTCTGCGGCACCCCTTGCCTTCAATTTGCCTCAATAATATTTTGAGGGGACTGTTTTTTCTTCATTTGCAGGGGTGAGAAATAAAAAATTTCGATTTCGAAAAAGATGGGCCACCCTAATACATATATATAGTGAATATATGAATATATATAGTGAGTCAAATGACCAATTTTGACGACAAAATGACGTCATTTTAATGACGTCAGAAGTACGTTCTAAATATCACGTCTCTGGTACGTCATTTATTAATGATGTCAAAATAATGACCTAAAAGAAACGTGTATTTGACGTCTTCATGATGACGTCAGAAGTACGTTTTAAATATCACGTCTCTGGTACGTCATTTATTGGGACAATGACGTCGGCGACGAAAAATCACCTTTATAAGACGTCATAATGACGTCACCCTGCTACCTGGGACCTCACCCCATGATTAAAATAAAATTGTGATTTAATATGTATACAAGAACCAAAGCCCTTAAATTATTTTTTAGTTCATCCACCTCCACTACCATCCCCTACCTCCACCCCCGCCTCTCTCTACCGACAGTGGCGGATTTATCGGTGAGGGGGGTTAACGGGGGTGGTAATTACCCCACCATGAATTACATGGATACAAAAAAAATTATGTTTTGGTTATAACAAAAGACGAGTAACGGATTTTGTTATTTAGTCAATTCATTGTGTACATTCATAATGTACAAAAATTGCGTCGAGCAGCACAAGAAACGATGTAACGACCAGCGCCTAATAAATTCAAACAACATAATGAGAGACAGCTGGAAAATTATCAATGAGTCCAAATCAGTAAATAAAAAGCAGTCATCCATAGACATATGTGACAGCCAAGGCATTCTGATAACAACTGCCATGGAGAAGAGTAACTATATCAACGACTACTTCATAAAAGTTACATCAAACCAACGTAAACCTAACTATAACGTCAACATCGAAAAGGCACATACCAGTTTTTTTCCCACACCGACATCACAAGAAATAAGCGAAATAATTGGAAAAACTACTCTTAAACCGGCCGCTGGTATCGACGACATCAACGGAAAAGTGATGAAATCAGTGAAAAACTTTATTGATGAGCCATTGGCGTACTTAGTGAATGAATCGTTTTCAGCTGGTGAATTTCCCAACTTAAAAGAATCCAAATGTATACCTGTATATAAAAACTAAGGTCCCACAACAGACATTATGAGTTACAGAGCTATATGTATGCCAAGTCAAATTGCTAAAATCTTTGAGGCGTCATACTCCATAAGACTGACCAATTATTTAGAGAATTTTCATTTAATATCAAATGTCCAAAATGGTTTTCGTAAAAATAGATCCACCAATACTGCTATCTTAGACTGCGTAGATTTTATATACAACGCACTAAACAACAAGAATTATGTCCTAGGTCTTTTTTATGATTTAAGTCGTGCATTTGATACTATAGATCACAATCTATTGCTCATGAAATTAGAAGGCATTGGGGTACGTGGAGCACCATACAGCTGGGCTGCCTCATATTTACAAAATCGTACGCAAACCACCATCGTTGACGGTATTAAATCAAAAACAAAAAATATAAATCTGGGAGTGCCTCAAGGCTCTATTTTGGGACCTCTGTTTTTCATAATTTTTATTAATGATATACCTAATACATGCGTCACTACAAATCAACTTCTTCTTTATGCAGATGACACAAATATGCTAATGTCTCATAACTGTATTGAACAGATTGTCATCAACAGCAACAATGCATCACAGGAAATGAGTCATTATTGTAGCGAGAATGGACTAAACTTAAATATAAATAAAACATGTCATATGCGTTTTTTGCCAAAAAATGCAGTAACAAATTATGATCTATATCTGAAGATATTAAACAAGTCCATTCAGAGTACAACAAGTACTAAATTCCTGGGCGTTACTTTAGATCAGAAACTTACATGGGAAAAGCATATAGATACAGTTTGTTCAAAATTAAGCACTATCTGCTACATAATAAGAAATCTGCGAGATACTGTCGGTATAAGCACTCTGAAAACTCTCTCCTAAGGATTGGTTCAGTCTCAACTACAATATGGGCTCATTTTCTGGGGGAACTCTTCATACTTTAAAAGAGCATTTAAATATCAAAAAAAAGGTTATAAGAACTATGTCTAAAACTCACCCCTCAACTAGCTGTAAACCATTATTTAAAGATTGGCAAATACTTACCTTACCTAGTTTATATATTTACCGACTAATAATGTTCATCAATGTAAACGAATCTCAATTCCCCAGAAACAGTGATGTTCATACACATCACACGAGAAATATGGAAAATCTGCATCAGCCATATAGCCGCCTTGAATTAGGAGAAAATTCTCCAAGACATATTGGCATTAAATGTTTTAACAAAATTAATCAATGTATTGACATTGGCAGCAACATGTCATTTACGAATAAAATATTTAAATTTTTGTGCGATAAAGCATTTTATGATGTTGATGAGTTCCTTAACTGTTGAGTTTTTGTTTAACCTATACCCACTTGATTTAACAAAGTCTGCAAATATTAGTAATACTATATATATATATATATATATATATATATATATATACGTGTAGCTCTGTGTCTATGTATGTACAAAAAATTTCACTATATCTATCGTCTTATATGTATGTGTGTATATGTGTATATATGTATATGTATGTGTGTACGTATGTATGTATATGCATGTATATATTTAAAATCTTTTTTAATTGCTACGATTCTCATTTTATTGTGTATTTTATCACAAGTTACTGTTTTTGACTAGTCAGATAAATTATATGTTTGTATAATTTTGTCGATGAATAAATCTTATCTTATCTATCTTATCTCTCATTTTGCAAAGTATAAATTAAAAGTGTTACTGTTTTTAATTAGTTGTTTTTCAAATATGATTAAATCTTCGAAGGAAAAGTTTCATACACACATTTTTAACCTTAAGAGAATATTGTTCTTAAGGATAGGATTTTGCAGAGTGAGAGGGAAATCTGCGTTTATTTTCGGTTTATTATAAATATTTTAAAAAATCATAAATAGTATAATCTTTAAAATAGTTTCAGATGCTTCCCATTGTTCTAAGGAATACAACCATATACAGTCTTTATCATAAATGTTGTACATAGTTAAATGCCATGCTTTAATAATGAAATTAGGAACTAGGGACTAGTTCACAAGTTCAAAGCCGCGTTAATTCTTGATAAAGCTCGTAAAAATATGAGTGAGGGCTCATTAGATTCGGAATGACGCCTAGAAAAAGGTGCAAAAGTTTCAAACTTACACATTTGTTATTAAATATTAATTTAAAAGTTTAAAAAAATATGGTATTATTTAGACACTTAAAGGAACAATGTCCCGTTGGAAAAAAATTGTTTCACCGATTTTTCATAAAATGAGTATTGTTAATTAACAAGTTTTTTTAGAGTTTGCGTTTATATTTTAAGTCGGATAATTGTTATACAAAAGCCACGAAAATTGTTTCGCTACGTGGAGACTTTATGTCAACTATACTTTATGGGATTATGACATTGCGATGTTTTTACTTGTTATAGTCTATTAGTTATTAATTATTTAACCTAACAAAAAACTAAAAAATGAAAATGAGATTGAAAATTTTTTTTTTTATTAATTTTAATTATTATTACCTACTCTTTTTATATTAAAAAATACTATAAGATTACATAAACTTTAAATTTTTATTGCTATTATATTTATTTATACAAGTACAGTTCTGAATTTAAAAAACTAAAATATCTCACATTTCCGAAGGTCAGTAGAAAAAATCATATGTTCAACATGTTAGAAAAATGTTTTTTCCATATGCAACGTATTTTTGACTATGCCTAATAAGAAAAAAAAAACACTTTTCCTAACTTGTTGCACAAATAGCTATTTCATAAAAAGTCTTTATCAAAGAATGTTTATAGTCTAATGGGGGCCTTACTCAAATTGTATAAAAATTTGTCTGAAAATTGAACAAACATCACACGGCTCTAAGGCCCGCATTAGACTATAAAAGTTATTTAACAAGGATCTTATATAAGAGATATTTTTATATTTTATATTTTTATAATACTTTATAAAATATGGTCGATATTTTATAAAATTATTTCTCATAAAAGATCTTTGTCAAAGAATATTTATAATCTAATGTGGGCCTAAGACAGTTTTGTTAACATAAACTTCAAAGTATTAATTTCCTCATGCCCTCCTCTATCGGCGAATCCACCCATTATTGGAAATTTGGTCAAAGAAATCTATTCAAAATAAATTAAGACTATAACAATAAAAATTTCGGGAAAATTTGACAGGATGTACCTAAATAAAATTAAATAAAAAAAAAACATTTTTAAAAACAAGCTTTTATTTAAATGCTCTAAAAAGGAGAAAGTAAATTAAATTAAATCAAACCCATCAATTTATTAAATTATACAATTTATATGATATAAAAGCTTGTCGCGAGATTTACCTGTGTAAATTTATTTTATGAAATACATAAATTTTTTCTTACAATTACTTGTATCAAGATCAAGTTACATATTGTATTCTTGTTTATTTACACAGGTAAATCTCGCGGCAAGCTTTTATATCATATAAATTTTATAACGTAATAAATTGATGGGTTTGATTTAATTTACAGTTTATTTTCTTCTTTTTAGAGCATATAAATAGACTTGTTTTTAAAAATGTTTTTAATTTAATTTAATTTTAAAATTTTTAACTATGCCTTAATTAGTTTTATATATTCACTGCGTCGTTCCTATCCGATATAAAACTTAAAGTTTGTTTAAACTGAATCCTTCACTATTTCTTAGAATGCAACATATGAGCGAATACACTATATGATCAAATTATAGTGTTAAAACTAAAAAATTTTGTCCGCCATATTGAGTTTAGTGTGACGTCATTTTATTTTCGTATTCTTCTCAGCAAACTGCTGGCTCTCCTGTTATTTTCTATTGCGCAATCTAGTATTGCGTATACTTCTGCCTGAAAGACAGAAGTGCATTTTTCTAGCAATGTGCTGAACTGTGAGTTCCTCATATCTCTATATATGCCGGCGCCAGTACCTTCCGCGGTCCTTGATCTGTCTGTGTACCAGACCAAGTCCTGTGGTCTGGTGCTGTTATCGGTTACTGACCATTCACTTCGATCTTCTATTTTTATTTCGAAGTTTCTGTTAGAGGTGTATTTAGGGATCATGTGGTCTGTCCTCATCAGAAATGTTGTCAGTCCCACTAGATTCCTAATTCAGTTGTGCCCCAGCGCAGTGTATTTGTCACTGGGTTTGTATTGTAGCCTGAAGTGTCCCATCGCCCCCTCCCCCATTACCATCAGGTGGAGGGGGGGAAGGTCCAGAAGGACCTCCATGGCTGCTGTTGGTGTTCTTTTCATTGCTCCTGTTACCGCCAGACAGGCAAGTCTTTGTACCTTGCTTAGTTCAGCGTCAGCAGTGCGCTGCAACATCTTTGGCCACCATACCAAAGATGCATATGTGATCATGGGTCTAACCACCATGATATAAGTCCAGTACATCATGCTTGGCCTTAGTCCCCATGCCAAGCATGTGCCACGTATACCAGGTCAAATCAAAAAGAACCCCTAAAACAACACGAGATTCCACAGAGAGCATGGCAAAAAGTTACCATAGACACATTTGAATTTAATAAAAAACATTATTTAGTCCTACTTGACTATTTCTCAAAATTTCCAGAGGTTGTACGATTAGATAGTTCAACATCAGAAGCGTTAACCTATCAATTAAATAATATTTTTTCTCGTCAAGGAATACCCGACGTATTTTCAGATAGTGGCCCACAAATGACTTCACATTTGTTTAAATGTTTCTCAAATGAATGGGACTTTCAACATAAAACTTCAAAACATTCTAGATCAAACGGTTTATTAGAAAGAACAATTCAAACAGTGCAAAACATTATAAAGAAATGTGAAATCTCAAAAAATGATCCATTTATTGCATTGTTAGAATTAAGGAATACACCTTTATACAGAAATGTAAACTCGCCTGCGCAAATATTAAATCAAAGTCACTAAAAAGTATTTTGCCAGTTACTAATAAACATTTAAAACCTGTCAAAATAAAAACAAATGAGTATAGAAAAATCTTAAAAGAAAAACAGAAAAAACAAAGATTTTACTATGATAAAAATTCAAGAAAACTGCCTGAAATTGAAATAAATAAAACTGTATATATAAAACCTGGAACAAAAAATGTACCTGCTAAAATTATTAGCAAAAATAGTAGATCAAGATCTTATAATGTTAAATTGTACAATACTGGCAGAGAGATAATAAGAAATAGAAAAGACATTATCGATCGAAATATGAACAAAAATTTTGTTCATAACAAAGATAATAAACATTCTAATTCGTCAGATGATGAAAGTGACTCTATATTAAACAATAATAACTTTAGAGATAATGTAAAGCATAATAGATCAAGTGGTTTAATAAGTAGTTCACAAACTTCCGACATAAATAATAGCTCAGGCACTTCTGGATTAGTAAATTATAAAACTAGATTTGGACGACATGTTAAACCACTTGAAAGACTAAATATAGGTTAAGAGTTAGTAATTTTAGTATATTAAGTTAGTGAGAAACATGTCAAATAAAATTTTAATTCAATGGAGGGGGGGGGGGGGGGGGGTGTAATGATGTTTTATACTGTACTCTTTTTATATGTATAGAACTGGACTAAGCTAAACATATTTGACATTAAATGTCAATTACCATGCGCCTCCCTGCGCACCTGTATGTATCTCACTTCATTCTAAATATAGAATAATGTTTTTAGTTTTCCCGAAGACGTCTTTTAATAAACACAATCTTATGGCCATAACGCTCGAGGGTCTTTTTCTGCCCTCCTGGTTCTCTACTTTTTTCCCACCTTTTGGTGGTATTGTCTTGCTGCGGTCCATTGTGGGCGGTCTTTTGTCCGTCCACGTGCCCTCAGCAATTTTTTGTGCTTTCTGGGCCTTTCTTTGTTGGGCTCCGGAAAGTCTCTTCCTCTGCAGTCCGATTTCAGTAACGCCTGCAGAGATTGTGTCAGTGGTCCCTTGAGTGCCCACTAACCCTTCACTGTCATGGTCTGTTTGTACCTCCACGACAGTGTCTTGTTCTGGAGTCCCTTCCGAAGAGGTCTCAGATGCCCTCTGCTCCCTCCGTTGCTCTTTTTTTGTGTTTTTATTTTCTTTTTTTTAACTCATCCATGTTCCCACGAGTATGGCGGAAAGGTTGGTCCACACCTGCAGTGCCCCCTGTACAGGTGTAAGGCTAATTACTCTAGTATCCCAGAAGCTCCATTCTTGACGGTGCCATTCATCCCTCGGCACGGGTTGCGTGACACCTTGGATTGGGGTTTTTTGCCAGAGCTCCTTTAGCGAGCACTGCAGTTTGCCTCTGGTGGAAGTCTAAATACCTCCTTTCCATACGGCGGCCGCAGTCTGTTGCCACCCAACACCAGTGAGGAGGCGGAGTTGGACTTCTGAAGGACAATGTCTGCTTGAGCATACTCTAGACACTATTTATTATTTTACTTTTATCGATATTTATTAGCTCTCGTCCTCTAGCGATGTGTCGTAAATACTGTATTTACTTGGTATCTTAGTCTTTCGACCACACCTTGTTACAACCCCTGTATAATTTCCTAACTTTTGTTTGTTTTCTATTCTCAACCCATTCTGTAATTAATTCTCTATCTGAAATCCCTCTTTACTACCACTTAATAGGTTGTCATCATGCTTACTCACATAGTCAGCCCTAGTTTTACTGTTAGTTTCGTCAAAACTATTATAATTACCCTGATTCTCATACAACGTGCTATACTCGACAGTACCAGAAAGTGATGCTTCTTCGTAAATCGAGCTATTGTTACTATCATTAAAACACTCATTTTGACTTATTTTTTTACTTGTTTCATCACTTTCTTGTACTTTTATCATCCTATAATTTTCTTGATCATTTTTAAAATTACCATTATTGTTTGGCAATGGCTTTGTCAATTTCCTGTTACAAAAAATTTTCTTTATAAAGCGTCTATTTCTAACAAAACTAGCACCGCTGTCCACAACTACTTTATATGCCCTATATCCTATCTTATTTACAATTCTAGCTGTAAGCCAAGGTCCTTTTGGTCTACTTTGTACTCTAACCTTACGATTATTTTCTTATTCCTTTTTTATCATAATAATATTTTTGTTTTTCTTTAGATTTCTTGAGAAAGTCGTTATATTTCTTATTATATTTTTGGTTTAAAATAACAGTTTGCTTGAGGAATAATGGACCTTAGGTTCCTGCTCATTAAAATATTTGCTGGACTATTTTGATTATCAATAAGTGTGTTTCTAAAATCTAGAAGAGCTAAATATGGATCTTTTTTATCTAAGTAACATTTTCTCAAAATGTTTTTAACTGTTTATATAGCACCCTCAACCTTTGATTGTGGGTATCTAGGCGAACTCTTTACATGACTAAACTCCCACGATTCGGAAAACTTTTTAAATTGAAAAGATGGAAATTCTGGACCTCCATCTATGATTACTAATTTTGGAATGCCATGGCGAGCAAATATGGCTTTTAATTTTGATATAACATTTGAGCTTGTTAAATTTTTAAATGAGTTTACAACTTCACATGCAATTTTATGATATGGCAATTCCACAATCTCATGCAGGATCATTGGTTCGGCCTTTGAGACTTTGAATTTTGATGACATATACTGCATGACAAAATCATATCCTGTATGTGTTTGTTCATTCCTATTCAGAGGAATGATAAGTTCGCTTTTGAGATTGTTTTCGTTACACCCACATGACTATAATGTAGTTTTGTAAAAAATTTCCTCTCTACAAGACTTCAGCATTATGAATTTTTGGCCCTTTTACACCAAACCATTTACCTCACTCAATTTATGTTTAAATTTAAAATAGACTAATGTCAGGAACATCTTTCACATTTTTAGACGAACCCTCCTTAATATATATTTTTTAATTTAATAATTCAACATCCTCATTTGTTTTTTCAATTAATTCTTTTTTTTTATCTGTTACATTTAAATTTAATGAAATTAAGCACCCCTGTGCTTCCACTTCCAAATCTAGACCTTCGTCAAATTTTTTATATCTTTCAAAAGCTCTTGATAACGTATCTGCTAAGATTAGTTGTTCTCCTGGCTTATAAACTAATGTAAAATCAAACTTCCTTAATTGAATTAGCATTCGTTGCTGTATCTAGACTGAGTTTCCGTAAATGCTCTTGAGGCATGAGCACAAGGCATGTCCTCTAACAGGATCGCGGCCATGCCATTTTGCGATGAGTCAACCGATATTGTAACATGCTTATTACTATCAAAAAATTTTAGGCAAGGGTTCTTACATATCATTTCTTTTAAATTATTAAAAGCTTTATCGTGTTGTTGTTTCCATTGAAATGTGGTGTTCTTTTTGAAAAGTTTCCTCAGATGTACTGCTTTTTCTGTTAAGTTCGGTATAAATTTTCCTACATAATTCACTAAACCTAAAAACCTTTGTACGTCTCCTACATTTTGAGGTTTAGGCATATTTTTTATAGCGTGTATTTTCGAACTATCTGGTTTAAGACCCAATTTAAAGATTATATGTCCCATATATTTAACTTCCTTTACAAGAAGAGAATTGCATTTATTTCTATTAAATTGTTCTCTGCAGCTAGTTTCAAGACTTGCTCTAAATGTTCCTCAATTGTTTTCCCACTTATAATTAGATCGTCAATATAGCAACTAACACCTTCTAAGTTCCCAAAAATTTCCGTCATTTTTTTTTTTTATATAGGAGTGAAAATGAAAGTGTCACATTGATTTGTGCTCTATAAAATTGCTAGTTTACTGATAGATAAAACTTGTTGTAAAAAGTGAATTTTTCATGATTTATATATAAAGAACTACACTTTATCCTAGAATAAAATTCGACAAGGTTAAATCATTAATTAATTAGTTATAAACAAAATTTCACTTAAACTATAGTGTCTGGTGAATATTCAGTTAAAAAACAAAAAATAACTATAAATAAAAAAGTCGTGTATTCGATATTAAAAGTAAAAACTCTTTAGCTGAAAAAAAAAAACTAAACTGATAAAACTAAACTGTATTAAACCATGTGCTTTCCTAAAAATATTTACACAAATTAAAAAATGAATTGTTCAAAATGCAATAAGAGTAACCTAGATCAAAAATTATTATATCAATGCGAATGTTCAGCGTTGACATGCACAGAAGATCGATGTATGGGATTATCGAAGCAAAGGAAACTAAAATTCTTTTGTCCAGAATGTGATAATGATTACACAAAATATATTGAAAACAATCAAAAACTGCTCCAAGAAAACCAACAATTACACAAACGACTTCTAGACGCCCAAACTAAATCAAATAACGAGGAAAGTATGATAAACAAGTTGCAGGCAGAAATGCAAGCAGCTCTTATAGAAACTATCCAAAAACTGATAACAAAAGAAATCAACCAAGTAAAAGAGGAAATTTATAATCTTAGGGAAAGTAACAAGGACTTAGTAAAACTATTTTCTGAAGCCCCTTCAAATATAGTCACAAAACCTGCTCCTCTGTTCAAAGATATAGTTAAACAACAAAGTCGTGAACAGAACAAAATAAACAACCAGTGGACAGAAAATATCTCGAGCAATCAACAACATAACCGCAAAAATAAACCTACTAACAACACTTTGGACTTACACATGGAAACCAAAACCAATACCAGAAATAACGAATCAAAATTCTCGGAACAACCTAGTACTCAAAAACCAACAAAAGATGTATCGACAGAAGAATTTCAAACAGTTGTAAGAAAAAGACCCAAAAGGAAAAAGCAAATCGGAACTGCAGAAACACAAACAGATGTAAACTTGAACAATGGCTTTGAAGGGAGACAAGAATTCGTAAAAAACAAAAAGATATGGTTATTTATATCTAAAGTTAAAGACAATGCAACGGAAGATCTGGTAAAAAAAATATGTGTCAAGAAAATCGAATACTGAAGAAAATACCGTATCAGTAAAACAAATCGAAACTTACTATCAAGTAAAAGATAATAATTGCTTTCTAGTTGGAGTTGATCCTAACCTCATACATGTTGTGTATGATGAAAAATTCTGGCCTCGAGAGGTAGCTTTTGATCATTTCAACTTCCGTAAAGGACAACAATTTTTAGACAATACACAAAAGGGAAATCAATTTAGTCAAAGTGAAAATTTTTTATCCCCGACAAAATAAATCAAAACACAAAAAAACCTAACAACATATGTGAATTATCTAAAAGTGAACTAAACATATTACATTCAAATGTACAGTGCCTGAAATAATTTAACCAATAATGAGTCTGGTGAAAAAGTCTTAGTAGATATCCCCATATTATATGCAAATCTAGCTTCCCTCATGGCAAAATTTGACTTACTACTGATAGAAATAGAAAACACTAACCCTGCAATTGTAGTAATAACTGAAACCTGGTTACAACCAAAAATACCCAATTCGGTTATTAATATTCCGAACTTTACACTATATAGAAAGGATCGAGAACTGGGTACTCTAGGATATGGAGGAGTTGCGGTATACGTATCAATTGAATACTGTGATATAAATATAACATCAACATCAAATGTCACATACAACAACGATACAAGCGAAACACTCTGGATTTACATTCAATTACATACCATCAAATTACTATTGGTTGCCGTCTACAGACCACCCCATTCCACCATACAGAATGATATATTAATATTTGTAAAAATCAAAGAAGCTTCCTTTATAGAAAACATACTAATCATCGGTGATTTCAATCTACCACATGTTAACTGGCTAATCACAAGAAGTGATTATAAGATGCCGCAAATGATTTATTTGTAGATATGTACCTAGAAAGCAACCTAACGCAATTTGTAGAAGAGCCCACAAGATACCGAGCTTCGAACAATTCATCTTTACTGGACCTAGTACTAAGCAATGATGAAAACTTAGTAAGTGAAATCAAGTACAATCAACCTATTGGTAAAAGTGATCACCTGACATTACAAATAAACTTACAACTCTACATGCACTCCGAGCAGAAACACTATCAACCTCGAAAAAATTTTTGGAAAGCTAACTATAATGCAATTAAAAGATACATTGAAAACTTTGACATGACGGAATTTTCACAGGAAACCACTATAGAAGGAAAATGGACCATTTTCAAAAATATGATAAACACTGCCATTGAAAAATTTGTTCCACTAACAAAAAAAAAATAAGAGTAAAAGACAAATTAGGAAACCATGGATAACAAATGAAATTATAGACCTCATAAAAACTAAAAGCAAACTTTGGGACAATTATAAAAGGAATCAAGCTGAAGAAACTTATTCACATTATCGCACTGTAAATAACTTAATAACAGAAAAAATTCGATTTTCTAGACAATATTATGAAGCTAACATTGCCAATGGAAGTAACAAAACATTCTATAGTCATATTCAAAAACAAATATGCTCAAAATCTTCAGTACCAAGCTCCATAGATAATGGTGGCATATTAACACAGAACACAACAGAAATAGCCAATATCTTTGCCAGGCAATTCAGTCAACAGTACATTACCGAACCTGATAATGATATTCCAGAAATACAAGGTTTACAAAGAGTGCAAAATTCATTCACAACCATAAACATCACGAAAGAGAAAGTGCAAAAAGTACTTATGAACCTAAAAAATGATTCGGCTCCTGGACCTGACCAAATAAATTCTTATTTCCTGAAGAACACTGCCAGTGTCTTGTCCCAACCTCTGACAGAAATAATGCAAACATCCCTAGAGTCAGGTACACTTCCAAAGGACTGGAAATCAGCCTCAGTTACACCCATCTATAAAAAAGGTGATAAAAAGTTGCCTGCCAATTACCATGCAGTCAGCCTCACATCTATCCCTTGCAAATGTATGGAACGAATTATCACCAATGAACTGAATTACGAATTATCACAGCAGAAAATGCACTACCAGAAGAACAACATTCATACCAGGAAGATCTGTTGTAACCAATATCCTAGTTAACCTGCATACCTGGACAAATGAATTTGACTTACAAAACCCCATCGATGTTCTCTATCTAGATTTTGAAAAGGCATTTGACCGAGTACCATTCCAACGATTGACAGCTAAATTGGAACACATTGGTATTCGAGGAAATGTTCTGTCATGGATCACTTCCTTTCTGAATGGTGGGGAGTTTCATGTGAGGATTGGAGATAACAATTCTAACATTGTTCTGAGTGGTGTGCCTCAAGGCTCTGTCTTAGGACCGGTCTTATTTACCTTATTTACTGCTGATCTGCCTTCAACAATTACATCCCACATAAGTTTATATGCAGATGACACGAAAATATTTAGCAACGCTCTTGAAGCGAATAAAGAAATACAAAATGATCTAAATAAAATATACGACTGGACAAAGAAATGGTTAATAAACTTGAACATCAATAAATGCTCTGTGCTACATATTGGTAAACGTAATCCTCAATTGGAATACCAACTGAATAACAGCTCCATAACACAGAATCCCAAATTGACCTCGGCATCACAATAAAACACAATCTTAAATGGGACAGCCACATCATCAACATTACCAAAAAAGCGAACTCCATGATATATCTAGTTAGGAAATCCTTTCACCATATACCGCCAGAATTATTTGTAAAGATCTACAAGTCATTCATTCGCCCTATTGGTTTCCAAGTATGTTTTCAAAAAGATATTGATCTTGAAAAAACACAACGCAGAGCAACCAAAATCCTCCCACACAGATTTTATAACATATCATATGAAGAACGTTGAAGTTACCAACACTGCATCAACTAAGAATACGAGGTGACCTTATAGAGACATACAAAATATTAAACAACATATACAGCTGCCCATGTATAGGTAATATATTTGCATTAAGTGCGAATACACATCTTCGAGGACATCAAATGAAACTCACTAAAAGCCACTTCTCAACCAACCTTTATAAACATTTCATCAGCAATCGCGTTGTGGATCACTGGAATAGGCTACCCAATGAAGTTATCGAATCAATTAGTTTGAACCAATTTAAAAATATATATGTATGTGTATTTTATCTCGTTTTTCTACATTTATCTATGTAATATATTTACTTGTCTGTGTCACTAGTTATAGTTTTATACACATGTACTTGTTCTTGCTTTAGGCATAAACAGCCCTAGGCTGCCTGCCTTGTATGTATGTAATAATTCTTTCTTGGAAAACTTCTGGACTGCTAACCAGTCCGTATGGTAATCGCAAAAATCTATACCTTCCAAACATAGTTGAGAAAGTACACAGTTTAGAGCTATTTTTATCTAATTTAATCTGCAGAAAGCCCTGAGTTAAATCAAGTCTGCTGAAATATTCCGCACCTGTAAATTTTACGGTTAACTCATCCAGAGTCGATATTTTAAAATAGTGTCTTTTTACTGCTTTGTTTAGGTCTCCATCCGCCGTGTTATTGACCGGTTTAACTAAATATCTCGTATATCTGCTTGTCGTTCAGCATAGGGTCAATGTCTCTTCGATTTATTTCACTATTTTTGTAGTGTGATTTGATTAAAACCAAAGAGTCACTTCTATCCTATCCAACTTTGCTGTCAATAGTGTCAATCCCAAGTCTGATAAAGTGATATGGTTGTACCGCGTTACGTCAGATTAATTAAAGTCATTGAAAAAAATAAGGCCATTTTTTTGGTCATTTTTTAAAAAAATTTCACTTTTTTAACTCCTTTCGGGGGGACAACCTACTGTTAAATTTTCCGCATGTCATGGTAGATCACGTATAAGATTACCACGGATGATGTTACAGTTACCAGTGTTTATAACAGAACTACATTGCTTCCAGCCATGTTGTTTTGTTAAAATGAAGAAGACATTATTCATGGACTTTCATTAGAACTTAATATTTAACTCATTGTAGAGTTGGTAACATGTATTCAGTAAACATAGTTGGTAGTTTATGTTATGTTAGTTTAGTCTTGACAAGTGAGGTTATGTAGTTAACGAGGTTTAGAAACCGAGTTGAATAAATAATCATTGCATCACTAAAAACGTGTTTATTCTACATGGTGTCAGGTGTAAATGAACAAACAAGAAAACGAGCTCAACAGAGGAATGAACAGAACAAAATCGTAAACTCCGCGAGAACGTAAATGAACTTCACGGCCTAATCGCTCAAATGCAGATACTAGGGGGTCATAGAATATTCAATGTGTGGCGAATAAAACACAACAATTGAATGTTTTCTTAAAAGATTATTATGCTGACGTGGTACTATTAAGTGAACATTGGCAATCACAAGAAGAAATCGACTTAATCGGCCTTCAAGATTTTAAATTATGTTCTTCGTTTTGTCGTTCTAAACAGAAACATGGTGGAGTGGCTATATACTGTAAAGATAATATTAAAACAAAAACTGTTAAAGATTGTACAGAGTTTTCGGTGTGTAACGTTTTCGAGTGCTGCGGAGTTGAGTTGTTAGGTTCAGACATTGTTGTACTTTCTGTATACCGTCCTCCCTCTGGTGACAACCAGGTATTTCTTATGCAGTTTGATAAACGTTTGGATGTCTTTCTACATAAGTAGGTGTCTAATGAAAGAACCTCGGAGCTGGAGCCGGAGCGGAGAGTCGGCCATTTGTGGCCAACCAATTAAAACCTATGAGAAAGCGATCGGAGCGGCTCATTTTTTGTGTTCAGCCAATCAAAAGCTATGAAAAAGCTGGTGAACACGTGTCAAGCATCTGGTGAAAGGTGAATGACCTATGTCAATGACCTATGTCTGGGGGAACTAATTAAAAACTACTGTTCTCACGACATCCGGTGAACAGATGGTACACAATCTAAAAATAGATCGATGACTCATGACATCTGGTGAAAGGTGAATGACCTGTTTATCTAATTCAAAGATCTTTGGATGCATATAAATTAATTCCAGAATCATGCACGCGTTTTGACTGTTTGGATTGCCTTTAATTATATTTAAAGCATTTTCAAAAACATTACCACTCTGGTTTTGCAGTCCATCTTGTAGAATCTTGAAGTAATTTGCAAATTGTTGGTTTTTAATCATTTCCAGTCTATAGTTCACTAGCGGCTGTATTTCAAATAAACAACACATCGATTCATAGCCCAAGTATATGTAATTATTCTCCTTTGAAATTTTTATTACTAGAGCATCTGAGAACTCTTCAAAATTTATGGAAAATTTATCTTCATGTATTGCATCCGTTTTTCCATTGTAATAGGTAATTCATTATTGTTCCTTGATGGGATAAAAACCTCTTCCAATCGGGTTCATCGAAAATCACTTGATCGCCTTTATTTCCTGACAGCTTTACACAGGCGGTGAAACAAGAATCGTAATAAAGTCCGACTGCAGCAAATTTGCATGCTGATTTATTTAACTTAAATGAACTTTCACCAATCACTACATTTTTTGGAATATTATCTTTGAATTCACTTGATGGTGTGTCAACTACACTTGCTGTATATTGTTCAGGTACATATTCGGTGAAACTGAAGGATGCAGACATTTTGAAGACTAATACTCTTAGATATGTGTCGTGAGTTATATATTCCATTACCCCCACCACTAGTTACCATCTGGTGGTCATGCCCTGAAATAGTTCATCTTACCATATTTTACAAGTTTAAACATGTCTAGACTTGTTTGGACTTGTTTTCCCATCAACATCTGTTGCTATGGAGAGCATCCCCCACCTAATATTATTATGTCCTTAAACGATATATAAAGCATATGCAATTTTGTGTCTTTCTGAGTATACAACAAAGTAAATATGATTGATACTCTTCCTGAAGAACTAGAACTAGACAGTGAATCTATAATAGAGAAGAAGCATGAAGTTAATAGTTTACAGTTTGTGCAGAACTGGGCTTACCAATATGTATGTCTAATTCAAAATTATTTTAGTATTCATTTGGTTGAAAATGAAGCAAAGACATTGTGTATGAGTTGTTTTTTTGATGTGGTTGCGGACTACAACACAAACATCGAAAGTTCTCAGATATCTCAACACATAACAGACTATGCTGTGGAATTGGGAAATAAAGCCTTGGTTTGCTGCACGTGTGGAAATCCGCTTTTTACGTACTGTCTAACACGTTTTTGTATTTTCTGTAATACCATTTAAGTTTTTGTGAAAATTGATATTTTATTGTTAACACCCTGTACATTAATCAGTTTATCATCTTTTATGAATCAATGTCTTTTCTATGTACTTGAATAATTGTAAAATTTTTAATAAATATTTGTAAAACTATATGTGATTTATTTTGAGTTTAGTTTCATGGACTATCACTTAAAAATAAGTAATATTTATTTACTGGGCTAATTTTACATTTATTTTATGCCATCTCTATAAGACTTCATACGCTGTAATTTTTAACCAAGCAGAAGGTCGCTCTAATTAGTCAACTTCAGATGTTACAATGATTGCGTCATGCTTTGCTAAATGTAACATTATTCATTAAATACTTAAATTAATCCTTTTAAAATATGAATAGAAAGTAAACGCCGTCTTGAATGTGGCGGGCGTTTTGTGTTCAATTCAATGCTTCTAAGAATATTTTTGTGAAATAAAAATACTGTGTAATAGTGCGAAGTGGTAGTAATGTTTTCTTGGCAACCTTAAATGTACCGTGAACTGTGCTTTGCTGAATGTAACATTATTCATTAAATACTTAGCGTGTTTTGACAATGTGGTGGGTGTTTTGGAGTTCAGTTCAGTGCCTCTAAGAATATTTTTGTGAAATAAAAATACTGTGAAATAGTGCGAAGTGGTAGTATTTATGTATTCTTGGATACCTTTTGTTTTTACATTGGATTAGCACTGAATTACAGGTATTTTTTTAAATTTATAAGTTTAATGCATAATTTATAAACACTTTGTTTAGAAAGATTTTTTGGCTGTTTTAAAAATTTATTATTTCTTTGATGCAATCAATGGAATCGTGTAAATTTTAGTACACATGATTTGGGATTGAAAAAATGCTTATTTTTTCCACTGAAATTATTTCGAAATTTTTAATGGGTATAGAGGTCGGACCATAGGTATTCATTATATCAGATATAACGAAAAGCCAAAAACCACCCATTTTGTGAGAAACTAGTCAGTCAAAATACTTCCCGTGTGAACGTGACCTTTCAAGCTTAATGTTATCACATGTGGACAGCTGCACATGGTGGGAGGACAAAAATTAAACTGAACTTTCACCAGATGTCTTGCGTCATCGATCTATTTTTAGATTGTGTGTCAGACAGGTCATTGGCATAGGTCATTCACCTTTCACCAGATGTTATGAGTCATCGATCTATTTTTAGATGTGAATCACTGGCAGATGTCGAACACGTGTTCACTAGATGTCATGAGTCATCGATCTATTTTTAGATTGTCGTGAGAATCTAACCTTTGGTTTCACCAGCCAGACAAGTCATTCACCTTTCACCAGATGTCGTGCGTCATCGATCTGTTTTTAGATTGTGTACCATCTGTTCACCGGATGTCGTGAGAACAGTAGTTTTAATTGGTTCCCACACAACCAGCTGTTCAGATGCTTTCCCATAGCTTTTGATTGGCTGAACACAAAAAATGAGCCGCTCCGATCGCTTTCTCATAGGTTTTAATTGGTTGGCCACAAATGGCCGACTCTCCGCTCCGGCTCCAGCTCCGAGGTTCTTTCATTAGACACCTACTTACATAGTAATAAGTTTCTAGTCATAGGCTGTGATTTTAATATTGATTTTAACTTGGATACAATGTTTCTGAGGGAATTAAAAAATATTTTAAATTGTAATAATATGTGTATAACTATCCATGAACCAACACGAGTAACTTCTATATCTAGCAAATGTATTGACAACTTTTTTGTAAATGATAATGGAAAAGATTATGAGTATAACATAATAGAAAGTAATTTATCGGATCATTTTGCCCAGTGTATTAAAATTCCAACTAATATGGTAACAGATGATGAAACTTACTATAAACGCTTTTTCACTGAGAGTAATATTTTAAGCTTTTGTACTTTTTTAAGCAATACTAGCTGGCATGAAGTATTGGCCTCCCAAAATTGTAATGTAGCTTTCGATCTTTTTATGGATACTGTTCTATATTATTTTGAGATATGTTTCCCGATATCTAAAACTAAATGCAATGTTAAAACCTCGAGTAAAACCTATGTAAACAATCCTGAAGTAATTGAAGCAAAAAATCGCGTCTCTCTGCTAGCAGATCTAAGCCGACAGTATCCTCAGTTTAAAGAACAATATAAAATTGCAAATAATGAGTATCGCAAAATGTTATCTTCCATACATATAGCAAAAAATGATAAGTTAGTAATGAATTCCAAAAATAAATCAAAGACCATGTGGAATATCATAAATAATACATTAGGTAAATCAAAAAATCACTCGTCCATTGAATTGGAATTTAATGGTAAAATTTTAAACAGCAATGAGTGTGCGGAAACTTTCAATGACTTTTTCATATCTGGTCCTAAGGATATCATCTCTAATTTACCTCCCACTACTGACCATGAATTTATTGAGTCCAGTTTTAATAACTTAACAAACAGAAATACATTATTTTTGCGACCTCTCACTGAGGAAGATGTCTTAGAGTTAATCCATAAATTAAAAAACTCGAATGCTTCGGGAACTGATGAGATATCCAACTCATTATTAAAACAGATCGGTGTGTATATAATCACTCCGTTAACACATATAGTAAACCTCTCTTTAGAACAGGGTATATATCCGGAGAGATTGAAAGTTGTGAACGTAATACCTTTATACAAGAAAGGCGATTCTCACTTGGTTACTAATTACAGAGGGATTAGTCTTTCACCTAGCTTATCAAAAATGTTTGAATCTTCAGTAAATATTCAATTAATACCCTTTCTTTCAGCCAATAAAATGTTATCTGATAATCAGCATGGCTTTACAACACACAAAAGTGTTGACAGTGCTCTCAGTGATTTCGTAGATGGTATTGTAAGTGCACTTGATAAATCTCAGG
Organism: Rutpela maculata; assembly: GCA_936432065.2. Lineage (NCBI taxonomy): Eukaryota > Metazoa > Arthropoda > Insecta > Coleoptera > Cerambycidae > Rutpela > Rutpela maculata. The sequence goes on along the minus strand of OW386287.2, from coordinate 112,066,538 downwards.
TTGGACTGGGACTATTTATAGATTTTACTAAGGCTTTTGACTGTGTCGATCACTCCATATTATTAACCAAATTAGTAAAATATGGTGTTCGGGGTATTGCTCATGGATGGTTCCAATCTTATTTAGTTAATCGTACCCAGCAAGTTAAAATCAAAAATGCAGTATCCAGTCTATCTACTGTCAGCTGTGGTGTTCCACAAGGATCCATACTTGGACCTACATTATTTATTATATATATTAATGATATGTTAATCTATCTAGAACATCCTCTATGCTTGACAGTTGCATATGCTGATGATACCAATATTTTAATAAGATCTAGTAACCTAACCGATGCTGAAAATTGTGCCACCTTAATTTACAAAAAAAATGAACTTGTGGGTCCAAAAAAACAAATTATGCATAAATAATGAGAAGACAACATGTATTGTTTTTAAGACATCACGGTCTAACATTAAGTCTAATAATTCTATCATGCTAGACAATACAGTTAATCTTACTTTTTCAAACAACTCCAAACTGTTGGGTTTAAGGATAGACTGTAATCTAAAGTGGTCTTGTCATGTACATGGTACAAAATTATCAAAAACCTGTTTTGCATTAGCTGTTGCATCTAAGCACTGCAGTTTATCTATATTGAAACAATTATATTTTGCCTCTTTCCACTCAACTATTAAATATGCCATAGTACATTGGGGATTAGCAAGTGAAGTACATAGTGTTTTTGTTCTGCAATAACGAGCTATACGAATTTTGGCTAAACTAAATTATAATGAATCATGCAGAGAGGCTTTTCGGTCTCTAAAAATCCTCACATTAACCTCTATATATGTATATGAAATAACTTGCTTTGTCTATAAAAACAAACTTACATTTTCTAACACTAGATCACAGGATAACCACAATACCAGGAAAAAAGATAATTTATTACCACTAAAGCATGATACTGCCCTGTATCAAAAAAGTCTTTTTTTTAATGGTTGTAAGTTGTACAACCTCTTACCTGAAAACATTAAATGTCTCCCAACAATTAGAAAATTTAAGAACGCAGTGAAATTATTTCTTTTAGAAATAAACTGTTACACCTTACAAGAATTTGTATCAAGATGTTAGTCCCATTTCGTATATACTGTAGTTGTATTTGTTAGTACTTATTTGTATTGCACTGCTCTCTTTTTAAGTTTTTATTTATATGCTAGTATTGACTTTAAACTTTTTAAAGTTATGTTTTTTTTTTTTTTTGTTTGTACTTTACCTTTTTACCTTTATATTTATGATATCGACGAAATTTCTTAAACTTAAGTACATACTGTACCTACTGTTTTCTGAAATTAATAAATATTATTATTATTATTATTATTATTATAAAAACGAGATCACGAATTTTATATCAAATGTTCCACTACCAGAAAAGTTTAGCTTCAATTCAAAAGACTGGGCCAATTGGTTAAGCCATTATGAGAGATACAGAATGGCAACAAAATTGAGTCAATCTACTGAAGAAATACAAATTAATAATTTGCTTCTGTACATGGGAGCTGACATCAACAAATTGTTAGATACACTGGGTCTCAAGGAAAACAGTTTTAAAACTTACAGCGAATTTAAAGAAGCATTCAATAACTTTTACATCAAGAAAACGAACATAATTTATACACGCGCTCGATTCAATCTGCAAAACCAAAAAGAGGGAGAAACTGCAGCTGAATATATGTCAGAAATCATTGCCCTATCTAAAACATGTAAATACGGAACGATTGCTGATGAATTAGTGCGAGACCGATTAGTAGTTGGAATAAGAGATCAAAAATTGTCTGAAAGCCTTCAGATGGATGAAGAACTAACATTGGAACGAGCAAAAAATAAAATATTACAGTCAGAGAGTGTTAAAACCCAGACAAATGAGATTCGGCAACAAGCTAGTGGAAGTAACATAAACAGCAAAAGTATAGAAAAGATTACAAAAAAGAAGACATAGGAGACAAAACGGAGGTATCGAAGCAGTATAAAAAATATGAAGATTGTTCCAGATGCGGCAGAAAGCCACCTCATGGGTTCAACGATTGCCCAGCGGCCAGAGTTAGATGCAAGAAATGCAATGTAAAGGGTCACTATAGTAAAAAGTGTAGAACAAAATTTCTGAAAACAATCCAGGATGGAGACGCCACAGAGTCGGAGCCAGAGGAAGTCGACAATTACGATTGCACATCAGAAAGTTACAACAATCATGTTTTTATGAGGGAAGTCGTAATCGGGGAAATAAAGACGCAGTCTCCTCCATAGGTAATGAAGTTGCAAGTCGGTGAGCAATTTATAAACTTTAAAGTCGACTCAGGAGCCGATGTAAGTGTCATCACGAAAGAAGAATTTGATATGCTGGGACAGTTGGAGTTAGAGACGTCATGTCCATTATTCGGCCTAGGTAAAGGCAAGACCAGACAACTAGACGTGAAAGGCCATACAAATATTCCAGTTTTCTTTAATGGAAAACTAAGAAATTTAGATATGTTCGTTGTTAATACCAATGAAAACCTTTTAGGTAGACCAGCATGCGAAAAGTTAAATTTAATATCAACAGAAGGCAACAATGTGGTGCTTAAAATACCTTGTGACAATATTAGACAGTTTACAAACAATAGCGAAATCAAAATTAACCAAATAGACAGTGACAAATACAGAAATTCAGTGAAAGAAACGGTTCCGAAACTCTTCGGGACAATACAAGTTATGAAAGGTGTCGAACACAATATCAAGATCAATAAAAATGCTACACCATACTCTCTACCTACAGCAAGGAGAGTGCCAATCAATTTAATGTCTAAAGTACGTACAGAACTTGGCAAAATGTTAGAAAACAATATAATCACACCTGTGAACGAACCAACAGAATGGTGTGCCCCCATGGTGGTAGTTCTGCGGCCAAATGGCAAGGTGAGAATTTGCACCGATTTACCGAATTAAATAAACATGTCCAAAGAGAAAGATATCTGTTGCCAGCTATAGAACACACATTAGCACAATTACAGGAAGGAACGTTATTTTCAAAACTTGACTGCTCTTCTGGATTTTGGCAAGTCAAACTTTCAGAAAAATCTTGCAAATTAACAACATTTATTACACCATTCGGACGATTTTTCTACAACAGGTTACCTTTCGGTATTACAAGTGCGTCAGAGGTTTACCAGAAAATAATGTCGGAAATTGTTAGCAGTTTGAATTTGCCAGGCGTTTATGTACATGCAGATGATATTTTAATAGTTGGTAACAACCATAGTGAACATGATGAACGCCTTTATACGGTATTAAAGATATTAAACGAAAAGAACATAAGCTTAAACTTGGACAAGTGTGAATTTGCAAAAACGGAAATCAAATACTTGGGCAATATTATAAGCAACAGTGGCATCAGCCCAGATCAGGAGTATGTTGAAGCGATTAAGCAATATCCATCAACTACAAATGAAGCTGAATTGAGAAGATTTCTAGGTCTTGTTAATTATCTAACAAAATTCTTAGACAGTGCCGCGGAGAACTCTTATCCGTTGTGAGAATTATTACATAAAAGAAAGCAATTTCTGTGGACAAACGAACATCAAAAGTGTTTTAATGCCCTAAAAGAAAGTGTGTCTGAAGCACCAGTTTTAGCAATGTATAATACCAATTTTAAAACTAGAATTTTAGCCGACGCCTCATCGTACGGGATCGGAGGCTTGCTCGAACAATTGCAAGAAAATGGTGAGTGAAAAGCTGTGTGTTATTGTTCCAAAACATTGAGTGAAGCCCAGAGAAGATATGCTCAAATTGAGAAGGAAACACTAGCAATTACTACTCTTGTGAACGACTTCAACAATATCTAATCGGAAAGCAGTTTTCGATACTCACAGACCATAAACCATTGATTTCCATTCTAGGGAATAAACCAGTTGGCGAATTATCAGCGACAATTAAAAATACGATACAAAAATTTCGGATGAGATTAATGATGTTTGATTATACTGTAGAATATGTCCCGGGCAAACAGTTTCATGCTCCAGATGCATTATCTCGAGCTCCAGGGAAGTACGGTAATCAAGATCAAGACGTTTTACTAGAAGAAAGTTCACTTAAATATATTCGTGCCATAATAAGTGAGACGATATCCAGCTTTCCGTCAAAAACTACTGATGAGGTGATAGTGCTACTATGACAATGAAAAAATACATAGAACAAGGGTGGCCTGAAAAACATAAGTGCGATCGATCAGTGTTGCCATATTATAAATGTCGCAATGACATATCATTATGTGACAATTTACTCCTGTATAAAGACAGAATTATTATTCCACCCAAGCCACGTCGTGAGTATTTAAATACCTTGCATAACGGACATATTATCCCCAATCTAATGGGTTAGCGGAAAATGCGGTAAAGTTAGTAAAAAATATTGTGGAAAAGTCGGAAGACCCTTTTCTTGGAATTTTGGCCTATTGCAACACTCCACTATCATCAGGCTACTCGCCAGCACAATTATTAATGGGAAGAAGGTTGAGGGAGCCATTGCCAGTAAATTCCAAAGCGCTAGTTCCAAGGTTGCCAAATCATGAGGAAGTCCAAAACAAGATGGAGAGAGAGAAAGAAAAACAAAAAGAGAATTTCGACAATAGACATAGAATTAATAAAGATCTACCAGATACACACAATGAGGAAAAGGCATGGGTATACGATCAACAAAAAGGAGGAGTAGTAGTAGAAAAAGCAAAAGAGCCAAGATCATACATTATAGAAACAGATGAAGGGAGAATTAGAAGAAATAAGCGAAATAAGAACTATGATGGAAAATAGAGAAGAAAATAGCGAGGATAATACATATGTAAAGGAAGACCAGGGAATTCAAAAACCAAACATGGATGACAGACATTTAGGAAACACTCCGACAGAAGAAACACAAGACAGAGGAAAATGCCTGGATATTTAAAGGACTATATAACCTAATTAAATATTGCACTATAAAGAAAAAGAGGTTTAGAAACCGAATTGAATAAATAATCATTGCATCACTAAAAACGTGTTTATTCTATACTCATTTTAAGTTTTTTTTTTTATCTATTTATTTAATGTCGGCCTATTACCGCTACCAGGGCCGATCACCGACGCCAGGAGACGAGCTACCCCCAACCTGGAAATTTTGCCGAACCTCTTCCCTTAAGAAGAGTAGGGATCTTTTACTTGCCTAACATTTAATAGACAAGGGACCGCCTGTTTTACATCCCCTCTGAAGGATGGTATATCCACTACGTAATCCTCATCTGAAATTACGTAGCTTCCGCGTATACACTGATATACAAGCCGCTAGAAGGTGGGACGAGAACGCTGTATTTCCTAAGATGGGTCACCCATCCAAGTACTAAACGCGCTCGATATTGCTTCAACGGAATATCGACTGACATTCACATTGAAGTCGCCTCTACGCTCGCCCCCTCATTTTAAGTTAAAACCGAAATATACACTTATTTGGTGAAATCTTATAAAAGTAACACTTTTATTGAGCTTTTATAAGTAATTTAAAAAAAAAACGTGTTTTCAGTTCTATACATTAAAATCGACTATTAAAGGATATTTTAGAGACCCCCGCAAATTTTGAAGGTATCTTGCTAATAACCTAATTTTGTTTGCAATAACAAATCTCTCGCAATTGAATTTTGACCTATGCTTATACGAAAACATCACAAATAAAATATCTAATTATATCTCCATTTTTATTTCATTGTAAGAAGAAAGAGTATAAATAATATATTAGTACGGTCGATAGTTGAACACATCTTGCATTTTTTGATGCAAGCATGAAACTTTGCAGAGTCATAGGGTAGACCTCAAAGAGTGATTTAAGAGTTGTAGACAAATCCAGAACCCGCGACGAGCTACATATTGCAGGTTGCCTACTGGGGATACGAATTTTTCACAACATCGCTGTATTAAGGCCATTTTGATAGGGATTTCAATGGGGAATATTTACGCAGTTCTTATGTAGTCTCTCTGTCGGTACAGAGATCCCACCGGACCATAAGTAGACACGTTTATGTTTTTTGCCTACCTTCCAGGGGCATTTTCTTTAAATAAACATCATTTGGCCTGAGGTAGTGCATCGGGTTTCTTTGTTGATTTTAGCAAACAAAATAAATAAAAATGATTGGGACGCTTTCGAAATGGCTTATTAAACTTAGGTTTCAGAGAGGAAGCCCCTAGAAGGGATTCTTACAATCAGATGTAAACGCTACTATGCGCTGTGCTCAACCGACATGCACTAGCTTACGCTGAACAGACTGTAATTGTTATATTAAGGGTCGATTCAGGAGCAAATTATAATGCTGAAGTCATGAGTTTGAACGGAGCTCAGATTTAATATTTTCTAATGTAATTCTCAATTAAGAATGACAAAATCGTGAACAATCATATTAAGAACAAAAGAAGAAAAAGAAAATGTTTACACAAACATATATTTCTTTAAATCTATGTACACTCCCTTCACGAAGACACAAACTTGAACATTTGATTTCCCTTTTATGACATTGGCATCGGCTCTTTGTGCAGCCCTTTTTGCACTTACATCTCACCAATTCCAGGCAGGCCTTTGAAGCAATAGGTTGGGTTGGCCACACAGTTACTCATTCGTTGTCATTTTTCTCCCATCCATAGTTTGATGGGCTTGGCAGATCTGGCATAAGTTCCAAACTGTGCCCCCAAACATGTACCCCGTGGTAAAGGGCTCTCATTGTGTGCAGTTTTAAAGTGTCATAGGTGGTCGGAAGGTTTTCTATCTGCCGCTTTGTATGTATAAATAGTTTTTTTCGGCACTCATTGACACAGGCCATAGATCTGTAACAAACCAGATTATTTACGTTAAGAAAATGTTTATTTTTAAGCTAAAATTTACTTGCTTTTATTTTGGAATTTACTTGTCATAGAGTGTGACAACAAATTTTTCTATGCGATCCATAGCATTTTCTAAATCTCCGCTTGCCACCACAAGGAAACCGTTAGTGATTTCTGGATACATATTCCAGGCTTGGAGAGCTGTTTTCTTGCCTCTACCCGCAAACGATGAGACTGAATCGCATCCGGTGAACGCATGGGAGACCGGAAGGATACAGGATTTTTGTGGACCTGGAAACAATAAAACATAATATTCAGCAACTGGTCACTAGCAGAGATCTTTTATTATTCGCTAATGTTTTCCCCACCTAGACTTTTTGCTAGAACATGTGCACCAATATATTGGTGGCTCGAGTTGTTAATGTGAACCCAGAGCTCTTCGAGTTGTGAGACTTTGCAGACACAACTGATAGCTATTATCAGGACGTGGTGTCTACAGTCCTAAGCAGCACCTTTGTGTGTCTTTGCTGAACGGCATCCAAGACATATACCATGATCTTGGTGTCTACCTCTTCATGGCTACAGGGCGTTCGTGTCTCAGTTTGAGTTTGAAAAGACCAAGTCTTCGATAGTCGAGTAAACCTCCTTTCTATCTTGATTTATTTCAATGCAACTTGTTGCAAGAAGTTTGAATAGTTCCTCCTTATTAGTGGCGTCGCGAAGAAATAAAGGCCAACTTTTCGGGATTCTCGTGGACAAACTAACATGGGTACGTTCACAGATGCCTCTTTTTTCCCGGTTGTGGTTCTTCAAGCTGAGAGTACCTGTCCCAAACAAGATCTATTCGAGAAACGGCTGACAACTCTTTTTTTTATATGTGGAACAAAAATGTTCTGGATATAATCTTGAAAATTACTGCTCTGGCCAGGCTGAAGTAGCGCCCTGTTCAAAACTTTGCAGTGGACATGGGGCTATGTCGCTGCAATGCTGTTAGGACTGTCTTCTACCAGGCACATAGTTAACATTGCCTTATTATACGATCGCATCTCCTGTCTAATCGAGAGTGATGGCGGGGAAGGCTCGTTTTCATGGACAAAGAAAACATCCAAATTACCATTCCGATGCTTACATGTAGCAATGTATAAGTCACTAAACAAATTGCAATTATTTTTCAGAAATGTTATTTTTATGCTTGTCTTACAAAGTGGAGGCCTATAAATGAAAATAGGAAACTTGTTTTGCTCGATGTAAACTTCTCAGTTTTTGTTTTCAACCTCTTCTCTACAAACGAGGTGTACTGAGATTCACCTTCCTTTTCAATGTTCATAACAGTATTAACTACGCATGCTGAAGAACTCTTTTGGGAAAAGATATTGAATAATTCGGTGCTTTCTTCAAAAAATTATTAGAGACCATTTACGTGTCCATCAACGCATCGCTGCCAACTTAACACCTGCAGCAGTAGCTGACTGTATCTTCCACCACATATTTTGAAAAGAAACGGATATTCATTGTACTTTTGGAGTCTTTTTGGAGCACGTGGGCCATCAAGGTAAAAAATATAACAAAAAACATGAAACGTTTTCTCAAAATGATAACTTTCTTTGATTTGAAGTTAAATGCCCCTGGAAGGTAGGCAGAATACATAAACATATCTACTTATGATCCGAAGGGATCTCTGTACCGACAGAGAGACTAAATAAGAATTGTGTATGTATTTTCCATTGAAATCCCCATCAAAATGGCCTTAATACAGCGATATTGAGAAAAATTCGTATCCCTGGTAGGCAACCTGCAATACGTGGCTCATCGCGGGTTCCAGATTTGTCTACAACTCTTAAATCACTCTTTGGGGTCTACCCTACAACTCTGACAAGTTTCATGCTTGCATCAAAAAAATGCAAGTACCTCCCAAATATTGCAACTAACGACGGTACTATATATGTCGAAGGGAGTCAGTAATATGGTGACAGAAATATTACCAACACCATTATATGCAAAGTTTATAAGGGTAATTGCAACGCTTATATAATTACATTTAGGCATACATAGAGACGAATTGACTTATCGCTTTACGTACGCAGTTCGATGGATTCTACTCACAACCATATCCGCATGACATGATTATGGCAAAAGTGAGCAATCCAAGCTAAATGCCAATGCACAAAGCATTATGCATTAGTTAAAGAAGAAATAATAATACAATACAATACAATTTTTATTCATCTTTGAAGCTACATCACAAGTGCAGATAAGATAAGTCAGTAAAATCTAATAGTAGATAAAGTAAAATACATTGAATAATAAAATAACATAAATAAAGTGATTAAAACAGTTGGGTTCATTAGTTAATAAGAGGTATAGGTTCCATTAATGGCCTGGATGAACTCATCAATGGTGTAAAAACAGTTTGCTGAAAGATATTCTTTTAATTTACTTTTAAATTTAAGAAATGGTAAGCATTTTAGGTTTACTGGTAACAGGTTATACAGACGGGTGCCTGAGTATAACGGTGACTTTTCATATTTAGCGTGAAAATGTTTGTTTTGGTATATGTCATTTTTCCCTTTGGTGTCGATTGTGTGTATGTTAGAATGTTTAGTTAGTGCAGTTTTTTTCCATGAATGTGTAACAGAATTTTTAGTAAATATATGCTAGTGACTGTTAAAATCTTTTTTTCGCAGAAAGTTGTTCTGCATGAGGTGTGAAACTTAAGATTGAAGATCATTCTTATGACACGTTTTTGTAGAATGAGAATTCTATTTATATCCGATTACCGGCCCCACACAATAATGTGTGTATGAAATTACCGAGTGAAAGTTTGTTTATTTTTCAGGTTCTTTATAATGTAAAATACCTTGTTAAGTTTTTTAGCTGTAAAGTCAATATGTAGGTTCCAATTCATTTGGCTGTCGACTATAGTTCCTAGAAATTTGATAGAATTTACCGGGGTTAAGGTAATATTTTGAACAACCAGGTGAGGGTTAGTGGATTTGTCAATACGGTTGTAGAATTTAATGAGAACCTTTTTTTTTTTAAGTTTATCATTAACTGATTTTGTGTGCACCATTCACTGAATTGTTTTTTGATGCTGATAATTTTGTGTTGGACTTCTTCTGCGCATTTACCTGAGATAATTATAGAGGTATCATCTGCATATATAAAAATTTTTCCCCCCGTGATATACTGGGGGAGATCATTGACGTACAGTAAAAAAATTAGTGCGCCAAGGACACTGCCTTGTGGTGTGCATCTGTTTATGGTATATTCTATCGAAGTCGTGTCGCCATGTTTTACCATAAATCTTCTATTCTCCAGGTAGGATGTTAGTAGGGCGTTGGTGTTACCCCTTATCCCCATTCTTTCTAATTTCTCTGATACAAATTGAATATTTAGTGTGTTAAATGCATGAGACCGGTCAAAAAAGATGCCGGTGGTAATTTCATTGTGGTCAATTTTATTATGTATGTGTTGAACGAATTCCAGAGTTGCTGTTTCAGTAGAACGATTTTTCCTAAACCTGTGTTGACAATCAGTCATTATATTAAATATATCAAGGTAGTCATATATTTTGTTAATAATAAGTCAATTCGTCTTTATGTTGGAATTGGCCAGATATCGAATTAACATTTCTATCATGAATGTTCTTTTTGAAAGTCTATCTTCCATTTTATATGCGCCGTTCTGAATTTAGGAAATCTTTTTGTGAAAATTGAAACTTTTCGAGAGCTCATTAGCCATATTGGATCCGCCATTGTGAATTTGGAAAGCTTACATTTGTTTACATATCTTGCAATCTGGAAAACTCTGAGATAGTGATTTTTAGTAATCCTAAATTATATAACAGACAATTAGGTAAGGACAAGTATTGTGACACTGTCAAACTTCAAACTTCTCTAAGTCAGAAACTGTCTATTTTGAATCCTTGGACCCATTAGAACTTTCAATCAGGAAATCAAGATCTACAACATACTGAATTTTCAGTTTAATTGACAGAAACCCATTTTACCATAGGATTGGTGTGGGGTCCTTTCTTAAAAGCATTATAAACTCAGTGGGACATATATTATTACATATTATAAATACATCACTTGTCACGAGACAATTTCCAAATTAATTAAAATTGAACAATACCAAAAGTGGCCAATACAAATCCAGCCAGTGATTTTAGACCCATAAACACTTTGCCACCAATTGAGAAAGTAATAAAAAAGGCCGCATGTAACTAATTAGTTAAATATTTCAATGACAACAATATCTTCATGCAATATCAGTCTTGTTTCAGAGCTAACCATTCTAGTGAATCTAGTTTGCAGCTAACAGTTACAAACTTGGCAAAAGATGTAGAGACAAGTATATTGTTGTAGTCTTTATAGACTTGAAAAAGCTTTTGAAACCATTGATAGATCAATTCTTTTAAACAAATTAATGAAATATGGAATAACTAGCAATGCGCTTATGTGGTTTAGAAGTTATTTAAGCGAGAGAACACAAAGATATAAAATTAAGAGTACATTCTCAGATAATTTGGAAACAGAGTATGGAGTGCTACAAGGTAGTGTTTTAAGACCGTTGACTTTCAATATTTACAAATTGTATTATTATATATATTACATGAAAATCTAGTCAGCCATACAGAAAATGAATATTGAACTAGGTAATATTCAAAAATGCGTTAACCTTAACAAATCAATTCTTAACGCAAACAAGACCAAGGCGACGATAATAACGACACCATACAAACATGCAAATATAAATATTGATGAAGTTAATTTAAAAATAAATAAGAGCTCAATTGAAATTACCTTTAAATACCTAGGATTTATTCTTGACAACTGTGGCGATCAGTTCACTTGCTGGATAAATGTAAGTCACACACTAGAAGCTCAAGTAACCAAGGAGTGGAATGAAAAAAAACAAAATACATAGAATAACAATTTTTATCATAAAATATAACAACATGTTTATTTAAGAATGTTAATTAAAAAACAACTTATTGGAATATATACATATATATATATATATAAAATTTTATTATTGAATTTTAACCCTGCTATAAATTGGTGACCCCGACAGGAATACGAATTTGGTACAAGAAATATGCAGACATTATTATTATAAAAATTACATTTTGAGAATTGAAATTAAAATCTTTAAAAGTTAATTATTATTTATTTAATAGCCTCTACTTGGCTATATTGGTGATGAAGGTATTCTTGCCCCATTAGCCTTCTTTTCACGAAAGCTTACCTTGGCACAGACCAAATATAGTTCCTTTGACAAGGAACTTCTTTCTTTATTTACAGCGATTAAACATTTCAGATTTTTTACTTGAAGGTCGCACATTTATTTGCTTTACTGACCATAAACCTTTGGTCAAAGCATTATTCACTAAAACTGAAAGATCTCCCAGGCAAACTAGACATTTAGAATTCATTGCTCAATTTGCCTGCGAAATCAGACATATCAAAGGGAAAAATAACATTGTTGCAGACACTTTATCACGCGAACATGATACGTCTTCTTTGCAACAATTCATTTCCCCAATCGTTACTCAAAAGTCTAACCTAGTTGATACTAACTTTGACTTAAATTTATTGAGCAAAGCTCAAAAAGATGATTCTAACCTTAAATTTTTATTATCAGATACTTCATCGAACACAAAGAGAACTTTTCATTTAGAGAAAATTAAAATTCCATATTCTGACAAGTTTATTTGGTGTGACGTTTCTCGCCCTAAACTTCGTCCTTATGTTCCTATCGTTTATAGACGGACAATTTTTGATATATTTCATGGTTTATCTCACCCTGGTATCAAAGCGACTAGAACATTAGTTTCTACACATTATTTTTGACCTAAAATGACTTCAGATTGTAATCTCTGGGCAAAAACTTGTATTAGTTGTCAAACTAATAAAGTGACAAGACATACGAGGAGCCCGATTACTGACTTCGATATACCTAGAGGACGATTCGATCACATATATATAGATTTAATAGGACCATTACCTCCTTCTAAAGGTTGTTCTTATATTCTCACTGTGATCGAACGTTTTACTAGATGGCCCGAGGCTTATCCACTGCAGGATATTACTGCGGAAACTGTAGCGCGTACGTTATTTCAGAATTATGTTTGTCGATTCGGTGTCCCTGTCACAGTGACAACCGACCAAGGCGTTCAATTTGAATCAAAACTGTTCAAAGAATTTTCAAAATTTTTGGGATTTCATAGGATTCGTACGACGCCATATCATCCTTCCTCGAATGGAATGATTGAACGGTTTAATAAATCTCTTAAAACTGCTCTGAGAGCTAGGACTTCTACACCACATTGGGTAGATGAACTTCCTATCATACTATTAGCTTTCAGAACTATCCCTAAAGACGATTTGCAATGTTCTTCCGCAGAACTCGTTTTTGGTCAAACATTACGAATACCTGGTGAATTTTTTATTAAATCATATACTTGTCCGGATATTCCTTATTTTATTACTAAATTACGTACTTCATTTAATAATTTAACGTTCATTCCACCAGTTCACCACGTTAATACAAATCATTTGTCAGCCCAGACATCTCGAATTGTAGTTTTGTTTTTGTTCGGAAAGAACGTTTTAAAAAATATTTTACTCCGCTGTACGATGGACCTTTTAGTGTTGTCCCGTACAGATAAATTGGTTACTTTTGTTAAAGGAACTAAAACCGTCACGGTAAACATTGACAGGATTAAACCAGCATATTTATTATCTGACAAATGTGATGTCTCTCCACCTTTGATTAAGAAAGTTCGTTTTGCTATTGACGAATTGAATGACTGACTGATCTTTTTCTTAGCGGGGGACCCAGTAAACACTGTTATGTAATATTTACATAATTGTTATATAATTGCGTTATCTCCCATGTAACATTTTACATAACATGTGAGTTAAATTCATATATGAATGTAACGTGAAATGTCCGCAACATGTGTACGTAATTTTTACATAAATAATACATTACTTTATTATGTAAAAGTTATATAACATTTTTATATAAAAAATACTTCATTTTCTTATGTAAAATGAAGTAATTATTTTACGTAAAAAATACATTACTTTGTTATGTAACATTTTACATAAAATTCATGTATGAATGTAACATCAAATGTCCGCAACATGTGTACATAATTTTTATATAAATAATATATTACTTTATTATGTAAAAGTTATATAACACTTTTATATAAAAAATACTTCATTTTTTTATGTAAAATATATGTAATGTTGGTAGGCATCCATGTATATTTTTTATTTACATTAACATATCTAATCCAATATTGTTTACTATAATTCCATTATTCTCACAAGAGTGGCCTGCAAATTATAATTGTCTATTAAATTATTAAATTCAATTTTTTCTTACCTTTTTACCAGTTGCGGTGGTGAGTAGGGAGCGAACCTTCAACGCCTGTGTTGTCTCTATAACATTTCCGACTCTCTAACCCACTGAGCTATCGTGGCGTCCGTTATTTTGGATGCTAAAAATAGTATAAATGTGTGTGAAACATTTTTAATGAGATTATCAGTGATAATAAGTCTTTACTATGTGAAGTTGAATTTCAAGCCTTATTTAGAATTCAGTCAACTTTTTAAGAACTAAAGTTTTATACAAACCTGGGAAACGTGTTGGAGAAAAAACGGCAAAGGACTAACTCGTCGTCTACAACATAATTAGAATATTTAATGCTCTAAAACAGACCTAAAATTGAACAAAAAGTACATTCGTTTATCTATTTTATAAGCAAAAAAAACCTAAAATTTTTTTCGCAATTATTTTAACCAAAAGCAAAAAAAAAACGGAAAGAGTAAGTAGGGGTTGAACCGCCGACCTCTCGATTTGTAAGCGGATGCTTTGCCACTCGGACACTGAACTCATGTAGTAGACATTACTTAAATATAGTACAGTTGGATGAGATTTATTATGTTATCATTAACCTTTCATTTTAATCTAATTTTACTAAAAGGAACTCAATATCTGCACAAATAATAATAAGCTCTATCCATTGTCACATTGCTTTAATATTTCCAAATTAAAATAGAATATACCCACTTGATATGTTTATTAAATATAAATAGTAACTGTATACTGTATAGTAAGTACAATATAATGACATGATATTTAAATCAATGTACAACAAGAAGACAAGTAGGTAATCGCGGTTTTTTAAACATTATTACATATATTAATAAATTGCCGAATGCACATTATAATATATAAAATAGTCAGTATACAGACAGGCTGCAAAACATCCTTATTCATAAACGTCGAACGATCACGGGTGTCGCTAGTTTTTTTTGGAGGGGAGGTTAATATAATTCCCAGCTCTCATTACAGGAAAAATTCTCCAAAATGAATATTGATGAGCGGGGGGGGGGGATTTTCCTCGAATTCTCCCAACTTGAAGCTTGAATTTCTGATCTCGAACCATAATAGAAAAAATCTTTCGAAAATATAAATTGATGAGCGGGGAAATTTTTCCCGATTCTCCTTCTCTATTTGTAGTCCGTAGGATATACTCTGGGACATTTCAGTATGTAGTTTGTACAGCCTATTCGTAATACTTAGGGCATCCCGAAATATCCCGGAATGTCCTCAGGCCTGTAGCCAGAAAATGGAAATAAGATCGGACAAACAATTTTTCAAAAATTCGTTTTTCCATTTAAAAACAGCTATCCCATTATTTTCTACGGTCGCCGTAGGTCGGGCGAAAATTACTCCAGGACGGGCGTAGTATTTTATATTAATATGTTCTTCCAATATTATATCATTGCTATGTAAAAATGTTCCATTTAAATTTAGTGTTACATTTTATATATATATTATATAAAACTGGTATAACTATTTTATATTAATATGTTCTTCCAATATTATATCATTGCTATGTAAAAATGTTACATTTAAACTTAGTGTTACATTTTATATATATATTATATAAAACTGGTATAACTATTTTATATTAATATGTTCTTCCAATATTATATCATTGCTATGTAAAAATGTTACATTTAAATTTAATGTTACATTTTATATATATATTATATAAAACTGGTATAACTATTTTATATTAATATGTTCTTCCAATATTATATCATTGTTATGTAAAAATGTTACATTTAAATTTAGTGTTACATTTTATATATATATATTATATAAAACTGGTATAACTATTTTATATTAATATGTTCTTCCAATATTATATCATTGTTATGTAAAAATGTTACATTTAAATTTAGTGTTACATTTTATATATATGTTATATAAAATTGGCGTAACTACTTTATATTAATATGTTCTTCCAATATTATATAGCTGCTACGTAAACATAACAAGAATGTTTACTGGGGAGTAGTGTGGCGATCAGTTCACTTGCTGGATAAATGTAAGTCACACACCAGAAGCTCAAGTAACCAAGGAGTGGAATGAAAAAAAACAAAATAGATAGAATAACAATTTTTATCATAAAATATAACAACATGTTTATTTAAGAATGTTAATTAAAAAACAACTTATTGGAATATATACATATATATTAAAAATTTTATTATTGAATTTTAACCCTGCTATAACAACACTCTTTCATTTAAGAGTCACTTTTAATATATTCAAAAAAATATAAAAAAGAAACTATTTTTCTTTTATAGGATATTTGCTCATTTATCAATGGCTAGACTATTGGTTTATAACACAATCATTCAACCACATTTTAACTATTGTTCATCGTTATTATTCTTTGACAAGAACAGCCAGTCAGCACTACAAAAACTTCAGAACCGTAGTATGAGAATAATACTATGACGTAACAGGTATACTCCAGTAAATTTAATACTTGAGGTATTAAACTGGCAATCAATAAATAATAGGTTATATTATTTTACCATGATATTTATATGCATTGTATTAAAGGGCCTATTGCCTTCTTAGCTACGATTATTTGTCACTTTTAACCATGAAATTCATGAGTATAACACCAGATGTCGAAATAATTTCCACATTGAACGGACTAATTCAAAAAAAGCTATCAATTCTATATTTTTTAACCCTTTGCGGACTAGTGGCTATCCTGTGGAACCACCTTATGTACATAAAAATGAACTTAAGACAAATAATGAATTAACGAAATACTTAAAAAAAATTAGGTGAATTTTGTGACAAAAAAATGTACCTATCTTCTTTTTCATTATTTGAAATAATGTTGAGAATCGTTTGTCAAATGTTGTTTGATCTTATGTATTCGATAGAAAAACGATGTCTGAGGGTTCCACGTGTAGAGGTACGCAGCACTGAAAATCCAGTAGTGAAACATAAAACATTGAATCCAGAACTGTCCATTGGAAAAAAAAAGATGGATAATGTAATAGTAGTACTGGTAGACAATACCTTCACCATTAATTTTTTTTTTAATTTAAGCAAGAAATCTCTAAAAGTAGACATCCTTACGTATATTGATGATAATTATAAGGTTCATAAGGGCTATAATCATATCTCTTGCCGCTTTTTATCAGTCCTGAAAGGGTATTAAAGGATTGAATCAATACAATTCATTACCTCAAAAAATAAAGGATGCAACAACTTTAGCAAATTTTAAGTGCAGTTTAATCAGCCATATTAAACATTGTAAAGATATTTCACTCCTTGTTATACTTTCTTTATAGCTAGTTTAATATTACAAATAGGTAAATATGTTTTTAATTAGATGAATATGTATAGTATATTGCATATTTATTTCTATTTTTATTTAGATTAGATGTAAACTGTGTAACAATTTCTTTATATACTGGGTGATTCAGTTTGGTATTCGCCCCCCTGTATCTTTTTTATTTTAACAGAAAACTACAATAAACCATATATTTGTAAATCGTTTGTCAAGCTCTATCGAATGACGTCCTTAAATCATCTCTTTGATCACATATGCCAAAATAACGATAGTCAACTTTTTTTTTTTTCAAATGGTATGCTATACATTTTTTTTGCCGATTGTTGTAGAGCTTCTCTTTCTGCATTCAACCATGTGAAAAAAGTATACACTTCCATAAGGAAAATTTCGAGAAAATTAATAAAATACGAAAAAACTTCATTTAAAGGTTTTGTTTCTGATTCAACATAGTAACCATGGAAACAATTGAATTTTGTCATTGTTAGTAATGTCAAATTGAAAATACTGTTATTTGTGACTGTGTTATTCGTTTTTGTTTTATGTTATACTTCTAAATAGATTTACACAATGGTATCTTACACTAATTAAGAAAAATTGCACATGGTATTAATTTATGGAGAGTGCGGAAAAACAGTAAAGCAGCCAAACATTTATATCAAGATCGCTTTCGAAATAGGCCGGTGCCATCAGACAAAATGTTTGCAAAATTGGCAAGACATATGAGCGAAAGTGGAAGTTTTGAGAAAGAAAGAAACGTTTTTAAGCCCAGAACCGCACGAGATGAGGAACATACAGTTGCAGTTTTAACCCGTGTTTTCGTAGACCCGCATATTTCTATTCGTCAGTTAGCGACAGAAACTGATATTTCATATTCTTCAATTCAATGAATTCTGAGAGACAATAAACTGCGACCATATAAAATACATTTACATCAGGGCTTGCTTCCAGGAGATTACGAGAGACGTCTAAATTTTGTAGCGTGGTTGGCAGTTGCTCAAGAAATGACTATATTAGATCGCATCATGTGGTCAGATGAATCCCGTTTCCATAATAATGGAATTGTCAATAGACATAACTGCCATTATTGGTCGCAGGATAATCCTCACTGGCTTCGGAAAACTAATTTCCAAAATATCTGGGGAATTAATGTATGGTGTTGAATTCTCAACGGACAAATTATAGGACCAAAGTTTTACGAAGGCACGCTTACTGGAGAAAGATATCTACAGTTTTTAAGATAAGAGTTGTTAAATTTCATAGAAGACGTTCTATTACATATTAGGCATAACATGATATTACAACAAGATGGGGCACCGCCACATAATGCTATAATTGTAACGAATTACTTAAATGCAGCTTATCCAGGTAATCGTAGTGAGGGAGTCAAGTTTCCTGGCAGATCACCGGATCTCACACCGTTAGATTTTTTCCTTTGGCCATATCTAAAAGAAAGAGTGTACTTTACACCTCTAAATGATGTCGAAGATCTTAAAAATAGAATACAAACTGAATGCCGCAGATTAAATGTTGAAATTCTTCAACATGTATGTAGCCAAGGCGTGATAAACAGAGGACGATTATGTTTAGAAGCGAACGGAGGACTCTTCGAACATATGAAGCAATAAATAATGTTTTTATTTTCTTAATTGTTAGTTAGTTTTCAAGTATTGGTAGTTTTTTGATTGGTAATTGTTATTTATTATTAGTTGTTATTTTAATATTATTGTTGAGTGTTATCATTAATTAACTAAAAATATGACATTAAATGTTTGTTTATATAAAAATGAATTACATAATTATTTAAAAACAGAACTATGTTTGGTCAAAACATTAAACTTTGTTTCGAAATTTTTACGCCTGATCAGTGCCGTACACAATCCTCGTACAAATCCCTCTCTTTCGAATTGATTTGCCTAGTCGGTACTAGTTACGTTACTTACAATGTCAAAATTCAATTGCTTCCTTGGCTAACTATGCTGATTCAGGAAAACCTTTGAATGACGTTTTATCATATTTTATTAATTTTTTCGAAATTTTCCTTATGTTGAAGAATGAATTTTAACATTTTAACATCTGCAGCATTTAATTCGCATTCTAGTTTTAAGATCTTCGACGTCATTTAGAGGTATAAAGTAAACTTTTTCTCTTAGATAGAACCAAAGGAAGAAATCTAACTGTGTTTAAATATGTTTCTTTTTTTCTCAAAACTTCCACTTTCGCTCATATTTCATGCCAATTTTGCAAACATTTTGACTGATGGTACCGGCCTATTTCGAAAGCGATCTTGATATAAACGTTTGGCTACTTTGTTTTTTCTGCACTCTCCATAAATTAATATCCAATTTTTTTCCATTATTGTAAGATACCATTGTGTAAATCTATTTAGAAGTATAACATAAAACAAAAACGAATAACACAGTCACAAATAACAGTATTTTCAATTTGACATTACTAACAATGACAAAATTCAATTGTTTCCATGGCTAACTATGTTGAATCAGAAACAAAACCTTTAAATGAAGTTTTTTCGTATTTTATTAATTTTCTCGAAATTTTCCTTATGGAAGTGTATACTTGGTTGAATGCAGAAAGAGAAGCTCTACAACAATCGGCAAAAAAATGTATAGCATACCATTTGAAAAAAAAAAGTTGACTATCGTTATTTTGGCATATGTGATCAAAGAGATGATTTAAGGACGTCATTCGATAGAGCTTGACAAACGATTTACAAATATATATGGTTTATTGTAGTTTTCTGTTAAAATAAAAAAGATACAGGGGGGCGAATACCAAACTGAATCACCCGGTATGTGTATAGATCTGTTTATACAGGGTGTAATTAGTTTCATGTCATTAAAAAAAAACTGGTAATGGAGACCGACTAGGCAAACAAAAAACCTATATGACTTTTTCCTCTGGGGGCACTTTGAAAAAAAAACTGACCTAGGTCAAAAATTTGAATGTAGGAGACATTTGAGAACCACTGCTTTTCTGGGTCAATGGATGTGTAGTTCCGAATTGGAGGTTTCTTACTTATTTTTAAAAAGTCGTAAAAAAAGTGTAAAGATTACCAACTTGTGTCTCACCGCTGCACGATCTCAAAGCAAGAAGCGCGGTACTTTGATGAGACTGCTTGAATGAACTTTTTATACCAATTATAAAAATGTAAATAATTCATTATCTCTTTCCACACAACCGCAAGCACAGGATGTAGTGGATTGTGTGAGTCGGAAAAAAACTCGAAAAACCCGACTATATGATACAACCAAAGTAATTCTCCCCCCGTTTTCGAGGATGCTGAACACCATACCATGGTGGTGGCAGAATTTCTCTTATGGTGATCGACCCCCGCAAATGGCCAAAAACCATCCCCAAATGGGGTCAAACGTGTATTGATAATGTTTCACGAAATCTAAGCATACCAATTATGGGGAGGGCCCTGGGACGCGTGCCTGACACCCGCCCACTCCTTCAACGGCCAATAACCACCCTCCAAAGGGGAGAGAGTGCTCTCATCATACCACTGGACAAAAAGGTTTCCCTCCCATTTTCGGCCATGCGAAAATAAAATAGTAAAAAAAATAAGATAAAATAAAATAAAATAAATAAATATATAATAAAATAGTATTTTATAAACTAAGAAAAGCCAGCGTAATAATACATGCAGTAATTGTTTGCGTCAATAAAAATATTTTATATAACATATTGTAATTAAATAAATCATATGTTTCAGTTATTATATAAACCTATTTTTCTCAAAAAATATGTACAAAAAATATACATTCATCTTTTTTCAGCTCCACAGTAAATGAAGATGACTACTTTGTTGACGAGATCGAGGTGACATCTTAATGTTTTTTCCTGTGTAGCATCCTCAAAAAGGGAGAGGGGGGGAGCTGTGCCCGGGGATATGCTGAGAACGCACTCTGGAGGGTTGTTATTGGCCCTTTGGAGGGTTGTTATTGGTGACTCTGGGGGGAATTCCACCATCACCACGGTGTTCAGCATCCTCGAAAACGAGGCAGCACCAAGTAAGAGCCCCTCAAACAATTAACCTCTGTTAGGAGGTGGTTTTTGGCCGTTTACGGGGTTGGGTCACCCCAACGAGAAATTCTGCCACCACCACAGCATCCTCGAAACAGGGGAAGAACTAATCTAACTAATCTGATTGCATCAGACAATAGTCGGGTTTTCGTCTGACTCACACAATCCACTAATGACCTCAGGGTTTAAACCAGGTTGTATTAAATAGGTGATGCGACAAGGACCCGTTGAGTGGCTTCATAAGTGCTTACTTTGAATATAATGTAAATAGATGGCAGGCGAAATAAGTACTATTGTTATTTATGCATAGAAAGGCAATTTTACATTTTCTGTGCATGCATGCATACAGTGTTACATACATTCCCGGCCTTTTGTTTTTGTTTAGTGAAACAAGAGTCCAGTGACATCTGACATTAAGTAGCTAAATTAAAAACATTGAAAGAATGTATGCAACACTACATGCAGCAAAGCAAATTCATCTGTCTATATACAGGATTTTGTAGTACCTTATAGCTCGCGCCATCTATTTAATACACCCTGGTTTAAACAGAGGATTTGTTTACATGTTATGTGTATTTTTTTTTAATTTGGAACAAAAAATGATTGGAGCTTTTATTGTTGTTTATAATTTATAAAATTTGTGGTTTATTAACATTTGTAACAAATAATTGTTCTGTGTTAAAAGCTTAAAAAACGAGTAATTATTTTATGAAATTGGAAAACGAACAGTTTGACGTTCGAGATACAATGACAGAAAATAGTTATGTGTGTTTTAAGTTAGGAAAAATATTATTTTTTTAATGAATTGCGCACATAATTTTTTCCAATCAAGTATCGAAGGCTAAAAATCGAGTCTTTGGTCTTTATAGAAATCAATGTAAACAATAATAAACATATCAGAACAAAACAGGGAATAAGAATAATAATAATAATGCCTTTATTGCTCAACAGGTAACACCCAATAACAGAACAATTCTTTTGAATTTGTCACAAAACCACAAAAGTTGCTCATAATAATAAAGTTTAAATACCTAACCCAACAGCCACTTTGATTTGAAAGTGACAGCAGTGTGACAGCGAGGTAGACCGCCATATTCAAGAAGTCTAGAACTTACCAATAAATTATTGTTAATTTACATAAGTTGTTCGAAATGACCTCCAACTGCATCAATACACATTTCGGCACGTCGAACCAAGGACATACGTGCTCCATTCAACACTGAACACACTAAACTATCAACTACGTTGTCAATAAAGAAAGAAAAAGAAAAACTTCGTCCAAATCCAAAAATCAACAAAAAAGGAAGGAACAAGTAACTAAAATACAGCGGCCCAAAATTCAAAAAGAACAAAAGCAACATACAAAAACAACAAACGGGTAGACCGTGTGTACGTACTTAACCAAGTAATGACATAAACTAAAATATTGCTTGAGAATATCACAAGGGAGAGTATAGGCGTCTGAAAATAAGGAGTACGCCACCTGGTGGTCTATAGTCAAACTAATTATAGGCCTTTCAGTCATTGTCTCTGTAGCAGTGTTGCCAATTGCCGGAGAATTCTCCGCTTTTCGGAGAATTTGACTGCCTGCGGAGAATCTGGCGGAGAATGCCTTTTTGACGGAGAATTGGCGGAGAATATAGGGTGATAGAATTTATAATTATTTCTTTATTAAAACCAATAACAAAATAATATGGCTCTCTGTTTTCTTGCAGTTTAGTAGTTTATGTAAATGACTGTTATTTCTCAAAACCAAAACAAACCTAATTAGGTTCCTATAATTATTCATACTCATTCCAGTATGTATATAAAGTTCACTAATTTTAAGCGTGCTCCAAATCTGGTTGTGGTGATTGATCACAACCAAGTTTTATTAATTCATTTTACTGATGAATTAAAATATCAACTTGTGCAAATTAGTAATGGACTAATGGATTACATATTGAGAAGCAAATAAAGATCAATATATTTTTTGTTGTATAGAAGATTTTGATATTTTGTTTTTGCCGGAGAATTTCTTCGATTTGCGGAGAATTTTAAGGCAGTAGGCGGAGAATTTTAGAAAGCTCTGTTGGCAACACTGCTCTGTAGTGTACGATGATATCAACAATAAGTAAATAATGATAAACTGAGATGCTAAGTTATTAAAAATATGATAGCGTTTAAAGGGGCTACACAAGATACAATTTGTTGGAGCCAACCTAGTCGGTATCCTTTGTAGATTGCAGGGACAACTCGTGAAAGTTGAGTTGGCACGACAATGTTCACAGCATATCCTCTTTGTATGTAGACACTTTTAACCAGGCATTGAGAGGGAAAAAGCTGGTGCAAATAACCGTGGCCCGAGGGGCCCGAGTAGCAATAATAATGGCCTGAACAATCACACATTGTAAGTGAAATTTTTGAAATAAGTAAATATATGCAATTTCAGTATATTTATAAAAGTAATATATACTATTGCACCATGCACTATTATGTTTTACCCTTGAATATTTCTATTTCATATTTTACAAAATACTGTTTCATTTATTTTACTTAAAGAATTAATAAATATCTTTTCAGTTACCTATATTCAATATGTACCACTAATTTCATGGGTATTTGATCTGACATTTGTTTGTAAACATAGAGCATACACATTTATTAAGTTTTGTGTTGAATTTGGGTTGTACCACACAAAATAATATGTCCTGCATTTAAAACATATTCCCCTTCATACACACACTTAGAATTTTTACATTTTTAGTGCATAGTGCATACATTGCAATATGCTTAACCTAAATGTCACTTCATGTTTCCTGAAAAAAAAAGTTATTTAAACTACAACTGTACATAAATTTAAAGAAATATTTAAGTTTATTAATATTTAACTAGCCAGACACCGTTTATGTCGAAGAAACTGTACTTTTCAAGGGAGAAACTAGATAACCTAAAAAAATATGAATTTTGCTGAATAATGCCATTAACATCTTGCAAATCACTTACAACAAAATCTTGCAAACCTTTAGGTAATATATTATTAATGTTATTATTTTTAACGCCAAAAATATCAATAAACAGAAAAAAATCGATATAAGTATTCGTCAAATAAATAAACAAACGGCCTATAATTAGTTCACGAGTTCTCCACTTTGGCGCTGGCATCTTAAATTCAGACGCCTATAGTTGTCTTCAGATCTACTAATCACTCAAGAAATGTCGGCGTCTTTGTCTTTACTGCACCACCAAAGATATCGACATTTTATACCCATGTGTACAAATGTCAAAATATCATGCGCGACTAGACGCGACGGTATAAAACCTATCCCAATATTCCAGCAATTCTCAAACAATATTTTTTCAAATTTTCGAAATTTTTGTTTATTTTTTTTTTCTCCAAAACTGTGCTTTAGACGGCATGTTATATAAGGTTTTTTGTTTGTCTAGCCGTTCCCCACCACCAGTTTTTTTTTAATGACATGAGACTAATTACACCCTGTATATGTACATATATTTTCTCTTTTTTGTAATAGGTTATTTGCCTAAATAAAAATCTTTCTCTCTGTAATTTGATAAAAACCTTGTGAAATGTTATTTTCTGTCATTTATTTATACATTTTACTAATATACTTTTCATAACAATACAATACCCAAACATCGAAATGTGATTTTGAAAGAGATTATATTAGATTACTAACATTTTCTTAAAATAGAGAATGGTGATCTAATTGTTACATTTTTGACTTGCAATCCAAAGGTCATGGGCTCGAAACAAAGGCTTCTATCCTGTTGTTTTTCTTTTCTTTCTTTATACTGATGTGTGTTTCACCAATTAAGTCAATATTATAAAATTTAATATGACTAATTAACATTATTTACAAAAATACTGCAAAGAGTATAATGTTTGCTCTGGTTATTGTAATGAAGCATTCATAAATTCATGTTCCATTACTAAAGTTTCCGGATTTACACATAACACCAATGTGCACAAGGAAAGCAAATCTACCCAGCTCCCATCTAGAGGCACGGATTTGCACATGACACTAAACTATACTCAGTTCTACGTCACCAGTAAGCGAGGATTATCGGATATAAAAGTCCAGCCCCAAATCAACTAATTCAGTGTGGACAATTCTTCCAATCTGTCTTCAGCATGCTGAGCTGGACATATTACAGTTTTGTGCATCTTCCGACGCACACACGACGAAAGGAATGCAATATGACCCTAGGAATCCTTCAGCGTGTGGAGCTGGGACCCCTCGAGTCGCTAGTCATTCCCCAACGCCGTTTCGCCACCCGAACCAGAGCGGATGAACCTGACCTGGAGACCTCCTACAGCGTGTTGAGCTGGGAAACTTCTTGAGTCGACGATATTCGCCCGACGCCCGATGCCACTCCAGTAGCAGCAATTAACGTCGCATCGCATCGTTACACTCTCTCTCTCTCTCTCTTTCTGATAATAGAAAATGTTATCCTAAGAACCGTAAAAGACACGGACCTGTATAACCTGTACCTGTATGTTATCTGACACACATTACCTGTTTGAAGAAGTAAATAAATTGTTTATATTTTATTGGGCTGTCTTATTAACTAATCTGGACCCTGATTAATCTCCAAACCAGCTACCTGACAACAAACCGTTACATTATTATTTTCATCATTATCATTGTTATCAATATTTTTAATATTTTTAGCAACAAACCTCCAAAAAGCCCACATTCAAAAAATGAAAAAATGAAATCAGGTGCTGGTGGTAGTTCCAAAATCATTCCAATTAAACCAGAAACTCTTGATAGAAATGTACGTTTCAACAGTATTGGAGGCTTAGATAATCATATACAGTGTCTAAAGGAAATGATTTTGTTGCCAATGATGTATCCAGAAGTTTTCAGACAATTTCAGGTTCAACCTCCTCGAGGTGTTCTTTTTCATGGTCCTCCAGGTATTTAAATATGATTTTTTAAATATAGTTGCACTTTTCTCTAATTTAGACAAGTATTAAATTACACAGGTCTACAAAAAAAAAAAAAAGGTCTTGTCCTAAGGTTCACATCTAACTTTTCTGAAGTATTTTGATGCACTGAAGTCAATTTTGGACGAAAAAAAAATTTTCTATTGTGTCAGTTTCCCTCTATCACCCCCCTTTTATCCCCATAAAAAGGTAAAAATGAGGTTTTGCTTGTCCTAAGGTTCTGATCTAACTTTTCTAAAGTAGTTTGGCGTGCTGTAGCCAATTTTGGGCAGAAATTTTTTTTCTACCATGTCAGTTTCCCTCTACCACCTTTTATCCCCCAAAAAAACGGGAAAAAACAGGTTTTGTTTGAAGGTTCTGACCTAACTTTTTTGAAAAATTTTGATGCGCTGAAGCCAATTTTGGACAAAAAATTTTTCTATCGGGTCAGTTTTCCTCTACCACCCCCTTTTCCCCTAAAATTTTTTTTGTCCAAAATTTGTTTCAGCGCGTCAAATTACTTCTGAAAGGTTAGATGAGAACCTTAGGACAAGACCTTTTTTTGCCTTTTTTACGGGATGAAAGAGGTGGTAGAGAAAAATTGGCATGGTAGAAATTTTTTTTTTGTCCAAAATTGGCTTCAGCGCATCAAAATACATCAGAAAAGTTAGGTTACAACTTTAAGACAAGACTTTTTTTTTTTTTCTATAGACCTGTGTTATTAGAAATTAATATAACTCTTTTACTCAGGCCCGACACAATTAGGAAGTTTCCATTTTTCTCATTTTCTCGTAATAAATGGTCGTAAAAATCTAAAAAATATCTGTAATTTTTTTTTTAAATTATCTCTATAAATAAAAAAGTTATGGTCCTTCCAAGTTTAAAATGCCGCGATCATCTGGGCTGAGCTCGATTACATCACAATACATGATTCCGCCAACAGCGAGCGGGCGCGGGCACCTTTATACTCGCTGGCAGGCACCGGCAGTTTATAGCCAGCTTGCATTTGAGAGCCGAAAAAGTTGCTAAAACATGCAATTTTGGCATGTTCATATTTTTCGAAAAACACCATTGGGACGGCCGTATGATGTCGCGACGTAAAGAGGAAGTCTTCCAGATAAACCTGATCGTAAATTGCACGGCGAAATTCGAAAATTCGGCTCGGCACGAACGAATTAAAAGTGACATTTTGTGACATTTCAGAAAATCGAACACATACACTAAATAAAGGGAACATACAGCGCGCCGCCGGCATGGAAAGTCAGCGCGTTGTGTATTGTGACGTCACGGTGGACTTCAGTCGAGGCCAAGTATTCAAATAAGAAATTGAATAAGTTCGTGAGTTTTTCAGATATCGAGAATTTTTTTTTTTGTTTGACTAGTTATCTGAGGTTGAATGTACATGATATTTCTAATATAGTAAACTTCCTAATTGAAGTCCCTCTTGAAATGAGTGCTTGTGATGCCGCCTGAAGTGATAGTAGCTTCACAGATTCATTCTCACGTCGGCTCTACTTTCACTTTTTTTTATTTAAAAAAGAAAAAACTGTAAGCCTTGAATTATATTATATGGAATATTTTTAAATTGTCACTGATTTAAGCCTATTTTGTATATTTGGTAAATTATGTTTTCTTCAAGGTACTGGTAAAACATTAATAGCACGAGCTTTAGCAAATGAGTGTAGTTTTGGGAAAAGAAAAGTTTCATTTTTCTTAAGAAAAGGAGCAGATCTGCTTAGCAAGTGGATTGGAGAATCTGAAAAACAATTACGCCTCTTGTTCGAACAGGTAAGTCTATATATATTTTTTTAATAATAACTTTTTATTCCCAAGAAACTTTCAGTATGATTAGGGATTAACATAATATACACATATAAATATTCAAACAAACAGTATATGATAAATATAGGATAGAATAGAATAGAAAAATATTTATTGTAAGCACATTGTAAATACAGTGTACAACACAAAAGGTGACGTTCGTATAAATATTCTTCCACGCCACCCAAGACTCTTAACTATGAACAACAATATCATATACCGTGCATGTAATTTCCCACTAGGCATGTATATTCACGTAGCGCGAGAGATCTGACAACACAGCTGCCGTAGATTCCTCCGTCGGGCAGAGCATCCCAGCTTTGTTATTTCATTTCAGCCAGCTGGCACGCGCGATGTTGTAATTTTACTCCCTATGCTCCGCTACACGCACGGAATAATAAAATACTAATTACCTTATAAAGGATAATAAATAAAATTAAAATAGTATATCATATTACTAAAATAATATATCATAAAAAAATAGTATATCACCTTTATAAAAGTAACAATACTAAAGACATCTTATATCATAACATATCATATTATAATACATTTTATAAACTAAATAAATATTGTTTATATCTTTGTTTAAACGAATGTACAGACCTGCTACTTTGTATCATATTATAATGTTCTGTATTATTTAATAATTTACTGAAAGATAGGCAAAACAACTATGAAATTTCGATGTTTTATGCTGGGGAACATCAAACCTAGAGGCTATATTTCTGAGATTTAAATTATGAACTTTTTGTCTAGTTCTCAAGTAACTATTCTGGCTGTTGACCAAAATAGATTTTATACAAAAATGCACCCAGAAATAATTTATAACGGAATTCAATTTTTAAATGTAAATGTTCTTTATAGATAGGCGTAATGTGTTCATATTTCCTAATGCAATAAACAAAACGTAAACATGTATTTTGGGCCAGTAGTAGTTTATTTTTACATTGGTATGTTAGAAAACCGTAATATAGAGTTGGACAATAGTCAATTTGAGAATATAAAAGTGACTCCACTATTTTATACTTAATATTTGGTGACAATATGTATTTAAATTTGTATAGAGATTTTAACTTCATATATAGTATACCTAGTTTATTTATCACATGGTTTTCAAAATTTAAGTTACTATCAAATGTTACCCCAAATTTTTTAGATATTCTTTTTGTGGTATTTCAACATTATTAATGGGGACCGTGGTGAAATTGTAAAATTTGATCTTATTCCTGGTGTTATTTGTTCCTATGATCAAGAAATAACGTTTATTTGCATTTAAACATAAATCATGTTCTCCAGACCAAATAAATATTCTCTCCAGATCCTTATTCACCTCTTGTAGTGCTGAGCTTGCCTCCGATACATCAAATGTGTGAAGCAACTGTGTATCATCCGCATATAAGTGGATCTTACATTGATGTATTCTCGAGGGGAGGTTGGCTGTATACAGACTAAATAAAATGGGTCCCAAGATGCTACCCTGTGGGACACCATGCCTCATGACTGCTG
Organism: Rutpela maculata; assembly: GCA_936432065.2. NCBI lineage: Eukaryota > Metazoa > Arthropoda > Insecta > Coleoptera > Cerambycidae > Rutpela > Rutpela maculata. The sequence goes on along the minus strand of OW386287.2, from coordinate 112,036,693 downwards.
GCATTGATCTTACACCGTCAACTTCAACAATTTGTAATCTGTTTGATAAATAGTTAGAGAACCATTGACAGACCTGCTCTGTGATCCGTAATACTTAATTTAGCAATAAACAATTCATGGTTTACTAAATCAAACGCCTTACTGTAGTCCAGCAGGACCAAACAATTTGCTTTTGAGTTATCAGTTCCGACAGTAATATCTGTTGTAACTTTTGTAAGTGCAGTGCACGTGCTAAAATTAGTTCTAAAACCAGATTGAGTCTGGGGTAAAATGTTGCATCTATTAATGTAATCTTTTAAAAATTTGTTAACCATTTTTTCACACATTTTTGCTAATATAGGTATAATATTTATCGGCCTGAGATCATTATAACTATCTGCGTTTGATATTTTTGGAATTGGTTTTACTATAGATGTTTTCCAAATTGAAGGGAATGCACCACTCTGAAAGGAAGTGTTAATAATATCTTTAAGTGCTACAGTAATGAATGGCAAGCAAAGTTCAATCATATCGTACCCAATATTGTCAATACCCTTACATTTAGATTTTATTTGCTTAAAATATTGAGACGCCCCGTATCTAGGTCGTCTATTTGTGAAAGAATTCCCTAATCTATTAATCAAATTTACTTATTTTTGAATATTAAAAAAAACTAAATTACCGCCTAATAATTGGAAACCCTTTCGCTTTATCATTTTTTGCTATAAAACTTCAGTTCTATTAAATATGTAAATTACAGTTCCATAATATTTAAAATAATTTTATTCCTATATAGAAATCGTTTTGAATATTTCTTTTAAAACGCAGTATTGTGCCTCGAAACTCATAGATTTTATGGTGTTAAAATAAACACATTAAAGTAATGGACTGACGACGTTTGCATCAGGGCAACGAGAACAAAGAGAACAAAGAACAGGCCGTATCAGCACTCCGGCGATAGTACTCACTTACTCTTTCATATCAAATAGATATGTTCTCCTACATGACGCTTAGGAAATTTTGTATAAAAAGCCGCCACAAATTGATCTATAATATAAGCCTATGGACAACGAACTTCCACAATAAAACCTTTCTTGTTTAGAGAGCTACACTTTCAACACACACAAAATATTTGATTTTGTATATGTACTGTAAATATAACAAAGAATATTTATAGAAAAAACAAACAACAAACGAACAAATATGTACACACACACACACACGCACACGCACACACACACACGCCCGCGCTACTTCCTCATAGGCGACCTTAACGCACGGCATCGCTCATGGAACTGCCATCGCAACAACGCGAACGGCAACACTCTGTATGATTACATTAGTAATCGTAACGTTGTGCTGCAGTATCCGGACGATCCTACGCATTTTTCAAATAACGGTACACCTTCCACCCTCGACATAGTGGTCAACAAAGGTGTGAGAAACTCCACGCCGCCGGTGGCGCTGGAGGAGCTCACATCCGACCACAATCCCATCTTCCTAGAGTTGGAAAATATAACGAGGGAAGACATTACAAGCAAAATCACATCTTATAGAGACGCCAACTGGCATGTCTACAAGACACACGTTAATACACACTTAACACTTACAAACAACATCAGTACAGCCGCCAAGCTGGAAAATGCTGTGGGTGAGTTCACAAGGGTACTGCAGGATGCCAAGCAGAATGTTGCTACAACGATAACGATAAATCCATACAAAAACCGACTCGACGCGGCGGTCATACAAGACATCCGAGAGAAAAACAGACTGAGACGGCTTTGGTAGCGAAATCGCGATGTCGATGCCAAGGCCGAGATAGGTAGACTGCAATGGCAGATCAGGATCGCCATTAACACCGCAATAAACCGGAAATGGCAGGATAGGCTGGAAGCGCTGAATCCTCAGGACAACTCGCTGTGGAAACTGTCGAAGGCAATGAAAAATACGCGGGAAGCCATACCCGCCTTAACAAAACCAAACGGACAGACGGCCATGACGGACTCACAGAAGGCGAATGACTTAGCTGACCATTTTCAGGACATACACAACGTACTGATACCGAGCAATGTTGAACACGACCGCATTGAAAATGACATTAACGATCTAATTGGCCATGACGTCCAATTGATACGACAAGAGTTTCTAAAAGTCATGGCCAAGCCTTCGGAGGTAGCCAAGATCATAGATAGACATATAGATAGATAGATAGATAGTTTATTCAGTCAATACAATATTCAAATTGTTTACACTCGTCAAAACACATTTAAAATTTACATAGGCATTTAAAATAGTTATATAAACACATTAAAATTTATATAGGTATTTAAAATAGGTATATAAAAATAATATTTACAGTAAGATAAAAAGTATGCCAATGAATCAAAAATGCTTGGTTTGAAAATTGACTGTAGCCTTAAATAGTCTAATCACATTCATGATATGTGTGGAAAACTGTCAAAGATCTGTTATGCATTGGCGATAACATCTAAATAATGTAGCGTATCAATAGTAAGACAGTTGTATTTTGCTTCTTTTCATTCTTGTATAAAGTACGGTATAGTACATTCGGGTTCCTCATCCGAGGCAAATAGAGTTTTTTTACTGCAAAAAAGGGCAATACGTATAATAGCCAACCTTGGATATAATACTTCCTGCAAGGAAGCCTTTAAAAGCTTAAACATTCTTACCTTGAACTCTACTTACATTTATGAGTTGTCATGTTTTGTTTACAAAAACAGATTCAAATTTAACGAGATTAGAACTGATCATCCATATAGCACTAGGAAAAAAGATCTCCTTTTACCAAAAGAACACAGAACGGCTTTATACCAAAAAAGTCTTTTTTTCATGGGTTGTAAATTTTTTAACTGTTTGCCTGAGCATATTAAATCTATGACAACATTTTTTAAGTTTAAAAAGGCTTTAAAATCACTTTTGTTGGACATAAACAGCTATAATGTTGACGAATTTTTACAAAATGTGTGACTACTTTTCTCTAGTTTTTTTATTATTTGTGAATTATACCCTATAATTTTTTCAATTGCTCACTGTTCACATGTTTTTTGTATGTATATGTTTTTACAATGTTATTTGTGATATTTATCTTTGTATTTCTACCGACAATATTTCTTAACTGCGCTTTGTACAGTTTCTGAAATTAATAAATATTATTATTATTATTATTATTCTTTTTTTTTTTTTTTTTTGTAAAAGCCAGTCACCCTTTAAACTCTGTGGCTCCGACACTCACAGAGGGGAGCTGGTAGTACCGGTAGCCACTCCCCACGCCCGTGGGGTGAGTGACTACTGGGTCCGCGAATCGTGTGCCCTGAGCAGACATAATGAACCGAGGATGACGGCCTTCTGCATTCTGCCGGCTAAGACCTCTGCCGAATTTCGGCATGCCGGTATGATCTTAAGTTCTGAAAGCAGTGTGTGTCTTGTTCCACCGAGGGCTCCTATAATCAGTACCACTATCTTAACAGGTCTTAACTATGGTCTGGATAGAGTCTGCGGAGTTCGAAGAGCAAATCTCGATATTTTGTCCGTTTTTCCTCCTCCTTCAAGATGATGTTGTTCTCCGCGGGAGCCGAGAACTCCACGACAAACATTGTCTTGAGTTGGTGGTCGAGGAGGACTATGTCAGGCTTGTTGGCTTGTATTTGCCTGACTGTGGGAAAAGAGTAGTTCCAATAAATTAGACACTTCTCATTTCCCACAATTATTATTATTATTATTATTTTTTTTTATTTTTTTTTTTTTCCCATCACAGCAATAGCTGGTTTGTGAACTCGTGGGAAGGGGCAATCTTGCCAACTTCTCACGGGTGAGCTAGAACCCGGCGGATTGTGCTGCAAGTAGCTAAAATCGCAGCTTTTTGAGCTAAACTGACAATATGGATTGGCTCAACAAGTCCCATTTTTTCCAGATTGACCACGATGTTCTTCTCTATCAGACCGTTAGAAGTAATTATTATTGGGATAATGAAGACGTTTCGGAGCTCATATATATCACGCAGTTCGTTAGCAAGATCTTGGTATTTCGCAATTTTTTCTGTTCTGGCATTTCGGATATTTTCATCCAGAGGTATTGTTATGTCAGCTATGTACGCTTCCTTGTCTTTTTTCTTGAGAACCGTTATATCAGGTCTGTTGTGCCTCACCATTCTATCCGTTATTATATCCATATCCCAGTAAATTTTTACGTCATCATTCTCCATTACGGTCTCAGGTACGTATTTATAGTATGGGGTCTTGCTGTTAATTAGCCCATATGTATTGCAGAGTTCCTGATGAATGATTCCAGCGACTTTATTGTGGCGATCCAGGTAGTCTCTTGGTGCAAGATATGTACAATCCGACGACAGATGCTGAATGGACTCCGCAGTTGTGGAGCACATTCTGCACCTGTCGTCTGGTATGTTTTGCTTTAGAATATACTTTCTGTAGTTTCTAGTAGCTATTACTTGATCCTGGATGGCTCCTATGAAACCCTCCGTTTCAGTCCTAAGATATCCCTCTGTTAGGTATTTTGTTGAGAGGCAGTAGTTAACTTCCGGTCCCTCAAGTGCTGCCGCGTATTTTCCATGTAGGGACTTATTCTCCATTCGTTCAATAGCTGTTCGGTTGTTTTATTGAATTCTGGATATTATTATTATTATTATTATTATTATTATTATTATTATTATTATTATTATAATTAAAGACTTTAAAATATTAAAACATCCTCTAAGAATTCAACTACATCATAGTATGCTTTTTTTAATAAAATTTGTTTCACTTTACACTTGAAATTTTTCAAATCTAACAGTTTGATCTCATCGGGTAATTTATTGAAAAATGTTGGTCCAAAATAGTTTATACCATTCATTGCTTTCATAAGTTTATGTTTTTTTTGATATATTAGTTTTATTTCAGGTATTGTAAGAGTGTGTATCTGTATGACACTTATAGTATACTTATAGTACACAAACTCTACCTAACAACAAAGCCCCAGGTTCAGACGACATCGAATATAAGCTACTCAAATGTCTCCCGAGGAAAGGTATTGTACAGTTGTCGTACATTGTCAACGCGATCCTGCGACTACAACACTGGCCTAACCAGTGGAAATGCGCCGTGGTCATGCCAATCCTGAAGCCGAACAAGAACGCGAAGCTCGCCGGCAGTTATCGACCGATCTCGTTACTGTCGGCAATCTCTAAGTTGATTGAGAAGGTCATCTTGATCAGACTAGACTCTGCTCAGGATGAACTCCACATCGACAATGAGTGCCAGTTCGGCTTCAGGCGGGGCAGGGGCACTGTGCAGCAGGTCGTCAGGATCGTGAATGACGTCAAGAAACAATGCAACTTCGGGAAGAGCACCATCGTGGTGCTCCTCGATGCTGAGAAAGCCTTCGATACCGTGTGGATTTCGGGGCTGCTTCACAAACTAAATGCACTGGACTTTCCCATGTACATAACTAAATTTATTCACTCTTTTCTGACAGACAGATAGATCGCTGCAGGTTAGGGTGAATAATAAACTATCAACTCGGCGGGACATGTGCCTTTCACCGAAACTGTACAACTTGTACGTCTCCGACTTCCCGGAGTTCCCGAATTCTAAACAATACAGACTGGAGTCCCGCAAGGCTCGGTGCTGGGTCCCCTTTTATTCTTGTTGTATGTCAATGATCTTACAAGCCATCCAGTTGTTGCCAAATTTACATTATTCGCTAACGACACCTCCATTTGTTGGAGTGGCTTCGACTCATTGACACTGCAGCAGAGAGTGGGCGAGGACCTGGCACTGATAAATGCATGGTTCTGTTCCTAAATATTCAAAAAACTAAATTCGTCTCGTTTAATAAACATTACTCGCCAAAAATCAAAATCAATGAAATTTTATTAAATCGAGTTCCAGAATATAAATTTTTAGGCTTAAATATTGAAGAAAATCTAAAGTGGGATCAACACATATCTTACCTAAGTAAAAAACTATCATCGGCACTATTTGCAATAAAAAAAAACACACAAGAACTAAACAGAGATGTCGCTGTACAGATATATTATGCTCTATTCGAGTCAAATCTAAAATGTTTATTTATTTATTTATTTATACTGCATATAAACAGGTATTCCCTAGTTACATATATACAGTGAAACACAGAAAAAAACAATAAATACAGGCTTGAGTACAACATACTGTAAATAATAATGAATAACAATCAACTACAATAACAATAATAAAAACATTCGCAGTATAAGTACATGACATGACTAAAAAGAAAACTAAATATTTATGTTATCTTATCTTATCACAGATAGTTTTGACTTTAATTTGTTTCTGTCGGTATTAAACATATCTGCATCACAGATTATATCATTGATTGCCGATGAACATCTTTCAATAGGTGAGTTTGTATTTGCAGATGTGTTAAACATACAATCTCTCCTCCTTAGTCTGACGTCTGGTACATGAAAGCTTAAGGCACCTAGAATTTCAGGTGCATCTATTTTGTTATATAAAATATCAAATATAAATAATATTTGAATGTTTTTACGGCATTTATAAGAGAAGTTACATTAAATTCTGTTAGCTGACTTTGATAGGACATTAAGAAAGGCCATATTCTATGTTTCTTAAAATACATAGATCTTAAAAACATTTTTTGGACTTTTTCCAGCATAGATAGATAGATATACCTTTATTTGTTCTTTGTATAAACAAAACCCAGGTGGATGTAGAGCATATCAGTGTAAAGAAATGCTCTTGGAGACCATATAATGCAACAATATTCAAGTTTAGAGCGTACATATGAATTAAACAACATAATGCAGGTGCTGTAACTAAAATCTTTACTCGATCTAAGAATAAATCCTAATTTCCTATAGCATTCAGAGGTCAGAGCTATTATGTGATCGTTAAATGAAAAATGGTTGGTGAACAAGACGCCAAGATCTTTAATTTCATTTAGTCTCTCAATTTGAATATCGTTGATAACATATGCCACTACGACAGGATCTTTCTTTTCCGTATAGGATATAATCTTGCATTTCGATTCATTCCAGACTAGGTCATTGTCTTTACAGAACGTAGAAATGGCCTCAAGGTCACTTTGTAACCTTTCAGTGTCTTTTAGTGTGTTAATTTGGAGAAACAATTTTAAATTATCTGCATATAATAAAAATCTTGAGTGCTTAATATAAGTGGAGATATCATTGACAAACATTACAAAAAGCAAGGGCCCCAATATCGAACCCTGCGGTACCCCAGATGTTGGTATAAAGGTATGTGAATAACAGTCATTAAATTTGACAAAATGTGGTCGATTAGTGAGGTACGATAATAAAAACTGCAATAAGTCGTCATCAATAGAGAAACCCTGTAATTTCGTTAATAATACTTTATGGTTAACAGTAGATAAGCAAAGAGAGTTCTGGACCGGAAGTGACTTGGATGGCATGTGTCCATCGAGATCTGACCATGAGCTGTTGGTCATTGTCGTCGGAGCTGAAGAGTTCTTGTGGTGAAGAGTGAAGAGTGCTGTATTACGTGGTATGGGGGTGTGAAGTCTGTACCTAATGCCCTTCTGGCTAAGAAATTGGTCATTGTCGTCGGAGCTGAAGAGTTCTTGTGGTGAAGAGTGCTGTATTACGTGGTATGGGGGTGTGAAGTCTGTACCTAATGCCCTTCTGGCTAAGAAATATTTCAGCATGACTGTGCAGAGATTTTAAATTTAGGTAAATTGAATATAAACGACGGTTGCTGGCCCCGAGACATAGGAGAGAGGAAGTGATAAGAAAACGGATATGTGATAAGAGAGAGTGTAACATTTGTATAGAAATGCAAATTAAATGAAATTTTTATCATAACCGCCGGTTAGGGTGGGCAATATATTTATTATTATTATATTATGGTGATGTTTGAATGTGAACATAGGCGTACATAAATTAAAAAAAAACTGTCGAATTTAATCAAATTCAGATATAAATTAAACAAAAATTGTATTGCTATTTCATTTATTACAAAAAAACATTATAATATTATTCATTCACACTGCTGCGGAGACATGACATTTTTCCTAATAATTTTAATTATACACTTTACAATTAGGAGAGAAGAACAAACTGTAATGTAATACAGCAAACCAGACACCGCTTCCACTCCAATATCATAATTTTGTTTTTCAGAATTTGCATTGCTGATGATGGTAGGTGCAGTACAGGGGGTGGCAGCACAATAATTTTAATTATACACTTTACATAAATTAAAAAAACTGTCGAAACCAGGATTTGAACCCGGGACCTCTAGAACTTCAGTCTAATGCTCTCCCCACTGAGCTATTTCGACTTTAATCAAATTCAGATATAAATTAAACAAAAATTGAATTTCTATTTCATTTATTGTACGATACTTCCAATCTCAATAAAAGTGGCCGTTAATTAATTATATCGTAAGGAAATAAAACCGAGAAAGCGTTGATATGTTATTTCATAGGAAACAGGAAAGATGATAAACCTGCCTACATAGCCACAAAGTGCACGTGATGACAAAGCAAGTTGAAGGAAGGAAGTTGATAAATATATTCCATTAGTTGGTTATGTGAAAATATCATTTAGTACTGATGTAGATTTCGACGAGTATAAAAGCATAAACTGAGATTGAGATCACTTACTTTCCAAGTTATAAATAATTTTGTTAGCAAGTGTTTGTGCGCATTACTGATTTAACGTAAGTTCTATTAATTTATTTTATTGCAATTTATCTCAATATAATACAAAAAAATATTTTTAGATGGACTTAAATAAACTGAATGCCGTATCACTTTTAGATACAAAGCCAACCATCAAATTAACGGACCTCCCACTAGATACACCTGTTCCAATAATTTCAGCAAAGCTAATAAAAACCAAATTTGGAACAACGGTTCTATTAGAATTCGGTGACAGCACAGCATTTTTACCAAAACGAGTGGTTCCCCATATGAAGGATAATTTGGAGAATTTCACAGCAGGAAAATACAGCCTGATCTTTAAAGGTCAAAAAGATGTTAATAAGCCTGCATTAGGAACAACATTCGAATTTATTGAAACCGAAAGTTGGACTCAAAGTGCATGTAAGTAATTTATTATGCATTTTGAAGATATTTATTAAATGCCATTTTTCTTTTAATTTTAGCTGATTCACAACAATTCTAAAAGGGGCTGTGGGCGGATCCATACACATAAAGAGCTGCAATAATTTAGGAGCTGCAATAATTTAGTATGTATAAGTGCATTATTTGTAGAAAGAAATTCAAAATTCGCTTTTTTGTTGAAAATCACGCATTTTTTTATAATAATAATAATACAATATACTCGAAAGTAGATATTTCTATTTATTTGTTATATAATGAAAATTTATTTAAACGATTGATTCATCAATTTGTGGGGTTAGATTATACACAAAACATTGAAAAAGTAAAACAATTATTTATAAATATTCAACCTAAGTTTACTGCAGCATTAGAGTTCAAACTCTCGAGCATAGAAGTTTGCAAGAAGTGTATTGTATTATTAGATAAAATTTGATAATGGATATATGTAATTTAAGTGATGAAATTGTGAAGAAGTTTCAAAATGTAACAAAAATTTTGAGTGAGTGTAAAAATGTTATAGGTCGGGAAAAATGGTTAAAATTAGTGAAAGGGCATTTAAGTTTGCTTAACCAAGCATTAAAAAATCGCAATTCTATTGGAATTCGTAGAAAAATTCATACAAATATTGGACATTTAAAAAAAGTTAAAATTTTAATAAAAAATTTAGGCTACATTGGATGGGGTTTGAGTGGTAGAGTAAATAGAAGTTCTAGAATTAAATGGGAGGATATAAATTCGGTATTTTCAGGTCGCATACGTTCAGGTTTAATAATAAATTTAATACATAAAGATATGAGACAGTTCCTTGATGATTCCTTCTTTCTATTCAAGTCACGAATAAATAATATTCTCAAATCACAGCCGACAATCAAAGTGAATGCATGTTTTTGTGGGGAATTCATTAAAAATAATAATATTAAGTCAGAAGAAATGGAATTTAAATATTTCAACACTAAAAATGCCTCAATTGATATCAGCACTGATTTAAAGTTGTGGTTTCAGGAATATATTATAGATAAAATTTTAAATAAATTAGAGGAATTCCAGGAAAAAGAGTCGGGATTTGTGCTACAAAAAATAATAAGTTTAGAAATAAATATTAATAAGGTTGAAATGGGCAACGGCTCATCTTTCATTAGACTTCCCAATCAAATAGCTAAAAAACATGCATGTGTCAATGTTAAAAATTATGATGATGAAGCATGCTTTGCCTGGTCCATAATTTCGGCTTTGTATCCCGTTGACAGTCATTCCGATAGAATATCATCGTACCCCCACTACTCCGAAATTTTGAATTTAAAAAATATTAAACTTCCAATGTCACTACTACAAATTACAAAATTTGAAAAACAAAATAACATTTCTGTTAATATTTATATGCTAAAATTGTTTGGAAATAATTTTCATTCAGTACCAGCTCGTTTAACTAAAACCAAATTAGAAAAACATGTAAACTTATTAATGATTCAAAATAACTATACAGATGAGCGTGAAAAAAGTACTGATGATGATGATTCCAATCTTGAAATAAAATATCATTTCTGTTGGATAAAAGACCTTTCCAGACTTGTGTCTAGTCAAATGAGTAAACGTAATGGAAAACTGTACATTTGTGATATATGTTTAAATTATTTTTCTAGTGAAGCAAAATTAAATTTACACACAGTAGACTGTAAAAATGTTAATAAATGTAAAATATCATTTCCAAAGGAAAAAATTGTAAAGTTCAAAAATTATAATTATAAAGAGCCTGTACCGTTCATATTGTACTGCGATTTCGAATCAATGCTAGAACCATTTTCCGAAATTAGTCAAACTAAAACTTTAAAATACCAAAAACATACTGCTTTCAGCGCAGGATTATATTTTAAATGTTCGTATGATGATAGCTTATCGTATTATTGCAGCAATCGTGGTTTTAACTGTATAGAGTGGTTTTCAAAACAATTAGAGAATATCGGTGAATTTCTCGAATCAAAATTAAAGACTATTGTACCAATGGACATTTCTGAACATCAGCAAAAAGAGTTCGCTGCATCAACTCACTGTCATATTTGCGAATCAATATTTAAACCTGAAGATAAGAAAGTACGTGACTACAACTATTTCACAGGTAAATACCGCGGGCTGATGCATGAAAACTGCAACTTAAATTTTAAAAAATCATTTATAGTACCGGTCGTCTTTCATAATTTATCTGGATATGACGCTCATTTTCTAATCAAAGATCTTGCAAAAACCGGTCAGATCACTTTATTGCCAATCAATAAGGAAAAATACATATCGTTCACAAGAAGTGTTGAAGGCTCGGTAATAAAATTTCGGTTTATCGATTCTTTCCGATTTATGGCCGCATCGCTGGATAAACTATCATCATATTTAACAAAAGGGGAATTAACAAATTTGCAAAAAGAATTTAGTGATTTAGATAGTGAAAAGTTTAATATGCTTACGAGAAAGGGCGTCTTCCCATATGATTTTATAGATTCTTTTAAAAAATTATCTGAAACTGAGTTGCCGGCAAAAGAACATTTTTACAATAAATTAAATGACTCTAATATAAGCGATGAAGATTACCAACATGCTCGGAATGTTTGGGAAAAATTTAATATTAAAACACTAGGTGAATATTCAGACTTATATCTAAAAACTGATGTAATTTTATTGGCAGATATTTTCGAAAATTTCAGACAAAAATGTTTAAATATTTATCAATTAGATCCGGCACATTACTATACACTACCGGGCTATACGTGGCATTGTATGTTAAAGTTTACAAAAGTAGAGTTGGAACTTTTACAGGACATCGACATGCTTTTATTTATTGAACGTGGTATTCGAGGTGGTGTAAGTCAGTGCTGTAATAGATATGCTAAGGCTAACAATAAATTTTTGTCAGAATATGATTGTTCAAAACCTAGTTCTTATCTATTATATCTTGATATAAATAACATGTATGGATGGGCCATGGAAGCCTTTTTGCCCTACAAAGGGTTTCGGTGGGTGGAGAATTTTGAAAATTTTAATGTGATAGATGTACCAGACGACTCAGAAAACGGATATATTCTCGAAGTTGATTTAGAGTACCCGGAACATCTACACGACAAACATAAAGATATGCCTCTCTGTCCGGAACATCTAGTGCCGCCGGGATCAAAATTACCAAAACTGATGACGACACTCTACCATAAAACCCGATATGTAATACACTATAGAAATTTAAAGCAAGCTTTATCCTTGGGGATTAAACTTATAAAAATTCACCGTATATTAGAGTTCAAACAATCTCCATGGCTAAGACCGTACATAGAGTTAAATACAAAACTGCGCGCAAGTTCGAAAAATGAATTTGAAAAGAATCTATTTAAGTTACTAATTAATGCAGTTTTTGGTAAGACTATGGAAAATATTCGTAAGCATCGGCTTGTAAAATTGGTGTCGAAATGGGAGGGTCGATATGGTGCTAAAAATTACATCGCTAGCCCCAATTTCCATAGTCGTGCTATATTTGACGAGAATTTAGTGGCTATTGAATTAAATAAGTCTGAAATTTTTTTCAACAAGCCTTTATACATCGGATTATGTATTTTAGATATATCGAAAACTTGTATATATGATTTTCACTATAATTTTATGTTGCAAAAATTTGAAAATAATGATGACTGTAAATTGCTGTACACCGATACGGATAGCCTTATTTATGACATAAAATGTGAAGATGTTTATGAGAAAATTATAAAAGAAAACATTGCTAAATTCGATACTAGTGACTATCCACCCAACAACCGATACAATATCCCTTTAGTTAATAAAAAAATTCCCGGGATCATGAAAGATGAGTTAAATGGTAGCATAATGACCCATTTTGTAGGTTTACGGTCAAAGATGTATTCGCTTAGAGTTGAAGGGGAAAATGTTATAAAAAAATCTAAAGGGGTAAAGACTAATATTGTAAAAAATAAAATTTCATTCGATGACTATAAGAACTGTTTGGAAACTAAAACCGAACTGTACCGAACCCAAAGAACCATCCAATCACATTTACATAAAGTCTACTCGGTTAAGCAAACTAAAGTTGCTTTGAACCCCTCCGATGATAAAAGATATTTAATCCAGGATTCAACAGATACATTACCTTGGGGTCACTACTCAATTATGATAGAATAAATTGTTTTTAGTTGAAACGTAAGGGTAAACATGGAATTACTGCCGCACCATGCCAATTTTATCAGCGAACCATTTTTTACACATCTTCTTAGCAATGAAGTGAAAAAGATGAATCCAAAAAAAACTTAGTTTAATAGCGTATACTGCTTTATGTTGAAATCAAACTAAAATAGAATGTGCTTATTGTTAAGATTAAACTATTGTAGTAGCTATTGCAGCTCTTTTGTATTTAAAATAATATTTTATAAAACTTATTACTGTCTGCACATTATAAGCTCTTTTTATGTGTTTAAAATAATATTTTATAAAACTTATTACTGTCTGTACATTATAAGCTCTTTTTATGTGTTTAAAATAAAATTTTATAAAATTTAACTCTGATTTTTATTTCTAGGAATTAGGAAAAATCAAAAAACACTTCATTATCATACATACTTTATTTATGATATAAATATTTTCAAAAAAGATGTGATTTTTTGTCTACATATAATACATTTATCAAAATTAACTGAACAATCACTACAACATACTGTATGCTTACAGGGCATAAAAACAACAGAGAGCTCATTTTCTAAACAAATTTTACATAACAGTTTATTACAAGTTTCAACTTGATTAATTTTTACATCCTGTGCTTCTTCTGATACTAGCATTTCTTTTATCGCTAGTGATGACGTTACATTTTTTTCATTCTTGAGCTGATTATATTCACATTTAGAATTAAAGCGGGCATGCTCTTCCCACACATTATCTCCAGAACTCCAATTCATTAAACCCACACCACAGTGAAAACATATGACTTGATCACCTGTGCCGGTATAGTAGAAACCTACCTCAGCTAATTCTCTCGGTTTTTGGCTTATCTGAGGGGGCCAGTTCTCAAATGTTTTTAAGCGGCTTTCCAAAGTCATTTTATCTGAATAAAGCGGGGTCCGTCTTCTCTTAATAAATAACGAATTATCCTCACCATTTTCAAAAAACGCACAGTCGGGGCTCCATCTCAAATGATCTACTGTGGGATCATCACCCTCACACCAATTACATAATTCAATTTCACATATTGGACATTTAACTATGTCTTCTTGACCAACATAAATGAAACCAGCTAGAGCTAGAGTAGACTTTGGAAATTCTGATAACCAATTTTCAAATGTTTCTAATCTTTTCTCATACTGCACATCCATTTTATATACCAGTCAAATAACTACTGAATTGGGATAAATAATAAGATGGTATTTATTTGAAAATATTTATTCAAGCATTTAATATAAACATTTTTCTATCTAAATCATTCATAACCTTAGCTCTATTAAAATGTAAACATTCACGAATACAATGCATTTGAATGGAATGTGGTAATAAATCACATAAATATAACATTACATTATCTGAAGGCAGTTCATAATTAGATTCACATAGTATATTATTGGTGACATTCAAAAAATTATTGTAAAATCCAGCAAAATCTAAACCATTTAATACATGTATAGTTGAATTGATAAGCCTACTAATGTTAATAAATTCACGCACAGTATTTTCACATATATAAAACGTAACAAAATCGTTAGCCACTTTCAACATCTTAGCACCCATAAATGACGATGTGTTGATAATGTAATTTGAAAACTGCTTCACCGCAGCAGCCTCCTCATCCTCCCCAAATCCACTATCAGCATCGAAGTAATTATTGGAAAGTTGTTTAAGGTAAGTAATAAAATCATACCAATCTTCAGCATCGAAGGAAATGTTATGAGCTTTATTGATCTGCTCATTAGCGGCCATTAATATTTTTACAGCTGGAACATTGTTTCGTGCACTACTTAATCCAACTTTTATTCTATATGAAGAGTTTTTCATGGCGAATACACGTTCATAAATGTACTTTTCTTCATTTTGGATTGCAACTCTATACTTTTCGGTAATTCGATCAACTTCCCGCCAATGATCGAAATCTTCAGAAAACGTGGGGCTAGGTGTGTTTGATGCCATGTTTCATGACTAACTAACAGTAACAGGCTTGATATATTTCAAATAAATTAGCTGCACCAGCAATGCTTCCGGTTAATCAAAAGGCCTCTTATCGAGCTGAATTTGTGCGTGTTTTCCATAAGAACCAATGTTAAATCACATAATTCTAGTCAATTGAAACAATTCCCCATTTAAATACATGCAAATCGAAACACATCAGAGTATATTTGTGTTGTCTATCCAACTATTGTGAGATTTATCTAAACCTAACCATTTAACAAAAATTTTATTGCTACGCTTACGTAATACTTTTTCTATTAAATAAACATCCGAATATTTAGCTTTTTGAAGTTCTTCGGCATAAAATCCACCGGCGATGGGATTTCCACGCAAATCCTGAAGAAGGTAGGTGATGGGATTGGTAATCTGTACTTTAATGATTTTAAATAATTCCGTTGTCCAATTGGGAGTATATCCTTTTTCAAATACATGTTTATGCTTACTAATACGAACAAGGTTACCAACTTTAAATTTTCTCGGATCTGTCGCCATCTTAATAAAGTTATAAGAGGAATTTAAAATAATTTTTTCATTTTTCTTGTTTATTTCACATGGTTTCATACCCGTAGTTCGATGGCGTTGCGTATTGTAATTATCAGTTATTTGAGGTAGTATATCAAGCCATCTGTACGTTCCGTTCAAACTAAAGTATTTGTATAACTTTTCCTTTAACGTTCTTATAACACGTTCCACAATTGCAGCCTTTTTAATGCTGAACGTACTATAATGGTTAACGTTGTACTTTTTCATCAGGCTGTTAAAACCAGTATTATAAAATTCAGTACCTTGATCTGATTGTAAATTTTTAGGTATTCGTTTACCATCTTTGAATATTTCACCAACAGCCTGCGTTATCTCTTTTCCCGATTTAGTTTTTAAAGGTTTGGTCCAAACAAATTTCGAAAAACAATCAATCATCACTAATATATATCTAAAGTTACTATTAACATGTGCGTGATCCATTACAGCCAAGTCCATTTGCCAAAGATCATCAAAACCTTTTATGATAGTACGCCCACGCTTGAAATTTTTTCTAGCTGGTTTATGGAGTTCGTTTATCACTTGAATTTTTTCTTTTGTATGCTCCATGACTACTCACCAGCAGCAGTGTTATCAGTGAACTAACTTTTTCTTTTTAAGATTGGCCATATCTAAATAAACTTCAGACATTTGTCTTACGACGGTATCTCTAAATTCATTTAGCTCCCTTTCAATATTTTTTATAAAATTTTCCATCGATATTATTTTAGCAGATTGATTTAGCTCCCCTTCAATATTTTTTATAAAATTTTCCATCAATGTTATTTTAGCAGATAGATCTAGATCTGATATCTTATCCAAGTTTAATGTATTTACCTGTACAGCCGATTTTAAGTTAGAAATTGCATTTGACAAATCAGTAATTATTATAGTTCTGTCATTTTTGAGTATATTTATTTTATTTGAAAACTCGTTTCTTAAATTCCCAACATCTTTCTTGATGATCTCAAGCGATTCGTTGAAACTCTTGTATTTATGTTCAAATTCTCGAATAGCATCTATTGAAGACATTTCAATAATTGTATGGAGTTCCTTATCTAGAGATTTTAGGCTACCATCTACATATCTTTTATTACAAACATCATTATCATTAGTAGGTGACTTAACATTACTAAGTTTTAGGTTTTCCACATCTATATTTCCATCCTCGGTGAAGATGAAGCCATGCCTATAATAGTAAAAATGGCGAATGGTAATGAAGTTGTAAATCTTGATACTGGTCAAATATTAAACAAATTGAATTATAATTGCTGCAAAGGCACAAAATGTTCTGCAATTGTGTGTGTGAATTGTGGGGCTGCCTTTCATAAGAGTTGTGCAGCTAGAATAAAATTCGTGCGAGTAATTGATGAAACACGTGTTCTATGCTGTAAAAGTGAGGTTATAAACCAAAATGAAGAAGAGTTAAAATTTAGCGCAATTAAACGCGAAAATGAACTATTGCAAAGCCTTTACTGGCAAACTCAAGATAAAAACGCAATTTTGCAAGAAAATAATTGTCTTCTCTTAGAAAAAATCGGAAATTTAACCTCGAAATTAGCAGAGACACAAAAACTTTTGCAAGAAGCCCAAACCGAATTAAACAATGGTAAACCAACCTATAGTAACATATTAAACAATAAATTACATAATTCTCAACCACAATCCAAAATTTACACAAAAAAACAACAATCTGCTGAACCGAGCTCCAATCATAAAAACGAAGAAACTGACGTAGAAAAGACCATTAAGGGACAAGAAACAGCTGCAAAAGTTCCTTTTGAGGAGGAAAAAATATCAAGACAACTTAGGCCTAGACATCCCAGTAATGTAAGTGTTAATGAATCCAACGACCAAGATGGTTTCCAACTGGTACACCAGAAGAAACGAAAGCCCCGAAGGGTCAACTCCATAAAACAACTAGGTACGGGAGAGATTTCAGAAGACGAAAAGAAGAATGGGTTCTGCGGCATCGAGAAAAAGGTCTGGATTTATCTTTACCGAGTACCAAGGCGTGTTAATACAGAACATATACAGAGCTATATCTCAAAGAAACCAGCATTCAAAGACGTGGATTTCGATGTAAAGGAACTCCCAACTAATGAGGTGAACCAAAATAAATGTTATGTGGTGAGTGCTCCCTTTGACAGGAAGGATGTACTCTACGACATGTCCTTTTGGCCTAAGGGCGTGGGCATCAAACGCTTCGACTTTCAAAAAGAACGAAATAAAAATCAAGGGCTCCCTTTTTTATAGACAACAGGGCGACATCTAGAAAGCAGACCACTGAGAAACATCAAGTAGGAAAATGTATATTTCGACTTATGCATATAAATATCCAGTGCTTTAGAAATAAAACCAATGAACTAGAAGCAGTTATTTGCGACGAGATCATACCTTTTCACGTTATATGTGTTAACGAACACTGGTTACACCGTAACGAGTTAGATTCCTTTAAAAATATTAGTAACTATCAATTAGCCAGTATATTTTGTAGAGCTGAATTTATTCATGGTGGAACCTTGATACTAGTCAAAAACGATTTAAATTATAAACCTCTATGTCATTTAAGTAATCTCTCGTCCGAAAAAGATTGTGAAATATCAGCCATAATGGTAGAAAATTTTGATATCATTGTTGTTAACATCTATCGGTCCCCAAATGGAAGTCTCATTAGATTCTTTGATATCCTGGAAAAGTTATTGAACAAAATAGATATAAAAAAAAAGGTAATACTCTGCGGTGACTTTAACATAAGATTTAATACATCCGACTCTGCTAATTTGACTTTAACAGATTTACTAAAAATATTCGGATTAGAACAAACAATCTTTGAAAATACCCGAGTAACAAATTGCATTGATAATATCTTTACAAACTTTTCAATAGACGATTACAACGCGTTTAACCATGAACCACTATTGTCGGATCACCTAAGTCAGATTTTGGAGGTACAGATAGAAGTTAATAAAAAATTGTATGAGCACGAGAAATTAATTAGACCTATTACAGAAACAGGTAAAAATAAATTTCATGGAATTATGTCTAGCTGCTCGTGGGAGTTCATCACCGACCATACTCTCAACATCAATGAAAAATTTCAAGTATTTTTAAATACTACTCTACAGGCCTACAATATCTCTTTTCCTGAAAGGTTAGTACGCTTTGAAAACATAAACTCGTCGAAAGTTGCATGGTATACAGACGATCTAAGGCAAATGCGAAATCATTTACAATTTCTAAATGAAGTTTGCAAACGGCACAATACTGAGCAAAATAAAAAAATTAGAAATGATTTCAAACTAACATATAAAAATGCTTTAAAAAATAAACGAATCCAGTCAAATGATAGCTACATAAAGAAATCTGGAAACCCGGCAAAAACTGTATGGGAAATAATAAACTCCTCGAGGAAACAAAAAATGTCGCAATCGGAATTAACTATTAAACCGAAAGATTTCAATAACTTTTTCGTCAGTGTTGCGGGACGGGTTACTGGTGGTCTCCCGCTACTAGATATTGATCCATTACAATATGTTAAACAGATAGACACACCTGAACCTTTTGCATTTCGCGAGGTCACGTACATTGAGGTAAGACACATTTTAAATTCTCTGAAAAATAGTAACAGTAAGGATATATACGGCTTAAATATAGCTCTAATCAAAACTATAAAAAACCATATAATAATTCCATTAACAAAATTAATTAATGAAAGCTTACGGACCGGAGTATTCCCAGATTTACTCAAGATCGCGTCGGTTATCCCAGTTTTCAAAAAAGGTGATCCAGAGGACATTAATAATTATAGACCGATTTCTCTTCTCCCTATTTTTGCAAAAATTTTCGAAAAAATTATGAAAATTCAGATCACTGAATATCTAGAGAAAAATAAAATATTATATAAATTCCAATTTGGTTTCCGTAAAAATCTATCTACAACAGATGCTATCATTAAGTTTACCGATTATACCTTAGACTGCTTTGAAAAAGGATATTATTCTGCCTCCTTGTTTTGTGACCTCAGCAAAGCATTTGATTGTGTATCTCATGTCTTGCTGATCCAGAAATTAAACAAATACAACTTTAACAGGACAAGTATCCAACTTATCAAATCCTATCTAGAAAATCGTATGCAATCAGTCAGATTAAATGGAATATCTTCTGAGGTGTTACATATAAATTCGGGAGTTCCACAGGGTTCAATTTTGGGCCCAGTTTTATTCCTGATTTATATTAATGATGTGCCAAATGCCTTCGAGAATGTCAATTGCATCTTTTATGCAGATGACTCGACGTTACAAA
Organism: Rutpela maculata; assembly: GCA_936432065.2. NCBI lineage: Eukaryota > Metazoa > Arthropoda > Insecta > Coleoptera > Cerambycidae > Rutpela > Rutpela maculata. Next base: position 112,016,569 of record OW386287.2, on the reverse strand, counting down.
TCTCTGACCCTAACTTAGAGAACTTAATATTAAAATGTGACAATGTATTATCTAATGCAAAAAAATGGTTTACACCTAATGCTCTTGCACTTAACGAAGAGAAAACTGTAAAACTTATTTCAAGTACTCGCGATTTGAGAAATGTACCAAATAACCCCACTTGTACAAAGTTTCTAGGTGTCCTTATTGATCCATGTTTACGATGGAATGACCATGTTGATTATCTTGCTGAACAACTATCTAAAGGTATATATGCTCTTAGACAATTGTCAAATACAGTTTCGTCGGATGTATTAAAAACTGCGTATTATGCATTATGTCACTCTCGACTATCTTATGCCATTCTCGCCTGGGGGCATTCTTCTGGTAGACATAGAATTTTTGGTCTCCAGAGGAGGGCAATCAGGATTGTGGGTGGTTTGGGATACCGGGATGACACCAAACAACTCTTTATTTCACTTAAAATACTCACCTTACCTAGCATTTACGCGTTACAATGTATTACACATGTCCATGATAACTTACCTACTTTTAACACCCATGCTGACTTTCATCACTATGAAACACGTCGTAGAGATAACATAAGAACTGAGTACACAAGGCTAACTAGAGGGCAGACTGGTGTTAATTACCATGGTATTAAATTATACAACTTATTAGATGACCGTATTAGAGTTTTACCTAAACAAAAATTTAGATCCACAATAAAAGGTTTTCTGTTAAAAAATGCATTCTTCTCAAATGAAGATATAGTGAGAGAAATTGTAAATTGTAATTTTACTTAAACTTATGTTCTGTGATATGACAAACACTATATTTTTTTTTCTGTTTGATTTTATATAGCTTTTTATTCCATTCATTACAATTTCGGCCATTTTTACATAATTTTAAATCTATTGTATTGTGTTTTACCTATTTGTAAGTGTAACTGTTTGACGTGTGTACAATTTTTTATAAATTTTTAACATGAATAAATCTATCTATCTATCTATCTATCTATAAGGCGAAAGTAAATAGGAACCACTACTTGGAACACTATCTTGGCCTATATTAGACCTACCGAACTTGTCTACGGGCATATTGTAAATGATGATACTTAGCAAAGTTGTAAATATTTAAGCAATAACACCTATTTCCTTCAGTTCCGATAATATACTCAAGATCTCATTATCGTGAGAATCTGTGTTTCCAGCGCTTTTTGAGGCTATTAAAAGTTTTAGTCTATCAACAAGTTCATTTACGTCATCCCAGTAAACGTATTCTATTGGTTTTTCATTGTACACAGCCATGCCAGATCCGCTTTTCGAAGGAGCATTTTGTGACTTACTCCTAATTCTTGGATCATATCGAGGTTTTACATATAGAGGTTTTATTACACTCGTATATTTATAGTGCCTATGCCCCCTTCGTTGCTCCTGCGGATTGTAATCGCGTTTGTGAGCACTGGTTAAATCTAGAATTTCTTTGTAATTTTTTAAATCAGTTTCATTGAACCCATTGGGGTTTTTCATAAATATCAATTCATATAACCCTTTAGTACCCGGGTATGGTCTATCGTCGATCACAAGGTTATTATCAGCTATTTTCAGTTCTTTATTACCCATAAATAATTTGTTTGCTAGAAAATCAAAACGAGCACCAGATGTGGTATCGTAACTATTACTATCTGTGAAAAATCCTTCAATGTAATATCTCGCTAATGGTGGAAATTGCTCCAGATATTCATCTATAACAGGTTTATTATGTTTAACTAGATTATCGTATTGTTCTTTAATTTCATCAAATGACAGTTCTGGTACTTCTTCTTCTTCTTCGAGAAAGACTTCACCGATTTCCTCATCAGGTAGAAAGTTTACTGATGGTGGTGATGGTATCCGTCGTTCGGTTAGTGGTTCAGGTGTTACCGTTGCTGCTGTCGCCGCCGCCGCTACGCTTTTAGATGTGTTTATTTTAATATCATGTAATGGTTCTACAATTGGTTTGAATATACGATTGAGAGATTCGTCTTCTTCAGCCTTTCCTAGCTTTAAAGCCAAATATTTCTTTCTGATTGCCCTTGACACTTCAGTAATTTTCTTTTTAAGTAACTTCTCCTTTTCTAAATCATGTATGTGTGGTTTTACTACTTTATATTTCTCTAGAGATATTTTTTTATACTTCATTTTTTATACAGGTCTGTACAGCTTTTTCACAGGTCTGTTACAGCTTTTCACAAGTCTGTTACAACTTTTTCACAGGTCTGTGACAGCTTTTCGCAGGTCTGTATCTGTTAACGTGTAGAACAGTAATAAAGCTGTATGATGTATCATATACATATATACTGATCGAATCCTTTTCGATAGCGTCCATTGTTCAAATCAAAATCTTTAACTATTACTAATACACCATATTTGTCATTCCAACATTCAGCGCATAGTTTTTCAAATTTATCAAAAGTCATGTCTGGAGTTACGTGATCATCATAAACATGTTTAAGATTCATACGGTCCTGCTTGAATAAAATAATACAGTTACAATTATCTCGTACCAAATGTTTGCCAATATGTGTATAGGTCTGACATAGATAGAAACAGTCCACAAGTCTATGTCTACCCATACTGAAGTAGGCTCTTATTTTATCTTGTTTGTCGCAAGCCACATCATCGAAAATGAATATGGAATTGGTTCTAGCCTTAGAAGGATCGATTATACCTTCACTATCTGTATACGGGAAATAACCAACACCTTTCACTTTTTTCAATGCATCTTCCAGCAATTTATATTTCGGTTGATATAGAGATTTGGAATAGACGTATACATTTTCAAACCACAGCCCATTAGGATCGAACAATAAACTTAGTAGGAGATTCGTTTTGCCAGCGCCACTGGGCCCGCATACAATCGCTCTTAAAGCGCTAGGAAATAATGGACCATGTTTTTCGGTTGCTGGACATTGTGAGAAAATATCCAAGTTCTCCACTGGAAGTGACAACCGCTGTTTAAGAAGCCGCATCGTAGACTCACACTTTCAGTGATGTGCAGCAGCTTATATATATATATATATATATATAAGTAGGTATGCTTTGATCTTTCTTCAAAAGTTCCCACGGTCCTCAAAAAGTTCCCACGGTCCTCAAAAAGTTCCCACGGTCCTCAAAAAGTTCCCACGGTCCTCAAAAAGTTCCCACGGTCCTCAGCGGAGTCCGGTCTCAACCGTCCCCATACCTACTATATATATATATACACTACACCTTTACATTATTACTCATTATCAGTTTAGATGTTGATGTTGAAGGAGGGTAGTGGAGTAGTAAACTCTCTGATAAATAAGTTACCATTTGAAGCGCATTTACCAGGATATCAGTACTGCGGTCCAGGCACCAAGTTGGAAAAACGGTTAAAGCGAGGTGATCCAGGCATTAACGATCTCGACCGAAGCTGTCGCGAACACGATATAGCCTATAGTAAAAGCTCAAATTTAGAAGATAGACATAAGGCTGATTACGATCTTGAGCAGCGTGCCTGGGAACGAGTCAAGTCTAAGGACGCTAATTTGAAAGAGAAGTCGGCCGCTTGGGCTGTTGTTAACGCTATGAAGGTTAAACGGAAGATGGGAATGGGGGTTCGCAGGCAAAAAGTCGGTTTTCGCAAAACTATCGATGTTGTTAAGAGATTGTTTAAAAAACCTAATAATAATAATCTAAGAAAAAATGCTAGTATGGCCTTGAAGCTAGCGAAATCAGCTATGAACGCTGTAGGTGGTCGAAAAAAGATAAAAGCACCACGCATACTACCATTACCCAAGACCGGTGGATTCTTACCGCTAATCCCTATTTTTGCCGGTCTGAGTGCTCTAGGAGCTCTATCAGGAGGGGCTGCAGGTGTGGCAAAAGCTGTCATCGACGCCAAAGCTGCAAAGAAAAAATTGGAAGAGGCTGAGCGGCATAATAAAACTATGGAGGCTATAGCTTTAGGAAAGGGGATGTATTTGAAACCTCATAAGAAGGGCTATGGGCTGTACCTGAAAAAGCAGCAAAAAAACTCCCAGTGAAGCTACCCAATAGAGCCCTTCTTGATGTAGATTTGATGAAGTATGTTAAAAAATTGAAAATTCCGCACTTCAGAGGTGTCTTTATGCGTGACTCGTTACCTCACGCTCCTAGAACATATGAAAGCGCAATTATTAATCTCGACACGCAAGAAGGGCCTGGCACGCATTGGGTAGCATATAAAAAGTGTGCTGACAATGTTATTTATTTTGATAGTTTTGGCGCGCTTAAACCACCAGTAGAATTAATACGTTACTTTGGTGATAAATGTAAAATACGATTTAATTATGATAGTTACCAAAAATTCAATACAATCAATTGCGGACATTTATGCTTAGAGTTTCTTTATAAAAACGGTAATACCCCATAAGTTTCATTCAGTATGTCTCAGATATTCACGATAAGAGGTCGAGGTGCCACTCTTTCCATAGACTTTTATAATCCAATTGAATTGGATCCTCAGTACGATTACGCATTAGCTCTAATTGGTTTTCATACCTATAATAGCATTCCTAATATCGAAGAAGGTGTAAATAACAAGCTTTACTATTGGGAGCTAGGTGATAAAAGTAAAGAAAAAGTAATTTCGATTCCGACTGGATCTTATGAAATAAGTGATATTGAAGCATATCTACAGAGTCAAATAACGTCACCGGTGAAAGGTGTTGAACACTTCTCGTTGAAACCCAACAATAATACACTCAAGTGTGAAATTAGGAGCAAGCACGAGATAAATTTTATACCTAGCGATAGTCTAGCCAGTTTACTGGGCTATTCAGCTCGCGAGTTAAAACCCAATATTTTACATCAATCTGATTTGCCTGTAGAGATAGTGAAGGTTATAACGATCCACGTAGACTGTAATATTACCACAGGAGCATTCTACAATAACAAACCATCACATACCATTTTTGAATTCGCCCCATCTGTAAATCCGGGGTATGCCATAGACATAGAACCAAAAAATCTAATATTCCTTCCAGTAAATAACAAACGGGAAATAACTAATATCACCTTGGAGATACTGGATCAAAACTCTAAACCTATTAATTTTAGAGGTGAGGAAATTATTATAAGGTTGGAATTGAAAAAATTATGGGGTTAATAATTAAACCATTAAAGTATTTAAATAAGAATTTTTCAAATCAACATCATTCATTACCAGTCAAGTGTTCAGGTAAGAAGGTAGCATCATCTTTAACGTCAGCAAATATCTTGTATTTAAAATCTCTGGGTTACCATGTTGGAAGAACTACAGTTATTCCAAGATCCACACTTTGATAATTCCTTCGACAGAGAGGAAACTCGAACGTATCACCCGTTCGTTAAGTCGTTCAGAAATAATGATGAAATTGAAATTGTAATTCATCAGCAAGATGCTTTATTATTAATGCATGATGCAGCTTTATTGATTGAAGGAACGTTGAAGAAAACTAGCGGTGATGGAACTATTGAATTTACTAATAATGACGGGGCATACATGTTTGATTCCATTAGTTATGAGTTGAATGGTAAAGAAGTGGATAAAGTGAGAGACGCAGGTACTGTGAGTCTGGTGAGAGGCTATCTGTGCTATGATAAAGATGATAACACGCTTAGCCCAGCAGGCTGGAATTTTCCTGAGGGTCAGCTGGTAACTTATGATCCAGTAAATGGAACATTTTTCCTGAGAATTCCATTAAGTCATTTGCTCGGGATATTTCAAGATTATAAGAGATTCATGTTTGGAAGACAGATTATAAGATTGGTTAGAGCTCGAACTGACGCTAACTGTTATAAAGTAGCGGCAGACAATGCTGTAGCTGAATTAACTATAACCGATATTCAACTTAAAGTTAAACATGTATTTTTAAATGATGAAAAAAAATTGGAATTGCTAGATAACATAAACAGAGATAAACTGATTTTCATTCCCTATAGAACGTGGGAGATTCATGAATTGCCTTCTTTAACGGCTGGAGCTGTGAAAGAAATTTGGTCAGTTAAAACTTGTACTAACGTAGAAAGTCCTAGATATGTTATCGTGGCATTTCAAACAAAACGAAAAGATCAGAAGAAAGTAGATATTACACACTTTGATAATATTAATGTGTCTAATATAAAACTGACTATAAACTCGGAATATTATCCATATGAAGATTTGAAATTAAATTTTACTTCACGAAACTATTCCGATGCTTATCACATGTACACTCAATTTTCCAAAATATTTGCTTCAAACAACACACCCATAAAGCCCATATTAGATTTTGTAGCGTTCAAAACACGCGCCTTATTTGTCATTGACTGTTCCAAAAGAAACGATTCGATAAAGTCAGCCACTGTCGATGTCAAATTAGAAATCGAAAGCAGGGTAGCGTTTCCAAATGATACTAGAGCATATTGTATAATTATCCACGATCGAGTTATGGAATATTTACCGCTTAGTGGAATCGTAAGGAGTGCTATATAAGATATATTCACTAAGAAGTTTTCTCAGTCTACACCACACGCCACCATGAAGATAATGATTGTTGATATTCAGGGATTCAGTTTACCTGATTTTTATCCGAAAGAAATAACATTTATTAGTGAGCGACAAACAGCTCATTATCTGTTGAAAGCTCCATTTCCAGCCAACAAGTTAGACCATAAACTACGAAAACAGATAAAATATTTAGAGCGTTTTCATCATGGTTTGAAATATGATAGTGGTTACATAGACTATACCATGTTAGATGACATATTACAGAAGCACTTTATAGCGACTATAGCGACTCACTCACTTCCAAAAGCGAGAAGTTTCCATGGAGTCGCTAAGAAACAAAAAGGAAAACTCGATCCATAATGGAGAAGTTTCCATGGAGTCGCTAAGAAAAATAAAAACATTGGATATAAAAAATATAATATCAATATACTTTCAAAATACTCAAATCACATAAAAATATGAACATGTATTAAAAACAATATAAGTATATTTACTTCCATTTTAATTTTATTTATAGCGATAACGCTATAAATTTGGTGACCCCGACGTGATCATTTTATGTCCAACGTGATAAATATATGCCAGAAGAGAAAATTTTATGTCCAACGTCATAAATATATGCCAGAAGTGAAAATTTTATGTCCAACGTGATAAATATATACAAGAAGAGGTTCAATATATCAACTACCGTTATAAATTGACCATTTTATGAAGAGAAGAATTTTCCGGATGAATTTTGAATAGAGGTTCCAAATTTGAATAGATGTTCCTATAATTTATGGTAATTTCCTAATTCAATCAACTGAAGTTGTACATTACAAGTACTGTCATCTGTCGGTGAGTGAGTTAAAGTACATTTCCTTTTTTATCTAAGAGAGTAGTAAATCAATCAATCAATCACAATCGATTAGTTATGCAAAGACAACCTTCAGACGAGGATTTTCCTCAAACCCATTATGTCACCTCTGTCAAATTACCCCCATTCTGGAAATCAAAACCAGAAATTTGGTTTACCCAGATTGAATCACAGTTTTCTGTTGCAAAAATTGTCAATGACAAGAAAAAGTATGATCAGGTTATAGCTAATTTGCCATTAGATGTGATAGATAATATATACGATATAATATCTAATCCCCCGGAAACGGATCTCTATATAAATTTAAAAAAAGTTTTAATTTCACGTTTATCATCGAGTGAGGAAAAACGTCTGAATGATCTGTTATCAGGTTCCCAAATGGGCGATCTGAAACCTTCAGATTTCTATAGATCCATGCTGAATATGGTTGGAGGATTCAGCATGGTTAGTCAAGATTTATTGATAAAGCTATGGAAAAGACGTTTACCTCAAACAGTATATATTGCCATTACAGCTTCAGGGAAAACAGACACAAAAGAGATTCTAGATATTGCGGATCAGATCTGGGAGTCCTGTCAAAATTCAATGATTGCATCGTACTCCAAAAATCCTCTTGACTCTGAGTCAACCCCGTTATCAGATTTAACTACTACTATCAAAAATTTTTCAATCACTTTTCATGATTCAATTAATCAAGTATTACAAAAACAAGAAATTTTTAATTCTCGATTAAACTCTTTAGAATCCAGACTTTCCAATCAATTCTTCGAGCCTCAACCTTCTACTTCATGCTGCAACAATTGCAAAAGTAGAAGCAATTCACAAACTCGTACCACTAATCGCAATCGTTCACCCAGCCGTAATAATGTTTCCAATAAATTTGATCGTACAGACAATACTATTTGTTACTACCATCAACTTTATGGTACCAATGCCTATCGTTGTGGAGGTGAATGGTGCAAATTCAGTAAGAATTGTAAAAAATCTGATAATTCTCAAAGATGACTGAAGTTTGATAATTCTATGACGTCTGATTTTGACATTTCTAACAGCAAACGTCGTCGACTTTTTATTTACGATAGATCTAACAACCTGAACTTCCTAATTGACACTGGTGCCGATTTATCTGTGGTGCCACGCAATGCTTTCACAGATTTAAAAAAGAATTTCGATACGATATTAACCGCGGCTAACGGTTCAACCATTTTTACATACGGTAAGAAATTGTTAAAAGTCAATCTAAACTTACGTAGATTATTTCCTTTCGTTTTCAATATAGCAGACGTTGACATACCGATAGTCGGAGCAGATTTCTTGTCTCATTTTGGTTTAGTTGTCGATCTTAAAGGAGCTCGAATAATTGATAACAAGACTAATTTGTCAGTTAATTGTTTTATTAAAAATAGTCCTTTAGACAATTGTAGATTAGATTCACTTAAATTATTTCCTTTGACAGATAAATATAACAAATTACTTTTACAATTTCCTAATTTAATTAGTTCCCCAGATTACAATTTACCTATTAAACATTCTATTGTACATCATATAGTTACTGAAGGTCATTTACCTTTTTCACGACCTCGTAGATTAGACAATCTTAAATTTAAAATAGCTCAAACAGAATTTAATAACATGGTAGAATTAGGTATCTGCAAACCATCATCTTCTCAAGTTTCCTCTCCACTCCATCTAGTGGCGAAAAAAGAGAATGACTGGAGACCTTGTGGAGATTATCGACAACTAAATACGATTTCCATTCCGAAAATCAGATTCGACCACATCCACATAGATTTGGTAGGACCATTACCTCCATCCAAAGGTAACTCTTACATTCTTACGGTGATTGAACGATTCACTAGGTGGCCGGAAGCGTATCCTCTTCACGACATCACAGCAGAAACAGTTGCACGTACTTTATTTCAAAACTTTGTTTGTCGTTTCGGTGTTCCCTTGTCAGTAACGACTGATCAAGGAGTACAATTCGAGTCAAGATTATTTAATGAATTTGCAAAGTTTTTAGGTTTTCATAGAATACGTACAACTCCATATCACCCAGAAGGCAACTCTTTAATTGAAAGATTTCATCGCTCACTTAAAACTTCCTTGTTAGCTAGAGCCAATACATCACATTGGACAGATGAATTACCCATCATTTTATTAGCATTTAGGACAACTCCCAAGGAAGATCTGCAATGTTCACCTGCTGAACTCATATATGGTCAAACCCTTCGTTTACCTGGCGAATTTTTCGTTGAATCGTATAATTCCCCAGATATTCCTTATTTCATTGACAAATTACGCATTTATTTTAATAATTTAAAATTTGTTCCTCCAACTTCGCATGGCAATTACAAAACTTTTGTTAGTTCAGATCTTGCCTCTTGCGATTTTATTTTCGTTCGCATTGAACGTTTAAAACGTTCATTTACTCCTTTATATGAAGGACCGTTTAAAGTATTATCTCGTTCAGATAAGTTATTTACCTTTAAGAAAGGAGACAAAGTCATAACTGTCAATATTGATAGGGTTAAACCGGCTTTTGTATTAGTTGACAGATGTGACACTTTGCCTACCCCGATTAAAAAAGTACGTTTTGCAATCGACACGTTGATTGATTGACTATTTTCTTTTTTAACGAGGGGGTGTATATAGCGACTATAGCGACTCACTCACTTCCAAAAGCGAGAAGTTTCCATGGAGTCGCTAAGAAACAAAAAGGAAAACTCGATCCATAATGGAGAAGTTTCCATGGAGTCGCTAAGAAAAATAAAAACATTGGATATAAAAAATATAATATCAATATACTTTCAAAATACTCAAATCACATAAAAATATGAACATGTATTAAAAACAATATAAGTATATTTACTTCCATTTTAATTTTATTTATAGCGATAACGCTATACACTTATTGAATAGTAATATTGATATGGTGTATGTTAAAGGGCATCAAAAGCAACAGTTTCTCGAAAATAAGCTGTGTGAACTGGAAGAAACTTCATCAACCATTCCTAGCATTATCAACATAGAGAATATGACTGGTGTACCAAAATTTATTAGAGATATACCTTATTGTCCTAATCATTTAAATAATAAATCAATGTGTAGTTTAAGAAATTGTACTAAACTTTATAATTGGTTGCATTCTTCTTTACCAAAATAAAAAAAATATTATAAATACATTTTTTTTTCTTCCCCCACCACCCCTTTTAGATGTTAAAAGTAAACATGCAAATCAATGTGAATTAGTAAATAGTAAGATGTTGTCACGTGCATACATATTCATTTTTGTTGCACCGCTGTTGTGTCGTGGTGATTATTTCGAGTCTTCTGTACACACTAATAATGGCTCTGTAAATATTAGTCATCATGTTGATAACACATCGATACATGTACAATACAGCAATCTACATAGAAAATATCCTAGTGTAAATGTTTTACGAAGGTTGTCCAACTACAATCAACAGACTAATTTATCTATTATTTCGGCTGCTACTACTCCAAATCAAGCCCCACCAGCAAGAAATGTATCAGCTACTACTACAATTCAACCCCTACCGGCAAGAGGCTTATTAAATTTATCACACCCATATCATCAGACTCATGCAAATGATATGTATGATGAATTACAGCTATACCGAAAACTATACAGAGATCTGGAAATAAGATTATTGGATGCCAATGCTAGATTTATGAATGATTTAATATCATGTGAAAATAAATTAAAATTGAATTTGGATAGTAGTTGTGAAAGCGCTGAAAACTTAAGAATTTTACTCACTAATACAACGAATGAAATGTTAGAGCTAAGATCTGATCTCACTGCGTGTGTAGCTAACACCGAGGGATTAGAATTTGAAAGAGATAAATACATAGCCAAATATATGGAGGTCAAACGATTGCCTAAAGCCGAAAGTTTTATTTCCCTCAGCAGCAGCAGCAGCACATTACCCCCACCTACAATCTCTAACACTACTGATAGGAGTTTGTTAAATTTGCAATGGCAGTATTCTTCCTGTATGCAGGAACTGAGACGGACGGAAAGTAAACTAAATACTTGTAAAAATAATTTAGTATCCTAGCGAATCTTATAGCAGCATGTCAGAGTTAATAGTGAGGTTAGAAAGACACTGCAAACAGTTGGAAAAGTTAAAAGAGCATATAAAATTTTATGAGCATAAGCAGTGTATGTTCTCCAGTTTCAACAAATTAGATATGAAAGATGAGGAATTAATATGGGATCGAAAAGTATTTAATAATTTAACACGTTTTAATACATCATCATCATCATCAGAGAGAGGCCGCCAGAGTCGTCGCATTTCCCCAACGCCCATATAATACGAGACAGGATATGATTTATATCACATTATTTTTACCCACCTATATATGGATTTACTAAAAAAATTATAGTTTGTTTACTGAGAACAATGGTGATGTTAAGTTCGCATTTCATAATTTTACATGCGGTACTGCAAAATATCCTGTACATACATCAACCTTATGGTAGTCGAGAAGTCTTTGTATGTTTCGATGGAAATGAGAGGAAAAACGATAGCTGGCCATCGAACTGGATGTTGATGACTCCATATGCAGTTAATAATGCACCTACTTTTACAGCGAACATTCCAAACAATACAATTCAGTACAAATTAAGAATACGATTTCAAGATAATACAATGGGTGATACCTATTGGGAAAAATTATGTGCTGCCACCCCCTGTACTGCACCTACCATCATCAGCAATGCAAATTCTGAAAAACAAAATTATGATATTGGAGTGGAAGCGGTGTCTGGTTTGCTGTATTACATTACAGTTTGTTCTTCTCTCCTAATTGTAAAGTGTATAATTAAAATTATTAGGAAAAATGTCATGTCTCCGCAGCAGTGTGAATGAATAATATTATAATGTTTTTTTGTAATAAATGAAATAGCAATACAATTTTTGTTTAATTTATATCTGAATTTGATTAAATTCGACAGTTTTTTTAATTTATGTACGCCTATGTTCACATTCAAACATCACCATAATATAATAATAATAAATATATTGCCCACCCTAACCGGCGGTTATGATAAAAATTTCATTTAATTTGCATTTCTATACAAATGTTACACTCTCTCTTATCACATATCCGTTTTCTTATCACTTCCTCTCTCCTATGTCTCGGGGCCAGCAACCGTCGTTTATATTCAATTTACCTAAATTTAAAATCTCTGCACAGTCATGCTGAAATATTTCTTAGCCAGAAGGGCATTAGGTACAGACTTCACACCCCCATACCACGTAATACAGCACTCTTCACTCTTCACCACAAGAACTCTTCAGCTCCGACGACAATGACCAATTTCTTAGCCAGAAGGGCATTAGGTACAGACTTCACACCCCCATACCACGTAATACAGCACTCTTCACTCTTCACCACAAGAACTCTTCAGCTCCGACGACAATGACCAACAGCTCATGGTCAGATCTCGATGGACACATGCCATCCAAGTCACTTCCGGTCCAGAACTCTCTTTGCTTATCTACTGTTAACTCTATCAAATGCTTTTGATAGATCATTATATACAGTGTCTATCTGGGATTCCCCTATTTTATGAGCGACATAATCAGAAAATACACATAAATTACTAACAGTAGATCTTTTGCTAACAAAACCATGTTGTTGTTCAATAAGGACTGATGAGACATGGGAATACATACTATTATATATTACACGTTCAAATATTTTAGATGGAGAAGGTAAAACTGTGATAGGTCGATAGTTTGTTATAACACTCGTATTTCCTGCTTTGTGTATGGGAGTGACTCAACCTATCTTGAATTTATCTGGAAATTTTCTTTCTTTTAAAGAAGTATTAAATATTATTTGTAGTGGGAGCACTAGTAAGTCAACATAAGCTTTATAAAAATATGTTGGTACCTTATCTGCACCTATTGCAGTCTTGGGTTTTAGTGATTGTATTGATTTGCGAATTTCATCAGTTATATGAATAATTAATTGATCAAGATCATAGTTCTTGAGATTTGCATCTGGTGTGAATGGCGCGCTGGTACTGTAGACGGATTGAAAATATTCTGCAAAAGCATTGGCAATGTCTTCATCGTTTTCAAAAATACTATCATTCATGGAAAATCTATATGCAATATTAGAATTGGTTCTTTTATTTTGTATGTATTCCCAGAATTTTTTGGGATTGTGGTTAATATCAGATTCAATATTCTCAATGTAATTAGCGTGACAAATTTTAATTAGCTGCTTGACCTCTGCTCTTAATTCACAAAATCTGCGTTTGTACATAGGGTCTCTTTGCGATTTTTTTGAATAGCATTTTTTTATTTTTAGTTTTTTAATAAGGTCGGTTGTATACCAGTTAGGATATTTATTTTTCTTAAACACCTTTATTTGTGGAATGCATTCGTCTAATATTTGATATAGCGCCGTATAAAACTGATCGGTGCATTCGTCAGGATCCCCTGAAGTGATAATATCCTTCCAGTCACACTGACTAAGAAGATGATATAACATAACAAGACCAAAGTCGATCTCCAGAGGAGGATGATAGTTATCTATTGGTACTAGAGAGCTTTCAGATAGAGACACCCTCGCTTCAGTCATGTTTGTCAATATTAAATCTAAAGTGTTATTTACATGATTCTGAATATCATTTATTGAATACAAATCATACCTGCATGTTATATCATAAATTATCTTAGCCTTAGCTGAACCGTTTGCAAGATTATAAGCCTTATTTCTAATTTCAGAAATGTTAAAGTCTCCAAGAATAAATAAGTTTTCGGAAAGAAATTCATTATAATTTTCGACTGAATGCAAAAAGTTTTCATAAACTGCCACATTCGACCCAGACCTAATATACAGACAACAGATTAGACAATAAATTTTTTTAATATGACATTTGACACATATCCACTGGAAATCAGTACTCTCACTTTTGCCAACGAGAAATGGTTTGTATTTCTTTTTCACTAGACACAAAACGCCTCCGCCTCTTTGGATTCCTGCTTCAGCGTAGTTCTTGTCATTTCTAAAAACTGTGTATTCTTCATTACATAGCTCCATATCATAGAATGATTCATTTAGCCAGGTTTCCGTAGCACATACGATGTCAAAATTGCTTGTTAGCACGTTTTCATAGAAAATTTTTGTTTTGGACCTTAAGCCTCTCACATTCTGGTAAAAAATTGTAACGTCTTTAGTGTCATTTATATTTTCTCGACTTCGTTTACACTCATCAAATTGTCGCTAACATCCCGACTGCCAGTTGCTCCTAAAAAATTAGCTTTTTTGCGCGTTAAAGCGTCTTAAAACTACACCTCTGGGCCAATTGCTTTCGTCATTTAATTTCGCTAATAGGTGAAATGGGGCACCGATTTTAAAAGCACTAAAACGTCCTTTAGTATCCAGTTTTTCTACGATAAATTCTTCATTTTTATTGTCTTCCTCCAAATATTGTCTCCAGTGGTCGGAAGTAATATTTGGGTTTTTAACTTTCCCTATATAGAACCAAGCCATCTATTGCTTACCAGCACCTGTAATGTCTTCATCAACAATTAGATTTCTCTTGCCTGATCCTATTTTTTGACTAGTCATTTTAATTGAGTCTTTCCTTTCTATTTCTTTGGAAACTGTTGGTTTCTCAGAGGTGGGAATTCCTACAGTTGCTTTTTGTTGTTTTGTTTGTATTTCCTTATTTTTAGCTCTACCAGAACTGGATGCCACAACAGAACTCCAGGAGTTATGCACAGCTGGGGCTACATTTGTGTGCTCATGGATAACAGAACTTGGAAGGTTATCTTTTGATGGCTGGATTGGGATAGCACCATTGGGTGGCTTTCCATCTGTATCATTTATATTGGAAATAGTGAGGATCTCATTTCCTAGCTTATTAATTTCTTTAGCCACCAGGCTTTGGACTATATTAGTAATACTGTTTTTAAGTTCTGTTAGTAAACTGGAATTCGCTAATTTTAGGCTGTTTGCTAAGGGCTCTTCAAAACCTTCCATTTGGTTGCTCTGCACTTCAGACTCTTCTAAGCCTTGTTTTTTTTTCAGATTGTTTAACTCAGATTTCAGCTCGATATTCTCCCTTATTATAGCATCATATTTATTGGCTTTTGGCAGGCATTCGGGGCAGTAGAACCTTAATTTTCTTTTCTGTAGTGGTATGCACTTTTCTTCAGAACCAGATATTTCTGAGCATGTTCTGCAGTATTGTTGTGCGCAAATATCACAAACAATAGGCTTAGTGTTAATATTTTGAGCACATTTCATGCATTCAAAGGACATTTTGTAGTTCACATATTTTGGTAAAATTCTAAATTTATGTTGCAGTAAGTTATTGGGAAGTCCATCCTGTATGTGAGTAAATTGAGAGGTTTTGTGCTTACTTGATAAAAAAAACTTCTTGATAAGATATTTATGGTTTTTATGGTTTGAAGAATGATTCAGATTACAAATTGTTATGATTTTTGGTCATTACTTGCAGATAAATGCACTATTTTTTATATCAATAAATTCCTGATAGTTTTGTGAATAATTTGATATAGAAATCAAATTTTATTTGTTAAATAAACCCACTGAAATTGGACAGAACAGATTCACTTTATAAAACACTCTACACTCTACACTCTTGTTATACAATATAATATTGTGTTACTTCCTGGGGTTACTCAGACTCCACAAATCTCGTAATAATATTTTTACTCCAAAAAAGAGCTGTTCGGATATTAGCAGGTGCTGGTTACCGGGATCATTGTAAACCGCTATTTAAAAAATTAAAAATTCTAACTCTTTTTGATCTAATCATATATGAAACCGTCGTACACATTCATAAAAATATACGCAGTATGGAAAAAAGAGAAACTGTGCACAACTATGAAACTAGGTGCTCTGATTACTTATGTCTGCCTCAATCTCACTCAAACCTAACTAGAAATACAATATATCATTTGGGCAAATCACTATACAACAAAATACCTACGAATATAAGACAGTTGACCGCTACAAAGTTTGAACAAACAATAAAAAAGTATCTCATAAAGCAGGCACACTACTCTTTCAAGAAGTATAGATCATCTCCAGTGGATGTTCAATGACTATAAGAAACACTTATTTAACCTTACACTGATTACATGTCACTACTGACTTTATCTCGAATCACTCTAAAATTTTACAGGGGCTTTCCCACATTGAAGACTAGTACACCATTTTATTTTCCGCATGTCATGGTAGATCACGTATATTTCTGACATTATTTGTCAATATTGTAAATGTCTTTTTACCCTTAACATACTAATTTAATATCTGGCACTTTTTGTTTTATATAAGAATGTATAATATAATAATGATGATGGGTGGCAGAAGTCCGGAAGTATACATGTGTTAAATAATGAAGCATTGTTATCACCAACAGTTGATTTATTTGCAGAAAAGTACAAAGTACAACAAAAAGGTGCCTAAATATTTGTACAATAAGTTAAGATATAGATATGATATCATAATTAGACATGGGGCTGATCTAGATATTCCACAGCATACTGCAACATTATTTTATACAAATGTCACTTACACAGCAACTAAAATAATCAACTTAACAATTGTTTCGAAATAAAAATTGATCAACTGTACATAATTATTGGAAAAAGTTAAATTAAGTTTCAAAACAATTAGTAGGGTAAAATTGTAATAACAATAAATAAACAAGTAAATTAGTACAAATAATTTCAGTTAAAGAAAGTAAAAACTTATCAGTTAGTGACAAAAAACAATAAATAGATTTGAATACATTAGTACGGGTGATAAGTACATTTTTGTGCACAAACATGGAATGTGTAGCTTGTAAAACTAAATCTGGTGAGCCTACTTTATTATGTGACAGCTGCCAACGATCCACACATAGGGAATACTCAGAACTTAATGCCAGTGAATTAAAAGTAATGGACCTCAAAGGTAAAAGACTGCTCAAATTCTATTGTGAAGACTGCCAAAATGGGGTCAGGCTTATCCCAAAACTCCTTGTTAAAACTGATAATTTGGAAACAGAAATAAACAAGTTTAAAAATATAATTGAATCTGGAAATATGGGCTGCGGTTCAATAGAACAAAAAGAAGATATAATACGGGAAATGATGGATAGACAGAATCGTGCCTCCAACATAATTCTTTTTCATGTAAATGAGTCAAGGATGAAATCTCAACAAGAGCGAGATTCTGAAGATGGTAGAGCAGTGGAGCCTATACTTAATAATTTTAATGTAGACAAAAGCAACTTAAAAATGTTTAGATTAGGAAAGTTTTTGCCAAATAAAATCAGGCCTATCAAAGTTATTCTTAAGTCACCCGAAGATGCAAAGTTTGTTCTCAAAAACAAACAGTTGAACACAATTCCGAGTATTAGAATATACGGGGATCAAACAAAAGCACAGCGCGATTATTTTAACTTCACTAAAGCTAAACTACAGGAATTCATCGAAAATGGAGATAATAATAAAACAATTAAATTTATAAATAATAGACCAACCATCGTAGTATAACTTAGCCTTTTTGCTACATTTAATATAGACAAAAAAAAACAAGCTATTTAAAGAAAGCCCCGCATTGAAGACAAATTATAACGCCCTGTCTCTCTTGGGGTTATTTAAAATGAATTCTAAATAAATAAAAATACGAAATTAACAATAACTAATTTATTCACAAAATGGTAGAGCAATGAGAACAATACTACAGGGTATGGGCGAATAAATTTGTGCTAACGAATAAGAAAAGTTACAAACAAATAATCAAACAAATGTATAGATGCACGGAGAGACAGACATAACTGTACACAAATAAATTATATACGTATTTAAAAGGTAACAAAATACTAAAAGCAATATAGTGGATATTGGCCAATTCCGTAATTATTCAAAGGAAAAACAGCTATGAAATTGTTTACTCGCTTACTAAAAGAAAATTTAAAACAAACCGTTTTCTAATGAATAATAAAATATTTATCAAATGATGAATCCAAAGATAGTACAATAAAACTTAACTAAAAAACTAATATGGTGTATATACACCGGTTATTAGTTACATATTTTCTTTATGAATAAGCAAATGTCTATATCAAGCGATTAAAATTGCATCACACGAGAACAGTGTGTCTATTTATGCGAAAACGAAACAGACGTAAAAGTTTTCACAATGTCACGTAAAAAGTTAAGTGCAACCGAAAACACTGCAGAGTTAATTGTTGGATCGTTGGATGGGAAATAAATTGTTTATTCTACTTACGAAGCTCACGATGAACAGAAAACACTTTCACTGGATTGCAGCACTTCTCTATATTTGGGCACCAAAGTGTACGTAGGGTTACAACACTATTAAAACATTTTTACGTAGTTTTTACATACACAAGAATATTTTTATATTCTAACATTTGAAAGGGCCAATCATTTGTCTAGTTTTCAAAATGCTACCTTATATGGAAGTAGACGTCGCGTTATTGCATGACATCATCCTCACATAGCGGTTAAAATAAGATTAACAAATATCTGACAGTAGCGGCGGTAATTTATTTTTTAAAGGGTAACAAAATAGGTAATTTATGCACGAAAAATATAAAATAACGTAATTTAAGAGCTTTTATAACTAGAGATAGAAATGACCGTTACAGTAGATAAGCAGGACCCAAAAAACCAGTTGTAAACCCAAATATACTTTTAAACTCGGATATAATTTATCTTAACGCTCAAAGTATTTTAAAAAATCATGATCAAATCCAAGGAAGTATTACTTGTTATAATCCCAACGTAATTTTACTTAGGTAGTGAAACCAGAACTACAGCTGATATTGAAGAGAGTGAAATAAAACTTGCAAATTACAATCATATCCGTTGTGAGTGAACAAGTAGACATACGGGTGGTGTCATATTGTACATAAATAATAATTATAATTTTTCCAATTTTAAAACATTTAAGCTACAAGATAATTACTGGTGTAAATTACTAAAAATTGATCTCATAAGTTCAGTCTATATTGTTGGATGTCTTTACCATTCACCATCAAGTTCACATTCTAAATTTATAGAAGACTTTAAAGCAGTGTGCGATGTGTTATCCTTTACAAATTGTCGTTTTGTGTTGTCTGGCGATTTTAATATAGACTTGATGACTAGACTTCCTTCTATGGTGAGAAAATGAAAAATCTTTTATCAACGTATGGAATTAAACAATGTGTAACAAAACCTACTCGTATTACTGACAATAGTAAGACATTAGTTGATTATGTGTTAACTAACCTAATTAATATAATGACAGATGTTCATGATTGTCCAAAAATAACCGATCATTCTGTAATTTCAGTAAATGTATACAACAGTGTTGGCTCCAATGAAATCACAAACAAATTTAGGAAATTAAGCACGGAAAATTTAAATCAAACCAAAACTGGTCTTATAATGATTAATTTCAATTTAAACTCTATTGATGCCGATACTATGTATCAGGAAATTTTTGAAAATTGTGAAACTGTAATTAATAGTGTTGCTCCTATAGAATCATATCAGTATAAATCTAAATTACCGTGTTTCGATTATGAGGTGCTTGATAAAATTAAAAACCGGGATAGAGCTTATAAGGAGTTCAAAATGTGTACTGACAATGAAAAACAAAACAAATGGCAAATTTTTAAAGTATATAGAAATGGGGTAGTTAATCTTTTAAAACGGAAAAAGAAACAGTATTATTTTGATAAAACAGACAGATTTAGGAACAATCCAAAAGAAATGTGGAAAACTCTTAAAAAGCTAGTCAATAATAATAATCAAGACATTCCAAAATGTATAAATTTTGGAACTGGTGATGATCATAAAGTCGTCTGTGACAGTATGGAGATTGCGCATAATTTTAATCAGTATTTTGTTGAAAGTATTGGTAATATTGTTCAAAGTATTGATAGTACTGAAACTTGGTCTAATTTAAACAATAATTTATATTTAAAATTCGAAAACTTTGAAATGCTTTCCATGCAAGACTTGCGGAAAATTGTTAGCAGTTTAGATAACAAATTGTCTATACATGAAACATTAAACTGTAGATTTGAAACTATTGGTCATGTTATATTAAATTTAATAAATACATCTCTTAATACTGGAAAAATTCCAAGCGCTTTAAAAATTAGTACAGTTATCCCTATCCAGAAAGTAGGTAACACCACTAAGGCTGAAGAATTTTGTCCAATGGACTATATTAGTGATGACGTCACATTCTTATGCAACTCGCATGAACGAGGAGTGACGCACGGGTTGCCAAAAATGACAACCAGAATTTGACCCTTATTCACGTCTACAATAAAGGCGTCATCCTTAGGCCATTTGTATTAGCACACAATTTTATTTATTTTCTCCCTTAGAAGAAATATCTTATAAGTTCCAGTTACCATTCATCATGCACAAAGAATGCTAGAATATATACAAGTATAGTGAATTATAAAAACTTTATTATCAATAGAATAAATTGTTATTAGAAATTCATAAAATATCCATCAATAGCAATAATGGTAAAAGTTAATATTGCTGCCAACTTCACTCTGCTTTTTGCCTGTTCCCTGTTGTCAAAATTATTCTAACCTTTTACGATTTTTGGATATTGATAGTTTCTTTGTGTTTAATTCAAATATTCATTATTTATAAATTGTAATCTACAGTGAACGTCGAAGTTTTGTGAAAGTATTTCATGATGGGTTTTGGTCTTTGCACCCGATTGTAATCACACCAATAAAAATGGTTGTAAAATGTTTTGATTTCCAACTGATATTAAGTTAAAAGAAAAATGGGAACAGCTTTTAAGGTGAGGATTTAGTAAACTGCATTTATTTTAATAAATAACCAGCTGATATAATAAATTTACCTAGTATCAAATTTTTATGTCTTAAAATAAATTTTGTTAAGTAGGGTTATTAGAAAATGCATGTTCGAATAATTTTTGTAATTTTCCAGACTCTCTTCACGCATGACTGTGGATTTGAATTCATCATCTACTAGTAGGGGTTCTTCAAATGATATTTTGATTTTGGATGCTGTTTGCACAAAAGTAGTTAAAGAATGCCCTACCAGCAGCGCAAGTGGAGAAAGATCTGTTAGCAGCAGTAGTTTTGCTAGTAATTCATCGTTAGAGGCAGAGAATTATTTCTTGAAAAAAGAAGTAGAAAAATTAAAAATTAAATTAGAAAGTCTTAAATTGGCGCTCACTTTTGAGTCAATTGAAAAAAATTACAGAGTTATATGTATGTATACGCTGACCGACTGTCTATCGCGCTCCAGCCCCGGTATTGACAACACCGGTGGGTGTGGATGTATGTCTGCGTTTTTCCAAATGTATAACCCCCTTCCGCACAGCCTAGGCTATGTGTGATGTTTATGTTTTACATCATAATTCGTTCTGAATTTGATATACCACGGATAGACAACTTCAAAGCTCCATAACTTGAAAACTATTAATTTTTCGGCCTTGCTCACATGGAAACTTTTATTCAGGATGATTTCATAAATAACATTTTAATTTCAACCAAATCTACCAGGCATTATTTCACATAACATGCGGGGTCCTTTTAAATGCATTTTTGACTTTATAAAACGTCACATTTTTCATAACCGTCAAGTTTCATTACATAACTAGTGATGTAATGAATTTTTACGTAACTAATTATTAAAGTAGTATTCAAAATAAATTGCCATTTCTTTTCTATTTTAAAGTGAAATTAGATAAAATTTTGTACTTAACACGTTATGAAGAGTAATTTTATTTGACTCATGTAATTTGTAAATATTACACTCGTCAAATAAAATCAGTCCTTTCATAACTAACTAGTCACCTGAATAAATAGATAAGAGCACTGTGATATTTTTTTTTATTTAAGAATTTTATTTTTGCTAGCCATATTTACAAAGTTCAATAAACGTATGTAAGTTAACATGTTTTTATTTTATTTCAACCAAGTATATAGGGTATAGCCCGTTAATGCAAATTGGATAACATATGCAGTTTAGAACATTTCTATCATAATAATAATACTAATAATAATAATGATTTATTCATCACATAAAATTCCATGCACAAAAGATTGTACAAAATTTATCGAACATGTCCAAAATCCAGGAGGAATACAAATAGTATAAACATAAATGATAAAATAGTATAAACATAGTACAAATAACATAAATAGTAGAAACAGTACAGAAATAAAATAAGCAATTGTATAAAACAACATATTATGAACTGTAACAAACAAGAAATGCTATGAATATCATTACATTTCTAGATATTCAATAAGGGAGTACAATGCCATATTTAATAAATAATTATTTAGCGTTGATTTCAGTTTATTAAAAGTACTAATTTCTCCAAACAAGTATCTTTGCCATCTTCGACTAGACGGATGGTAGCTTCGCACCACCACCTGCTCGAGCAAATGCATGAACCAAATGTCTAACCTGTCTCACGACTGTCTAAACCCAGCTCACGTTCCCTATTAGTGGGGTTAGATAAAATAATAACGAATAATACCTTGGTTTGTATGAGAGTCTTGTCCAAGAGAAAGTCTCTCGAGAATGGTAAATATAGATTATTTTTTATGCATGCGTTGTGGGTATGTATTGAGTTGTTTCTAATTAATAGATATTAATGCTTTTTTATATGTAATATTAACAGAAGTATGTATAATGATGGAAGAATGAGAATCCTGATACTTTTGAATACATCTCTGCAATGTGTCTGAGCATGTACTCCGATATACATAAATATCTTCTCGAAATGGGCTGAGAAGCCTCAGATTATAAGTCCATATGATAAAATTGATTGTACAAGGCCAAAATATGCCAATCTCAATATTTCTGTAGCTGTCTTAACAAAAAACAATTATAACTAATTTATAAATTATGGAATTAATGTGTTTTTCCCAGGTCATTTTTTGATCTAAAACCACTTCTAAGAACTTTGTGCTATCTACATGCTCAATGGATTGATGATTAATTTTTATGAGGACACTATAATCGTGATTTATGTTTTTTTGTAAAAAAGACATACGGTTTTACATATATTAACTAACAAGCTATGGCTTACATAGATCAGTGTTTTCGATTTTATTATACCACATAAACTTTTCACCTTTTGTTAAATTATATTTTTGTCTTATGTGGTTATAGTATTATACATAACGAGCATGGAAAGCAGCGGCAGCTGGTGAAATTTCAATATTTTTTTTCTCGTCTGTGGCGCATGGGACCCATACGAAATTTGGGAAATAACATCTAGAGAAGCACTTCTCTAATGACCCCTAAAAAATTTTGAAAAAGTAGTTTGCGAAAAAATTTTTGAAAATTCGTTAGCCTCCCCTGGGTCTAGGAGCTCCTGTTTATTTTTATTTTTTTTTTGTCATATGCATTTGACTTTTCATAAAAATACAACAACAGATTTTGGAGTTTATGAAAATATTTTCATTACTAACTGAGATACAACGAATTGAAATATTGTAATTTGTTAAATTGTAAATTACAATATTTCAGTTCATTGTATTTCAGTTAGTAATGAAAATATTTTCACAAACTTCAAAATCTATTGTTGTATTTTAATGAAAAGTCAAATGCATATGACAAAAAAAAATAAAAATAAACAGGAGTCCCTAGACCCAGGGGAGGCTAACGAATTTTCAAAATTTTTTTCGCAAACTGCTTTTTCAAAATTACCATTCTTTTTGACATTGTTTTTCAATTTACACCAAATTAACTCAATTGGGTTGAAAATATGGAAATATGGCAGTAATCTCAACACTTCGTGGCCCTATATCTCCGTTACAGTGTCTATAACATACTTCTTCTCGAAATAGATCTGGGAGAAAAGAATCCCACTATACCACACTATACCTAATACTTGATTTACAATTTTTTAAATTTAACTGAACAATTTTGACTCGAATTCCTTTAATTCAAGCAGGATTTAATAAATATTTTATATAAGTATTGAAATAAAAATCCTGCAAGATATTTATATTATCTGCCCACTTTATGCTTTTTTCGATAATAATTTCTACATAGTCTTTTGTACTGTGTAATAATAAAATACATTTATTTCTGCCGCATAAAAGTAACTGTCCCTGAATTTGACGATAATAAACATGATCCTTATTCACACTGTAATTTTCACCATCAAAACTGAGTATATAATTATTATTATTTAATAAACAGTCCTTAAATATAGCATTCCTAAATGTATATGGGCATTTAACTTCTATTAGGATATCATTCTCAAGCAAACCATCATGACTAGCCCCTAAAATGCCACAAGGGTGAAACCAAACTCCAGATTTGATGACGTGTGTGGTGTATGTCTTCAAATTTCTTTACTGCAACTAATTCGTTCAATTTTCCCCATTGAATTTGGTTGATTCCATCGAGATTTGTATTACCTTAAAACATAGCCCATTAAATAATTTCAACCAATAAAAAGTTATTTTCTTACCTGTAAGTCTGAAATAAATATGGTGGAAATTTTGACTTTCTGCATGCTTTTAGGACACGTCCAAAATTACTTGCAGTTAAACGATGTTTTCTAACCATTAACCAAGTGGGTTTGCTGGTTTGTCCTATGGTAGCGGACTGAATTTTCATAATATCTTCAGTACTAATTCTCAAACTTTCTTTTAGAAAATTAGTTCAAACTTCAGCTTTTAAATATTCTTCTGAACTGTTATATATCTACCATTAAATCAAATGACTCTGAAGGTGGTGCACTCATTAAAAGCCATCCAAGTCTAGTGGGTCCACATTTCTTCAAGTCCTTCTTAAATTCAACAACGCTTTCATCACTTATATCTTCAAGAAGCTTAAAATTATGAGCCATCGTAGGAGGAAAACATTCCTCAGCAGTTTTGGAAATATCATTCTCTGAACTTTTAGGTTTACTCCATTTGCATGCTACATCTGTGATCAACAAATTATTATGTGCAAAGATTGCTAAAGCACACATATGGTGACACACATCTAAACCTTTTGGATAATCGCATGAACATTTAATAATATTTGCTCCAGACGAAACTATCTAAAACAAAACTTTCAATATCAAATACCTTCAAAACCTTAATAAGTATAAGTACCTACCTCCACTTTATATATTTTATTTTTCATGCTTGCATGTACCTGCCCTCGAATTGTCGATAATTCATTATCAAATAACATTTGATAAACAAATCCGGAAGAAGCGGAATTTTCTGCTTTCCAGAGTATTTTGCTTTCTTTGAAGTACTCAAATCTAGCAGACATATTTAACACTGGTTGACGCGCCATTTTACAATGAAATTAATCAAAGGTCCTTTTAAACAAAAAGCAGGAAACAACAAACACTTCTGTAAAACTGCAAACCTCCAAAGAATTAGGTTAGAATTTTATTTTGACATTATACAAAGTAAAATAATCTGAAGTTAGCTGCATAAAGGTTAAACCAAAACCACTTCCTACATGAATTGCGATTGCAGGTCTATTTTTATATATTAATAATAAAGTTTTTTTAATCCACAATACTTATATATATTCTAGCATTCTTTGTACATGGTGAATGGTAACTGGAACTTATAAGATATTTCTTCTAAGGGAGAAAATAAATAAAATTGTGTGCTAATACAAATGGCCTAAGGATGACGCCTTTATTGTAGACGTGAATAAGGGTCAAATTCTGGTTGTCATTTTTGGCAACCCGTATGTCACTCCTCGTTCACGCGAGTTGCATAATTATGTGACATCACACTAATATAGTCCATTAATACCTTACCACCAATAGAAAAGCTTATAGAATTAGCTGTAAATGAACAATTATTGCACCATGTTTCTGTGAATTCAATATTAATAAATAATCAATCTAGTTTTCGTAAAAAATATTCATGTGAAACAGCACTACAAATCACACTATGCAACATCAAAACTAGCTTAGATAACAATAAATATGTTATTACTGTATTTTTGGACTTAAAGCGAGCCTTTGAGACAATCGTCCGAAAGATATTGTTATCTAAGTTAAAACAATATGGTATTGGTGGTAAGGTACTTGACTGGATTTGTGACTATTTAAAAAATCGCAAACAATGCGTCCGCTTTAATGATAAAATATCAAATGAAATAAATAATGATGTAGGAATTCCACAGGGTAGTGTGTTAGGCCCCCTTCTGTTTTTATTATACATAAATGATATTGAACTATTTGTAGAATGTGAATTTATTAACCTCTTTGCTGACGACACCTTAATAGCTTGTAGTGATGTTAACCTGGACAGGGCAATCCAAAAAATGAATGCTATCTTAGTATCTGTGAATAGATATTTAAATATCAATAAACTAAAATTAAATGTGTACAAAACAAAGGCGTTGATATTTACTACAAAATATAAATATAGTTTTTTTGATATTGACAACATAAATTTGAATATTAATGGTGAACAAATTAAAATTGTCTCTACAGTAAAATATCTGGGATTTCAACTTGATAACTTTTTGAATTTTGACCATCACTTTGATTATATTTACAAGAAA
Organism: Rutpela maculata; assembly: GCA_936432065.2. Classification (NCBI taxonomy): domain Eukaryota; kingdom Metazoa; phylum Arthropoda; class Insecta; order Coleoptera; family Cerambycidae; genus Rutpela; species Rutpela maculata. The sequence continues at coordinate 111,989,641 of OW386287.2, read as the reverse complement.
ATTTCTAAAAAACTTTATTTCTTTAGTCGAATAGCACAACATTTATCAACTGAAACTAAAATCACTGTTTATAATAGTATTATTCAGCCGCATTTTGATTATTGTGCATCAATATTCTTCTTACTCCAATTAATTCAATGTTGACATCTCTAAATTGGTTCTCAGTTGAAAATAGACTGTACTATTTTACCATTATTTTTGTATTTAAAATAGTAAATCATATGGCTCCAGAATATTTTCAGCATTTCATTACTTTCAACAAAGATATTCATATATATATAATACAAGAGGTACAAACAATATTCATATTGCAAGAACTAATTGCCGTAACTCTGTGAATACATTATATTTTAAAGGTTTTCAAAAATTTAATGAGTATCCCGAATCTGTAAAAGATGCTACAATGTTAAACTGTTTCAAAACTGAGATAAAAGAATTTATTAGGAATAAATAGATTGTGCTTAAAGTAAATTGAATAAGAATAGAAAATAATGTCTTAGTATTATGTAATTTGTAAATTACCATCTATTTAGGTTAAGGTATTTTAATATTTTAATGTTTTATTTTTAATTTTAATACCTATGTTTACTTTTACAACGTATTTTTTGTAGTATAGTTTTTTTTTATCATATGAATATTAGGTCTCTTCCTAATTCAATAAAGTTCTTCTTCTTTAATTTGTGTATATTATTATTTGTTTATGTGTATTATTTTTTTTTTATTTGATACTAAAGAAAAAGGGTGAAGTTGAAAATTGCCTATATTGATGAACTTTCATTTTTTATGAGTGGTGAAAAATATTTCTTCTATAGTTATTTTTGTAAACTATCTAAACCAAACACAATCCACTCTGAATTTGTCTTTTATGAGTACTATAGTCTTATTTATTTATTTACAAATTCAGAAATAATGTCTTATAGTGGTATTTCACATTTGAACAACTTTTATTATAAATACTTTTAAATTTCTACATTTCACTTTTTTAACTATTTTCTTGTCACAGTAATAACAGGAATTAACTGTTTGTGCAGCTACCCAGTTGGCCATTTTGTAAATTTTTTTGTTTAGCTTACATATCAAGAAGCTCACATTCAGTGTGTGAATCTAACTTGCCTTAATTTTCAAACTGTATTTCTAACTATGACACCATGAAACAAAAACCCCAAAATATTATTTCAAAATTAATCAATTTCAGGCAGCAGAAATGAAACCATCTATAATTTTTTTTGATGAATTGGACGGATTAGCTCCAGTAAGATCATCTAGACAGGACCAAGTTCATGCTAGTATTGTCTCGACCCTTTTAGCTCTTATGGATGGTTTAGCTGATAGAGGAGAGGTTATTGTAATAGGAGCAACAAATCGTATAGATGCTATTGATCCTGCTTTGAGAAGACCTGGTAGATTTGATCGAGAATTATTCTTTTCTTTACCATCTAGAAGAGTATGTGGAGAACTGCAGTATTCTTTTACTATTTAATAAAATTTATTATTATTTAGGAGAGAGAAGAAATCTTAAATGTTCATGTGTCATTGTGGACAAACCCCCCGAGCAAGCAAATGCTGAGTTATTTAGCAGAAAATACAGTGGGATATTGCGGCTCAGATCTCAGAGCACTCTGTTCAGAAGCAGTCATTCAGAGTTTTAGAAGAACTTATCCACAAGTCTATTGTTCTGAATATAGGTTACTTTTAGATCCAGAAAATGTTAAGGTAACATATATATATTTTTGTACATTGAACTTTTTCACTTTCACTTTATTATAGGTAGAAAAAGTTGATTTTTTGAGAGCAAAATCTCTTCTTGTACCTGCTGCTCATAGGATTACTCAGGGTTTGGGAAGAAAGCTTTTACCAATTCTCATTCCCATTTTGCAGAAACCTTTAGAAAAGACCTTCACAGTTCTTGAGCAAACATTTCCTCATGGTTTAAATCCTTCATTGGCAAAGTAAAATATTTCTAGTAAACAAAAACAATATTATTATTTTTAATATTTTTAGAGTAAAATTGTCTCCAAATGTAAGACCAGCTCAGTTACTTATCACTGGAAATGGTCCAGAACATGGTCAGACATTATATCTTGCACCGGCTATTTTATTTCGGATGGAACATATACATTCTTACCTGCTGGATATACCAACTCTATTTCAAGAAACTGGCCGCTCACCAGAAGAAGCATGTGTTCAGGTATTCATTTCTTTATTTTCAAAATAAGAGGAAAATCCTTATGTCACAAAAATTTTTTCTAGTGCATAATGTCTTCGGTCATTTTACATTTTATTGTTAAAATAAAAATATCCTGAATTATAATTTGTCGCATGAGTTCTTGCAACACCACCTAGAGATTAAAGCCACACAACTAGCTGGTGACGTCACTAAAGGAAGGCGGCGTAATGCATTAAAACAATGCTATTATACTACATGTGACTACTCCCAAATAAGAAATATTTATTACCTGTGGTAATGTTTGCTGTTTTTAAGCTTAGAGTGATGTTTTACTTATACTATAATAAAAAATATGCATATATTGGTTTTAGATATTGAGATACATAATACATTTGGACGTAATTAGAACAATAAAAATCACTTCTAATTTGCTTCTACTAATTCTTATAAAGTAAAACGGTTTTTTTTTTAATAAAAGAGGTTCCTAATTAAATTCTGAGGCAAAACTAACTAACGAGAAGCATATTTGGTCACTCAAATAAGATAAGTGAAAACCTAGCCTCAATTTTAGTTTCGTTCGATTTAGATTACGAGACTTAAAAATAATAACTCACTAGAGTGCATAGAAATTTTAAAATTTTCTCGATGAATAGCTTTAATCCATTTGTTTCTCAGTTTCTCATCTTTGGGAAATTTAAAAACGTGTACCTTTTCCCCGGTGGCATAATTACCAGTACAGCGAGGAACGCAGCATTTGTTTACCATTTTGCACGGCAATTAAGTATTTTATAACTATCACTGGAATGTATTATTTGTTGACTGTTTTAGATGGGGGTTTTAGATCACATTTACACGTTTAAAACACAGAATAAACAATAAGATACATTTGACACTACACTTGACAGCCGTTGAAGCGTGATGTCATGTCGGCTGGTTGTCTGGCTTTAATCTCTAGGTGGTGTTGGTTCTTGGACCTTTAATTTTCTAGGCATATTATTAATTCAATAATTTATATCGTTGACATTCATACAATTTCTGCCACCATACATTTTAAAATATTGGGACATGCCGAAAGTATATATGTCAGAGTTTGAGGATATGAATACAGGCCCTGCATATAGTTTGGACATTTTCCTTTAGGATAACACTCCGATATTCTCGTGTATTTATTACTCCATCCTGACATGCCATTATAAAACCCTCTGACTCCGACTTTAAGCTTGCTGACTTGAGACAGGCAAACGTCAAGACATTAGACATGCCCAGATCTCATAGTAGCAGGAGAGTCAGCAACGGATTTACTTATGTTATTTCAGCAGTCATAAAAATGAGTAGGCATACCCTTCTTAACACACTAAACACGAAATAGAAGGTCTGGCACCCCAAAACATCCGGTAACCAATTCAAATTCAATTTTTTTTCCATTTCCAACCTAAAAATTATTAAGTGATGCAGGCTGTCAAATTTAAACCTTTTTGGTTCAAAGAACTTTTCCCCAACCGGTTTGGTTGAAACCGGTTGAGACCTCAAATTTTTCCAAAATTTTTATAAAAGATTATTAAAATATCACAGAGTGTAATGGAACAATACCAATACGGAGTGTCAATAGTCGTAGAATATTTTTTTACTATTTTCAGAATTACTTACGTTTTTGTTGTAGATTTTTTAAAATTCTCTAAATAGTACAGTAAACGAAGGAAATGGCAGGGAAAATTTTGGATAATTTGGGATATTTGGACTCTTTATGTAAAAACATGCTCTGACCACGGGAAAAATACTAAAAAAATCCCAAACATGACGCAACATGTTCTTATATATATATATATATATATATATATTTACATCCCACTATCCATAAAGCGTCATTACAAAAAGCATTCATTGGGCGTCCGTCATGAGATAAGCGCATATATGAGTAGAGCGACAACGATATTTATTATATATTCCGAATTCTCCGCGTATACTGCCTTTATTCGGCGTATGATTCACTTTAAAAAAAAATTCGCTACCTTCAGGCTTCCGTAATTATAACCACCTCAGAGCGCCCACAAACATGTATAAAATGCGTACATTTACTACCTTAAAGCGTCCTCTCGTGTATATCTCACATATGGAACGACCTTAGAGCGTCCGACAGTGTTGTCATATTTGCGTTAGTAATCAGAGGGGAAAAGGGTATCAATATTTACTATGCGCATGCGTCAAGTTTACTCTCGGCAGGTATTGGAGTGAGGGCCCGTACAGCTTGAGTCAGCTATCTTTTCTTTCAACCAAGTGTGCAATTAAGGCTTTAGAAGCAATACAGGGTGTTGTATTAGGAATGGACCGGAAGTATAATCATTAATAATTCTCTAATTTAATCATGTTCCAAAGAATAATGTTGTCAGATATATTTTTATTAGTTATTGTATTAACAAAAAAATACCTTAATCTATACATATAAAAGAATACGACTGACTGACTGACTGACTGATCTATCAGCGCACAGCTCAAACCACTGGGTCTAGAAACTTCAAATTTTGCATAGAGGTTCCTCGAATGACGTAGGCAACCACTAAAAAGGGATTTTTCGAAATTCGGCCCCTGACAGGGTGAAAAAGGGGGTTGAAATTTTAGGCTTTTTCGGAAACGGTTAGATCTAGATGCGTAAAATTTGGCAGAAATATTTTTGTTGAAATCTATCAGATACGTGTAATTTCGATTTTTACTTTTTGAAGGGGTGAAAACGAGGGTGGTAGATGGTTTAAAGCGCACCCGTGTTGTGTGTTGGTGTGTGTTGTTGTGTGTCAGAAACGTGATTATTCGAGCGATGGACTCTTCTAAGGAAATAAGACGACACGTATTCGACGGTTTTTTAAAAAGAGATCCCCGAAAGGGTGAACGCGGAGGGGGAGGTTTTAAGCTTTTCGGATAGGGTTAGACCTAGAAGCGTGAAATTTTGCAGAAATACTCTTTATCTATTAGACACGAGTAAGACGAAATTTCGATTTTCACTGGGTGAAAGCGGGGGTGGTAGACGATCTCTGAAATCGCGTAAGTCAGAAACGTGATATTCCAGCGACGGGCTTTTCTGAGGAAATAAGGAGACACTATTCGACGGTTTTCAAAAAGAGACTCGCCCGAACGGATTAACAGGGAGAGGGATGTTTTTTAAACATGAAATTTGACACATACCCGCCCGTGTGCTTTATTGTCGACTAAAATAATAATTTTTTCGTTTAACTCGCTCTAACACAAAAATAGAATAATGCATTGTTATCAAATTGCGCAGTGGGTTTCTTCGAGTGCAGTGGATGCGCAGTGGGTTTCCTTGAACGCAATGGATGTGCAGTGGGTTTCCCCGAGTGCTATGGATGCGCAGTGGGATTCCTCGAGTACAATGGATGCGCAGTGGGTTTCCTCGAGTACAATGGATGCGCAGTGGGTTCCCTCGAATACAATGGATGCGCAGTGGCTTTCCAAGAGTACTATGGGTGCGCAGTGGGTTTCCTCGAGTACAATGGATGCGCAGTTGGTTTCCCCGAGTACTATGGATGCGCAGTAGGTTTCGATGAGTGCTATGGATGTGCAGTGGGATTCCTTGAGTACAATGGGTGCGCAGTGGGCTCCCTCGAGTGTACTTCTTGAGTAATATAGGAGTACTCAGTGAGTATGTAGTACTTCTTATAGGCATAAATTATTATGTTAATGTTCTTAATTCCACGCGCAAGAAGTCTTCCGCGCGAACGAAGTCGCGAGCATCAGCTAGTCGAGATATAAATATATTACTTCCTTTGCTTACCGTATTGTAGTCGTGAAAGAATCGTATTGGTGTCTTTTGGCGCTATATCTACAAAACGGAGAAAATATTATTTGGTAGGTAGTTGACGTCATTGCCAATGAAGGAATCCGACTTTTAGTAAAAATTATATAAGATGGACACCCCACAAATATAACACAGTCCCACAGAACAAGTGGCCTGTCCAGTGGACCAGATCGTGTATCCTTATGTATCTTGACCCGTTGAATCTGAATCCGAAGTCAGAATTGTCAGATTGGTCCACTTTTCAACCATAATCCCAAGAAACAACCATGAGGCGAAAAAAGTGGTCTATTCAGCTAATACGTATTTTGATCCGCTGCTCAAGGAATCATTGTTTCCATATCCAAGTCTCTCACAATGAAATAAAAACTGTGTGTGGAAATAATTGTTTATGGAACATTAATAATATAGTATTTGAAATGGTCTCTCCTAAAAACCAATAAAACAATACCCTACATCGGTAGTGGGGTGGGGGTGGATGGATGAAGTAAAAAAATATTCTGAAGCCTTTGGTTCTTGTACCCACACTAAATCACATTTTTTTTTCACCCCGTTTAAGGTGAATATACTAAATACCAATTTTATGGACTCCTGCTTGATTTACTTGTTTACTAGGGGGTCGGTAGCTCAGTGTGTTGGCGCGTCTAGCTTGCACTTTGAGCGTACCTAGCGAAGTGGGTTCGAGCCCCACAGCGAAAAATTTTTCAATGGAAATTTTCCCCAAGAAGTGGTTCGGATTCCACTATAAACTGTAGGGCCCCGTCTCTACTCAGACAAATCTAGATCTACTGGACTTAAGAGGGTCATTGAGGTGACATGGAAGGCGGTTAAAACACATTTTTAAACACACACACTACAATTTACCCCCAACCCTTCAACAGAATAAGATGAAAATTTAATCTAGTTCCAGATATCATTAAAATACATACGTGTACCATATTTCAAGTGAATATCTTAAACGGTTCTAGAGTAATCGTGCGCACAAAGAAAGTTAGACAGAACGACTGACCGACTGACCGACCGACAGCTAGAAATTTTCTTTTGCTCAAATTTAAAATCTCGACATTTCATGACATTCTATTTGAACAATATTTTTTTTTGCGTTACTTCCACTGGATGTGGAAGTAATATGCTCCCGCGGATTTTTTGCATAAAATTCAGTACTCTACACAAAAGCATTTTTGTCGTATTTATTTTCATTTTCGCTATGTAAGCGGTAAAAGATCCAAAACATCATCCTTGAAATTTAAACAGTTTTTCTTTATTGTGTAAACAATTTGAGAAGCCTTAAAACTACTCGCAAGTACTGTTCCCATCGAGTTAAATCGAATGGCATCGAAAACTTATTTTTTCGAGTACCGGGAAATTGATGCAAATGATTACATGGAAAACCGTCTAATTGCACTGGTCTACCGGCTTACAAATCTTATAACACAATATATATATCTGCTAACTGATGCCCGCGACTTCGCGTTGAAGATTTTTTGCGCGTGGAATTAAGAGCATTGACATACTAACTTATGCCTATGAAGGAGTACTACATGGTCACTAAGTACTCTTATAGTACTCAGGAAGTACACTCGAGGGAACCCACTGCACATCCATGGTACCCGGGGAAACCCACTGCGCATTCATTGCACTCAAGGAAATCTTCTGCGCATCCATTGTACTCGAGGAAACCCACTGCGCATCCATTGTACTCGAGGAAACCCACTGCGCATCCATAGTACTCGAGCAAGCCCACTGCACATTCACTGTACTCGAAGAACCCACTGCGCATATACGGCACTCGGGGAAACCTACTGCGCATCCATTGTACTCGAGGAACCACACTGCACATTCATTGTATACTAGGAAACCCACTGCGCATTCATTGTACTCGAGGAAACCCACAGCTCATCGCAATTTGATAACAATTCATTATGCTATTTTTGTGTTAGAGCGAGTTAAACGAAAAATAATTATTTTAATCGACAATAAAGCATATGGGCAGGTATGGATCAAATTTCATGCTTAAAAACATCCCTCTCCCTGTTCACCCGTTCGGAGGGTCTCTTTTTGAAAACCGTCGAATACGTGTCTTCTTATTTCCTCAGAAGAACCCATCGCTGGAATATCGCGTTTCTCATTTACGCGCAGGGTACCCTTTAGACCATCTACCACCCCCGTTTTCACCCCTTCAAAAAGTGACAATCGAAATTTCGTCTTACTTGTGTCTAATAGATTCCAATAAGGAGTATTTCTGCCATATTTCATGCTTCTGAGTCTAACCGTTTCCGAGAAGCTTAAAAACCTCCCCATCCTCGTTCGCCCATTCGCGGGGGGGGGAGGTGTCTCTTTTTGAAAACCGTCGAATACGTGCCTCCTTATTTCCTCAGAAGAGCCCGTCGCTGGAATATCACGTTTCTGACTTTCGCGATTCCAGAGATACGGGTACCCGTTAGACCATCTACCACCCGCATTTTCACCCCTTCAAAAAGTGAAAATCGAAATTTTGTCTTGCTCGTATCTAATAGATTCCAATAAAAAGTATTTCTGTCAAATTTCACGCTTCTGGGCCTAATCGTTTCCGAAAAGTTTAACCCCCCCCCATTCCCTTTTCGGGAGTTTCTTTTTGAATATCGTCGAATACGTGTCTCCTTATTTCTTCAGAAGAGCCCGTCGCTGGAATATCACATTTCTGACTTACGCGATTTCAAAGATACGGATACCCTTTAAACCATCTACCACCCCCGTTTTCACCCCTTCAAAAAGTGAAAATAGAAATTTCGTTTTACACGTATCTAATAGATTTCAACAAAAAATATTTCATATCACTATCGGTGTCTGTCGACTTGAAGATTACTTGTTGGCAAACAATTTTGAATTGGTTAACGTGCCGTTCGAAAAGTATCTATATGAGAATATCTACTATGCACAATATAAATATGAAATATAACTATTGATGTTATGTTTGTAATGTACTTTATGTGTGAAACACATAATTTTTAGTAAGAAGCAAATATACAATACTATCAAAAAGTAATAAAGGATTCGAAAATCGACTATGCATTCTTCTTTGGTACTTCTATTACAACGTTAATAGCAAACGTTCAATAGTTGAGACCGTGAAAGTCAGGTTGCTGTAAATACATATGCGCGAATTTATTCTAATACTTACTGACGACTATTGAGCGCCCGCGACGTTGTCATGTCTACTGGGCGCTTCATGGTCTGTGACCGAAGGATAACTGATATACATGAAGGCGACACCAGCGCCTCTGATGGCCAAATGGAAGAACTAAAATATACTGATCCTGTACAAAGTACCACTTTAGGGCGTCCACTAAAAATTTGTCCAATTGCCTGGGGACCCCCTTCTTAACGTCTGGAGCGAATTTTAATGTGTTGACCTTAGAGCGTCCACATACGGGCGCTCTATGGTAACCGGACGCTCTAAGGATAGAAATTTGTTAATGTATGGACGCTCTATGGATAGTAGGCTGTAAATATATATATATATATATATATATATATATATATATATATATATATATAGAGTTATAAACACTACGTTGTCACCTCAAGAATAGATATACTAAACACGATGTGACCTCATATATGACGTTGTGACCTCATAAAGCTGAGGCGACAACGTTTTGCCTTAATTTCGATGTAAAATGAATCCAGATGTCATCCTAAGTTACTTAGAGAAAAATAGTTCAGAGGTCACTTCATACATCTGGTACCTACAATTTTGAGTTTTAGTTCGAGTGTATATCACCAGCGCTAGTGTCGCCGTACCAAGCAGGAATGGTTAACACGAAGTCACCTCTAACTAGTATAAGGCGGACTACAGATATTACGTATTCGCCGTCCCCTCAGATTACTGGCAATGTTGCATCAATTTGCGTACAGTGACCAACAAAAATATTTATAGTTCTTGAACCGCTGGCCAATTGAAAGGGATCAAGCAAATTTTTAGGTTGAATTTAAATCCACATTTTTTGAAAAAGAGAATAGATATCGATAGGAGGTTTTCAGAATTTAAGAGATTATTTATTTTTGAAATAGCTGGTTTTGTTCATTTCTTTTATTTTGAAGCACGTTACTGTTTACAGGGTGCGAAAGAAAAGCGTGCTTTTTTAACCAAACTTTATAACTACCGAGATTCAACAAACATTATTTAAGATTATTTTGATGGCATTTTTTTTTTGGTCACTAGTTTAAAAAAATATATATATCTTTTTGCCATTAGGCCTCACTGGTTTTCATAAGTAGTAGTAGATTATTATAATACCTTATGCCGTTCCTTTAAAATAATAAATGCATTTTTTTGTACTTTCAGTTCATGGTGAATAAACATAACATAAACATATGAATACATATAATTTTTCTCGCTAATATACATTTAACTATTATTGCTCTATTAATTGACATTTTATATAATAATAGTGCATATAAAAATAGATAAATAAATATTTAGATTATATTGAATTATATTAAAAAGACATACAATTTTTCGTACACTTTTGTATTTTTGGTGTGAAAATTAAATCAACAAAATTTGGCAAAAAAATTTATCTACAGGTAAAGCCATTTTAGTTAGTCCTTTCATAGATATGCCAAATTATAGCTTGATATCTGTAATTGTTCCAGAGATAAATGGGTTTCTGTTTTTTATATTTTAATGTAAAAGCCCAAAAAAGATTCCCTAATCCGTAAACATGTACCAATTTTGTATACTCCACTGATTACCATGCAAAGATTTACTTTTTATTATGATTTTAAAGGAGCTATCATAAGGTATTATAATAACCTACAATGATCGGCTCTTACAAAGCACAATAAGACATAACGTTAAAAAAATTAAAAAATTACAGGTTTTTAGAAAAAAAATCGGCATCTTACAAAATAAGTGAGATATAAAAAATGTGAGAAATCGTTTCTTACAATACACCAGTGACTGAAAAAATCCCATAAAAAAAATATAAAACATTTTTTTGTGGAATCTCTACGAATCTCGGTAGTTATAAAGTTTGTCAAAAAAAACACGCTCTTCTTTTACACCCTGTAAAAAGTAACACGCTTCAAAATAAAAGAATTAGACAAAACTCACCTTTTCACAAATGAATTATCCCTTAAATCCTGAAAATCACATATTGATATTTATTCGCTTGGTCCGTTTCAATTAGCCAGTAGTTTAGTTAAAAAAAGGTTGCTTTGAAAGAACGATCTGCAGCATCGTTTGGCAATAGATTTAAACGATGTGCAGAACATTGTACTTAACATGGTCTAGGATTTATTTCTAAGATTTTCTGTCACAGCCCTCACTGTGCTCACTACGCATATTTGTTCCGTTGTCATAATCTTGTAAATCGTATATATTTAAATTTATATTACAAAACACATTTTGAACAAATCCAGATCATTCTAACTCAGTTTGGTCGATCCGTTGCTTTTTATAAAATGTTGCCTAATTTCAATTTTCTTTGTAACATTATTTAAGTCGACAAATCTGAAAACAATTATTTAGAGCTGCTCAATGTTACTATCATCGGGAGTGTAATCAAGAATAATAGAAAAATATTTGTAGTTTATAATTTTTTTACTAGTTGGTAATAAACCAAATTGTGTTTAATATTTATTGGTTGTTAAATCTTATCCTTACTAAATATATTTTCAAACAATACAAGTGATGGTCCACTTGTTAAACAATTATCCGACTTGAAACATAAACGCAAACTCTAAAAAAATTTGTTAAATAACAATAGGCTCATTTTTTCCAACGGGATATTGTTCCTTTAAGTGTCTAAATAATACCATAATTTATTAAAAATATTAAATTAATATTTAATAACATAACAAAAATATTTTTACTTGTTACGGCAGGTTTCAGAGCATCGTAACGGCTTAGTGTTCACCGCGCTACTTTCAACATTCAATTAAAATTATTAATAATAGAGATAGAGTTTCGGTAGTCGTGACTTTTTTATTGGATATTTCTTCCTCTTTAAGAATCTTTCTTTAAATTTTCTTAAATATTAATAGTTTTCGAGTTATTTGCAAAAAACGAAACTCGTTATTTTTTCGATGTTTATTTGTTTTCAACTTTTGCAGTTGTTTATGTGCGAGTTTGAAACTTTTGCACATTTTTTTTATAGATGTCATTCCAAATCCAAGAGCTCTTACTCATATTTTTACGAGCTCTGTCAAGAATTAATACTGCTTTGAACTTGTGAACTAGCAGTCTATAAAAATTATTTTTACTTTTATTAGACAAATTTAGACCACATAATCTTATTCAGCGATCTAAAAAACGTTAAGTATATTGATTTTCGTGAATTTATTTGTAACAGAAGAATTATTAATTTTTCAGTATTTAAGGGTGGTTTCAACCCTTAATATTTCCGTCTTTCCTATGTTTTGACCTCATTATCATATTCAGCGACCTCAAGAACATGAGTATATAAATGTTCGTGATCTTATTCGTAAAATTAGAAGACATCAATTTTTCAGTATTTAAGGGTGATGTCTACCCTTAATATTTTCGTCTCATAAGTTTTGACCTCACAGTCATATTCAGCGACCTCAAAAACATAAATATATTGATTTTCGTTTATTTATTTAAAAATTAGAAGAATTATTAATTTTTCAGTTTTTAGAATTAGTTTCCACCCTTAAAAATAAAAAGCAGGTAATGCGACAATATAGATTTTGATGTACGTATTTTATAAAGCATATTGCAAAAAAAAAATTAAGGAAATTCCTTTCATCGTTTTCGGGCCGGGAATTTTACCATTTTTACTGCTTCACTTACTGTACTATCAGTTAGTAATAAAAAGTTTGGTTCTTTTCTTTTTCTTTAGTTGACATTTTATATAATAATAGTGCTTATAAAAATAAATAAATAGATATTTAGATTCTATTTAATGCCATTAAAACGACATACAATTTTTCGCATATTTTTGTATTTTTGGTACCTATGAAAAATACATCAACAAAATTTGAAAAAAAAAATTTGTATCTACAGGTTTAGTGATAAATTTCAATTTGATATTTTTAACCGTTCCGGAGATAAAGTGCGGTTCTGTTTATATTTTGATGTAGAAAACACAAAAACGGTCCCCCAATCCGTAAACGTGTACCGATTTTAGGTACTCCACTGATTGATTACCTTGCAAAAAAATTTACTTATTGTTCTAATTTTAACAAGGTATTAAAATAACCTACCACGGTCGGCTCTTACAAAGCACAATAAGGCACAACGTCAAAAAAATTGAAATATTACAGGCTTTAGAAAAAATCGGTATTTACAAAATAAGTGAGATATAAAAAATTTGAGAAATAACTCTTTGTCCTATAAACCAGTGAGTAAAAAAATGCGCTTCAAAAAAGTATAACCATTTTTTGTGGAATTTCGGTAGTTATAAAGATTGTCAAAAAAACATGTTTTTCTTTTTCGTTCTGTAGATTGAAAAATCTCAAAAAATCCACCGTGCAGAAATGAAGAAAAAATGCGCCGCCATGTTGAAATTAGGCACTTTTCTCCTTTAATTGGTAATAGCTCACACGTTACTCATTGAACATTGCAAAACAAAAAATGTGTACATGATGAAACCCGGTGATGGAGGTAAATCTGATAAAATAACGAATATGTGTAAGTTACGTTCAGAGCTAAGTGAAAATGTAGTAAAAAATATTCTATTTGCACATGCCGGATGCGATACCACCTCTGCATTTTATAAAAAAGGGCAAAAAACAGTATTTTCAGTTTTAGAAAATAATAATGAACAAAGTAACAGCCTATTAATTTTCAAAAGTTTTGCTGAAGCAAATCAGCTTGCGGTAACTGGGGAAGAATTTATTTTTATATGGTATGGCAGTAAAAAAACGAATAGTTTAAATGATTAGGTACAGGTTCGTTGGTATAATCAGATTTCTGCTGGGCAAAATATTTTCTTCGATCTAGCAGTTCTTCCACCAACATCCGATGCCACTAAATATCATATTTCTAGAGTGTATTGGCAAATTCAAGTCTGGTTAGGCAACAATCTTAATCCAGAGAATTGGATATTAAAAACAAAAAGTAATATTTTTTTATATAAATCTGTCATTTTGACAACCGTAACTTTGCTAATATTTAAACTATTGCAAAAAATTTTATACCACATTAAAACTTAGCTCTTTCTCTAAATATTTTACCTCTTTACTTTTTTCTTAAAGTGTCATCTGTATGGGCTATTACCGATTAAAGGAAAAAAGTGCCTAATTTCAACATGGCGGCGCATTTTTTCTTCATTTCTGCAAGGCGGATTATTTGAGATTTTCAGTTAGAGAGTTCTGAATAGCCATAGAATACAATCCCTAAGAAATCAGGTTGTTACAAATTTGTTCCGGGTCAACTATTAATTTTACTGTCTTAATAGTAATGTGCCCAAATTAAAAGAGTCGGGAAAAACTCACTGTTTCACAAATAAATTATCTCTTAGATCCTCAAAACCGCATATTGATATATATTCTTTCTCAAGAAATGTGGACTTAAATTCAAGTTTAATTAAAAAAAAAAGGTTATTTTAAAAGAGCGATCTGCAGCATTGTTTGGCACTAAATTTAAATTATGCACACAGCATAGTACATAAAACGCTCTAGGATTTATTCCCAAGATTTTCTGTCACAGCTCAGTGTATTCACTACGCATATTTGCTCCGATGTCATAATCTTGTCCCCGCAAATAGTATATATTTTTAGATTACAAAACACATATTTTAGCAGATAATTTCTAACTCAGTTTGATAAGTTGCAGAACACAATTTTATAAAATGTTGCCTGATTTCAACTTTCTTTGTGACATTGTTTAAGTTGACAAATCTGAAAACAACTGTTAGAGCTGTTCAGTGTGACTAACATCTGGAGTGCAATCCAGAACAATAGAAACATATTTTGAGAAGTTTAAAGGTTTTTTACTAGTTATGATAAACCCATTTGTGTTTGATATTTATTGGTTGTTAAACCTCATTCTTACTTAATGTCATTCAAACAATGCAAGTGACAGTCAGCTTGGAATTCATATACATTTGACAAATAAATAACGAAATAAAGGAAAAACATAAATCTAGATAACCAAAACTAAACGCTTAAAAAATAAAAAATCACTAAATTCACTTTTGAAGATGACATACTGGAATATTCAATAACTGTAAATGAACCCTTGTAATTCCGTATTTGCGCCGGCCTCTACCTAGACGAATTTTCAGAAAGAAAATAAAAAAGTCTTTCCTAGTAATCGTAAATGCGTTGAATCTGCAATAAAACTCAGTTCAAGAGATGCAGAAATTTTATTTCTGATGTGATTATTTTATTTATCCATTTAATTATTAGTAGGACTAGATTCGAATATATATGTTGATTTTAATGGGTAAAAGTTGCTATCGTGCGTGGCCGACTGCGAAAACCTATTTGATTCATATTTTGTGCCAACACGGCACAATTCACTTTTAAAAGGTGCCACTGAAATTAAGTACACAGTCAATATATATATTTTTTATCAATAAATCAGTCGGCAATGGCAGACTGCAACTTTCATTCGATTGTAATACTCTTATTAAATACAAACAATGTATACCTTTTAAAGTAACATTGATATGTAATATATATATGTACGTAAAGTTTGTTAAAACTTGAGAGACCCAGTGTATGTTAGAGTTTCGACTTTTTATGCATCTTAGCATTTTTGTGCTTAATTAAAATCCTTAGTAACATTTCGATCTAAAATTCTAATATAGCAGCAGAGTCTATATACAAGGTGATCATATCGTTAGAACGTAAGAACTTATTTTGTTTAACCATTCTCTGTTCTCTATTTCATTTTTTTTTGAAATTTTTTTAATGTCTTTTTTTTATTTTTTTTAAATTATGAACAAGATAAGTTTTAAAACTGATATATCATCTAACTCACGTAATGTTCGCACGAACCTGTAAGACTCATTGTATATTTTAGTATAGATATCTTGTATATTTTTGCATTTTTTATGTTCTTAATTAAAAACCTTTGGAAGATATTGCTCTAAAATCATAATAAAACAAATTATATAAAAGATGACACATATGATTCCTCTGTACGACGGATATGATCCAATTTAAATAGGAAGTATGTTATCGGGCTATTTTATATTCCAAATTCGAAAAAAAATTCGCGTACTTCATATATTTATTCGCATTCGGCAAGACCCAACAACCACTTTCATTCATTTCAAAACAGTTTTATTAAAAATACTTTAATGATATTTTAAGGTTTTTAAGGTAAGGTTTGATATGTCCTCTAATATATATAGAGTTGTTCAAACCTGAGAGACACCCTGTGTATTGCGGTTTAGATGCCTTCATATTTTTGTTTGTTTAATGAAAAACCTTTTAATATTTTGCTCCAAAATTATAATAATAAAACATAGTTTTACATATAATAGATCAGTTTACACGCCTATGACGATCGCTGTGTATGTCGGATAAGATTCAATTTCAATAAAAACTATTCTACTGTTGTAGATAGATGTTTACAATTTGAAATAAGAATTTTCCAACAGACAAGTCCAACAACAAGTCCAACAGACGTTATCATTTTTACTTAATAGATATTCGCAGTCGGCAACGCCTGTCTGCAACTTTGATTCATTTCATAATAGTCTTATTAAAAATACTTATAATCCAATCAACGAAGTTCAAAAAGGCCGATTGGAGGAAATAATTCGTGTAGTTAAAAATCATAAATTGCAAACTTTTGTTTACACAGCACATTATTTTATTTGCCTAAGATATTTTTAAATCATAATTTTAACAAATAAGATTATATTTCTATCACCTTTTTTCTCTTCCTACCCATGAAATTTATGTCCTAGTACCATTTCTTGAAAAATTCAGAAAAACATAAATTCTACATATTTTGAACTATGCATTTTCCCCTTATAGTACTAACGAAACAGATTATTCCCTGCTGTATATACCGCAGGTATAATCAGTACGCACACACCTCAAAAATGCTGGCAACACTGTATGAGGCGACTTGGAATTGCAACTCTCGTGCGGTAATATATATAACTGAGGTCTCTTCGCATTTGTAATATCTAAACATATATACAAAATTTTAAATTAAGAAATCACTTATTTTTTTTTGAGAAACCTATTCCTGGAATTCCCCTTAGAGGATATATGTATAAATAGGTCAATTATTACCACCAGAAAAAGGTGAGGTCAGGCCGCCCACTCAACGACCCCGAGGTGACAACGTATTACTTATCAATATATATATATATATATATATATATATATATATATATATATATATATATATATATACATCCCGCTATCAATGCTGCGTCCTTTCACAAGCCAACCTTACTGCGTCTCCCAGAAATACGCTAGTTAGCTCAAATCTAATGAAGTATATTGGATCTACTAACTAAATTCAGTTAATATCTGGTTTTAGAATTGTAATAACTCAAGAAACAAAAAAGTTTAATATACAGGACAATACTGCGTCCTTTCAAAAACAGCACGTTATTGCGTCCGAGAATAATTTCATTCTTCTTCAATACAATGCTGCGTCCGAGATGACTACTTTTTGTGAAACTTAGCATATTACTGCGTCCGGCGCGGTTGTCATATTTACCCTAATAATTTTATTGCACTTGTAGTAGAACAAATCCATAGCCGTCAGTTATTTCTAAATGTCAGTAAAATTCGAAATATGATTTTTCTGTCGATTATTATTTTAGGATCAGTTTTTCAATTGTGTACTAAAAGTAGCCTCAAATTTGCAATATAAAATGCTGAATTTAGGAGATCAATGGAATTTTGGATAGATGTTCACTTTTATTTACTCCTTCACTAAGCGATCAGTTCACCTTAGAATAGAAGGGAGAGCATATGCTTCTTGCTTTTGCTTTTTGCACATTAAGTGTTTTAGTCTTGAAAGTTGAAAAACACATTTCTTGAAGTACAAATGTGTTTGATAATAAATGCCTTCGGATTTACTATTTTGTAAAGAACAATGTTAAAAAAGGGCATTTTTGGCCCATCCGTGGTAAAGTGTGGAAGTTATCTTTTTTTTTTTTTTACTAATTTTGGGCTGCTGAAAACGAATTCTCACCCGTTTTAACGAAAAGTCTCGGGAACACATTGATTAGGGTGCCATAAAATGAAGATTCTCATTTTCCAAACCAAAATTCATTTAAATAATTAAAGAATTTTTAATATAAAAAACAGTATTTCCTGGATAGTGATATGCACACCGTACACCCCAACCCCAAGAGTGTGAGAAATATTCAGGGATGAAAAATATTCATCCGAATTGATTAAATCACCTTAGTATGATAAAAGGACAAAATCCACCACCTTAATTGGTGGGGATGGGTATAAGAGTATTCACAGGTAATCACATTATAATAGCCATTTAATAAGGAATTTTGTTTTTTTTTTAAATAAATAAATAATCGTATATTATATATTGTAACTTACACCGTTCTTATGGCTGGTGAAAGGTGAGGGGAACGGGAGGCTCATTCACGGTAAAGTGTAGAAACCATCTTTTTACTAGTTTTGGGGTGCTGAATACGAATCTGTCATTCGATTTGGCTAAAAACATCGGAAAGACAGTAAAAAATAACTCTTATTTGGGGGGTGGCATTGAAATTGATATTATAGCTTGCAACAAAAAGTTATTCTTTAGTGCAGGAAATTCTTTCAAGATACTCAGTTTCATTAGGTAAGTAGTGAAAGAAGCAAAAATTCTAAATTCACCATCCCTCCCCCTCGTTTCCCTCACCCTTCACCACCCTAAGAACGGTGTATATTTACAATATTACTCCTTGTTAAATGGCTATTATCAGGTTATTATTACTTCTGAATACTCTTACACCCATCCCCACCAATCAAGGTGGTGGATTTTATCTTTCAAGAGTTTTTATTGGTTTTAATTGCAAAAGAAATCCCTAATCACTCAATTTGATGTTTTTCTATCATAATGAGGTGATTTAGTCAATTCAGATGAATATTTCTCACCTCTGAATATTTTTCATATTTTTGGGGTTGGGGTGTAAGGTGTGCGTATCACTATTCAGAAAATATTACTTGTTTTTAAATTAAAAAATTCTTTAATTATTTAAATGATTTTGGGTTGGGAACATGAGAACCTTCACTTTATGGCGCCCAAATAAGGGTCTTCTTTTAATGTGCTCCCTAGACTGGCAAAACTGGCAACGGATTCGTTTTCAACACCCCAAAATTAGTAAAAAAAAGATGGCTTCAACACTTTACCGCGTTAGAATTTTTAAAAACTGTTTTTATGAAGATAAAAGTTTTTGTACTCATATTTAATATCAATTTAATTAATTAATTTAATTTAATTCTTTTCTAAACCAGAAACCAAATATTATTGGAAAAAGAGGGGTTTTATTTTCTATATATCTACAGTTTCAACTAAGGATGTTGAACTTCTTGTAGATAAATTAAAGTCTTCAAACTCTAATGGTCATGATATTTCTAATAATTTGGATAAAAAATGCAAATATGCGATAAGCGGTCCATTTCTATAGAGAAAGACATATTTTCCAGTAAATTTAAAAGAGCCATAGTATCTTCATTATACCAGAAGGGAGATCCAAATGACTATAATAATAATTGTGAAGCCATTAGTCTACTATGTAGAATTTCTAAAATTTTAGAACTCCATCTCAAGGAGCAATTATCAGATTTTTTACATCGGAATATGTTACTGTCTCCTGCTGAACATGGTTTCATTACAAACAAAAGCAACAAGTCTGCGTTGTGTGATTTTCATCACAAAATCATTAAAGCTTTAGACAACAAGAAATCAGTTGTGGGTCTTTTCGAAGATTTCTCACAAGCTTTTGATTTGGTAGACCATCAGCTGCTTAAGACCAAACTAGCACTATACGGTATTCGACTAACTGATTTACAAATATTTTCCTCCTATTTAGACAACAGGACACAAATTGTAAAAATGGTCGGTGGAGTTGAAAGTAATATTTGTGATATTACACAAGGAGTTCCACAGGGGTCAATTTTGGGATCACTTTTATATATAATATTTACTAACTATGTGGTCAGCCATCAACAAAAGATACCAAATGTTCATGTGATCTGTTATGCTGATGATACAAACATTCTAGTTACCGGCAACAACGTAATTGAAGAAAAAAAACCACTGAAAGATTTTATCAAGAAATCATACATTGGTCTCAAAATAATAACCTAATTCTAAATAAAACAAAGGCAGTTTCAATACAATTTTCATTGAATAATAATTCCGAGAGCTTAACACTTTTTAGTGGTACTGACTGGGAAATAAAAACTTGTTGAAAATTTTTTAGCTCAAATATCAATTTAATTCGCTAATTTCTAATCACGTGTGCTGAAACAACCAATCAGAACAAAATTACACAGATAAGATCCCTTAGGGATGTTTTCACTTATATTATCCAGTTTGACAGTTCAATAACACAGGTCATGAATGTTGTTGTGCAGCTAAAGTCATTTCAGAAGTAATTTTTCGCGCTGAATCCGAATCTGGCCTCAGAATTGGCCCATCACGTCAGGATTTTGAAATATTTGAGGTTAAGTACTTAAAAAATGACTTTTTTAGCAAGTTTTGAAGTTGTGTCTAGAACCCAAAAAATTTTTCAGCTTATTTCTAATAAATATATCATTTAGTAACATCCTTCCTCTTTAAAATAAGCTTTCGAATGGTCATCTATGATGTTTCCTCGCAAAGTTATAGCCATTTTGAGGTGACATGAATTTGAAACCGTGTTCCCTACAACCTAACAATCTTAACCAAACGACTCTAAACGAATCAAATTTAACACAACAATAGGAATAACCCAACATTCTTAAATCAAAGTTTGGTTAAAATTGAGGATCATGGTACGCATGGTACTCGGGGAAACCTACTACGCATCCATTGTACTCAAGGAAACCCACTGCACATCTATAATACTCGTGGAAACCCACTGTGCATTCATGGTACCCGGAGAAACCTACTGCACATTCATTGCGCACTCTAGGAAACCTTCTACTCATCCATAGTACTCGGGGAAACCCACTGCGCATACATTGCACTCAAGGAAATCCACTACGCATCCATTGTACTCGAGGAAACCCATTGCACATCTCAATTTGATAACAATCCATTATTCTTACTCGTGTCTAACAGATTCTAATAAAAAGTATTTATGCCAAATTTCATGATTCTGGGTTTAACCGTTTCCGGAAGGCTTAAAAAACCTCTCCCTCCCCGTTCACCCGTTTGAAGGTCTCTTTTTGAAAACCGTCAAATACGTGCGTGTCTTCTTATTTTCTCAGAAGTGTCCATCGCTCGAATAATCACGTTTCTGACTTACGCGATTTCAAAAATACAGATGTGCTTTAAACCATCTACCACCCCCGTTTTGACCTCTTCAAAAAGTAAAAATCGAAATTTCGTCTTAACACGATCTAATAGATTTCAACAAAAAATATGTCTGCCAAATTTCATGCATCATGCATCTAACCGTTTCTGGAAAAACCTAAAATTTCAACCTCCCTTTTTATCAAACAAAAAGGTATAATAATGGTTCTATTTATTGTTATTAGACTTATAATAAACCACACTATTTGATGAACTTGTAGTATATTATTCAACGAGCGGTAATGTAGGTAATAACTCACGCAAATGAAGTTTACAGCTTGAGCCGCAGGCAAGTGCTGTAATTCATCAAGTGGATTATTACCATTACCGCAAGTTGAATACTATACTTTATCTACGATTATAACAATAAATATTAAATTGAGAAAACTTTGTTTTAATTAGGTACTCAGTTTGTTTATTAATAAAATTAACTGTAAAATTTAACTTAACTTAATTTAAGGATTTCTCTCGGACAGAGCCACACCTTCGTGAAGCGCGTTACGTCGATTGGATAGGCTAGGGCATGAGATACAGATGATTGGCACTATCACCTAGTGATTTATAATAACTCACTCATTATAACTCACGCTATTTGTTTATGGATACTATAAATTGTTCAAAAGCAGTTCATTAATTAGTATATAACCTAATAAGAGTAAATAAAATAACCAAAAGTAGTTTATATTAGTCATAGATTTTTGTTGCTCCTAACTTAGCATACCTAGAATATTACCTACAATATCTTATTAATATTTCTAATCCTATTTACATTCACAATATTGTCTGTAATTCTCCTTATTCAAAACAGTAACCATAAAATTAGCATAATGTCCTGTAGACTGACTGCCTGCCTTTGTATGTTCATTTACTTTAATCATCTGAAAATGTCACGTTGAGTGCCGAACTGCAGTAAGGTGCAAGTTACAATAATTTGACGGTAAAAAATAAAGTAAATGTTAATTGTTTCATTATTATATCATCATAATTAATTACTACAAAGTAACGGCTTACCAGTTTAATTTTGGAGGAGGTATTGTTTTTCTGATTATATATAACTAAATATTTGTAAATTATTTTCCGTTGAAATTAATTTCATTTCCTGAAAATAAATTTCTGTGATAAAAACATTCAGATTATAAGTAAGAAGATAACTGTTTAAATATGAAACATAATTACTTGTAAACTTATATAAATGTTCACAAGAATTTTACACTCGTCCGAACTCCGGCTTTCCAAGTAAGCATGAAAGAAAGACTGGATATTTAATAGTGACGGTGTTGTCAAATCTCGGACGCAGCATTATACGATTTTTGAATAGAGAATATTTGAAGTATATTTATGTTCACAAATCTATGCGCCCCCAAACATAATTCGATGGAACTAAAAATATACTGTTAGTTTTACGGAACATATGGTACTGCGTCCGAATCCAAAAAAAACTCGGGTCGATATTTAGCTCAATTGAAACGAAACAGAACTCATTTCTATGTTTACATATAACCCAGGAGACGAAGAACATTTTGAGGTGCTGAAAATTGACCATTTCAGAGATTTGTTGAAGATAACACGGGAAAACAATACTGCGTCCGGTATACAGACGCAGTATTGTACAGGACGCAGCAGTGTATGGTATCGTGCACATGTACGGACGCAGCATTATTTGCAGGACAAATATATATATATATATATATATATATATATAGATATGCATGGTCATATACAGGCCCGTTTCATACACTGAGCGGTTGTAGTGCAGCCCGATTTGACGTTGTGCAGCCCGGGGTCGGGCTCATCAACGTACCCCCGGGTATATCATCACTAAATGGCCACAAATTACGTTAGCTTCCTTCCTACAAAATTTTGGGGTGGGCTTCAAAAAGTCATATTTTCATGTTCCGAGATACACTTTTAGTTCAGCACTACTGAGTCAGGCGGCGCTGTTCCTGTATATCCAAGACTCTTATACAGCTGATATCTATCGCACGTTATATAGCCCGATATTTGGCATCGTTGCAATGGCTCGATAACATTCGATTCTTATTTCCTCTTAAATACTTTCTTCATGAACTCACAATCGATGAATGAAAGCTCTTTATTTGAATCAATTTTTTAACCTCACAAGTATTGTATCATATTCGAACAATTTTTCTAAATTCAAAAATTCATATGCCTACTAAGAATTATAAAATACATGGTACAGTGTTATGAAAGAAGAATAGTTGTTAGCATCTTAAACATCTTAAAATGTCTTTTGAAGTGTAATACGGAAATTCAAATAAATGTTCCTAAATTAAGATTGTGTTTTTTTGCATTCAGTATTCAATAATACTATACTTAATTATTATAATTTTAGTACTAAAATTTTCATGGAGAAATATCGGTCATTAAACAATAATTATTATTATGCAGAATGATGTTTTACATATTATAAGGATAGATAGGCATTGTCCATAATCACTATAAGCTGGTACTACTTCCACATCCACATAGTGGAGTGAACGTATAATAAACGTAAAAAAAATGTTTTTTTAAACAGGCTTAGAATGCCAATATGCGAATATTTTAAGTTTGAGCAAAAAAAAATCTGTGTGAAATTTTTTTTTTTGTGCGCACGATTACTCTGGAACCGTTTATGATGTTAACTCAAAAGGGACACCTGTGTATTATAGAGAGATCTGGAAATAGATTATGTTTTGATCTTATTCCGTTGAAGTTTGGGATGGAGGGATAAATAGGCAAAGCAAGCAAGTGAGAGTTTATAAAATTGGGATTTAGTGTATGTACGAGAAGCCAAGTACCTACTCAAAATTTTTTTGACATCAGCCACTTCCACTATCACCCCCATTACCATCCCTACCCCATTATTAATGGACGAAAAAAAATAAAATTGTGATTTTGTGTGTGTATAAGTACCAAAGGCCTAAATTTTTTGCATCAGCTATACCTCCCACTACCATCCCCCTGTCGATATGGCATATTGTTTTATGGGCTTTTGTGGTAGACGATTGCAAATATTATATTATTAAAGTTCTATGATCAGTTATTTCCACATAATGGACTGCAAATACAGTATCAACCTTTTTTTTCTTTGTAGGAGACTTGGATGTTGAAATAGTGATTCTTTAGGCAGCGGTTTTTTAAGTCAGGTTCCCTTTACTGTATGGTGCACCTAACTGCATGACGTGATCTGTCTTGGTTCCCTGTTAAGCCTACATGGTCTCTAAAAGAACACAATTTTGATGGGCTAACTTGAATCGTTTTATTCTATTCTATCCCACGTAGTGGAGTTGAAGTATAGTAATCGTAAAAAAAAAATTTTTGCTCAAATTATTGAAGGTGATTATGGAAGGGAATAAAAAGATAAAAATTGTGATTTAGTCTGTATAAAGGAACAAAAGGCCTGAATACTTTTTTGGCACTCGCCACCACCTCTACCACATTATTAACGGGAATAAAAAAATAAAATTGTGATTTATGTGTACAAGAGCCTCTAAATTTTTTGCCAACAGCTTCCCCCTCTACTACCTCCACTACCATTTCAAATATTATATTATCAGAGTTCTATGAACAATTATTTTTACACAGTGGATTGCAAATATAGTATCGACATTTTTTTGCTGTAAAAGGTTTGGGCAGGAAAATCTAGATGTGGAAGTAGTGATTTTTTAGGCAGCGGTTTTTTTTATTAATAAACACATATATTTTTATGATGGTTATTTGAATTTATATTTGTAGTCGGTCTCCCTGCATGGTGCATCTGACGTCATGCACCTACCTTGATTGCATTGGATTCGGAATGACGTCTAGAAAAATGTGCAAAAGTTTCAAACCCACACATAAACAATTGCAAAAGTTATAAACTAATGAAAATTGAAAAAATAACGAGTTCCGTTTTTTGCAAATAACTCGAAAACTATTAAAAATTTTAAAGAAAGAAAGATTCTTAAAGAGGAAGAAATTTCCAATAAAAAAGTCCCGACTCCCGAAACTCTACATCTATTATTAACGAGATTATTAATAACATTAATTTAATGTTGAAAATAAAGCTCCACGCAGCGAACACTAAGGCGTTACAATGCTCTGAAACCGTCCGGAACAAGTAAAAATATTTTTTGTTATTAGATATTAATTTTAACATTCATAAAAGTTATGTTATTATTTAAAAACTTAAAGGAAAAAAAATTTTTTTATTAATTTTAATTACTCTTACTTTTTTAATATTCAAAAATACTATAAGATTACATAAACTTAAAATTTTTATTGCTATTTGTTTAAACAAATTTTACAAACAAATAGATAAATTACGTATTTTTGAAAAATATTTTTCTCTCATTTTATTTGTTATAGAATATTAGATTTAAAAAAATTCTTAAAAATTGTTTTTAATTGTTTATAATCACTTTTGTCTTTTTTCATTATTTAAACATGTTATTAAGAAAAAATTTTATTCCTAAATTTATTATTTGCAATTATTCAAAAGGTGGAAAAAAAAATTTTTTTTTGTTGTGAATTTATTTGTTTATTTAATAAACAATTTGTTATTAACAATCGCCGAATGTGTTTATATTTTTTTTAGATAGAAAAAAATAACAAAAACAACCGTATACATAAACATGGAAATTCTTTTGTGAATAATAATTTAAAAATCGAGAAAATACTCGTATCAAGTATACCGTGGAAATTGACAAAAACTAGATTCAAAACATTAATTTTGTCTGCATAACCAAAGCGTTCTGTCCGAAATGTCCATTTTATTTAACATGTTAGAATCAAAACATAGCCTACTGCTATTCTTGTTTTATTACATGTAGGCAAATAATATACCTACATATTTAGATAAAAAAGGTATATTTTAATCACAGTTAGAAAACACTAACGAAAATATTAGTGGGAAAACAGCAGAGCGTTTGCCCTAAACAACTTTATGACAGCATCAAAAAAGGTGATTAAGGAATTCTTTCTGCCGCGATTTTATTATTTTAGTTTGTTTTTGATTTTGGTGTGGTAACAAGTGCAATAAGAAGTCCTGAACTAAATCTAAGCATTGAATAAAAATAGTCAAAAAACTTTCTGATAATTTGTTAACTAGCAAGAAAATAAAAACCATTAAAAATTACTGTCTGTATAATTTAAGAAATATAGTGTAATAATGCATAAATCTGTAACGAAAGTGAGTGAAACTATATCTTTTATTGCTTTATTTTTCCAGTTGTTTATAAAATATTGATGTTAAAAATATCACGTGTCTATTCAAAAAATAAAGAACAAGATTTGTACCATTTACAAATAATTATTTTCGTGAAGTATACGTCATTACCTCTAGGACTGCAGTTTTCGCCATGTATTTTTACGGAATTGAAAATTATTTTTTCTGTACTAAAGAATTTCTTATAAACAATGACTTTCATTTTATTTTAAATTTCCAACTTCTCAGTTAATTTGTTGTAATGTATTCTAATGTTTTGATTATTTAATTTTAACAAATTCTAAAATAATTCTTTATACTTCATTTATACATTTTATTTTCGTCATAGTAATTTAGGACTAATAATTTTTTAGTTCGATTTATGGCTAAATACTGTAATATAACTCTATCTTGTTTTAAACAGGCGTTGTGTAGCTTTTGTATACCATTGGCAACAGTTCTTTTGGCATTTGAGACGCTTTAATTGTTTTATTGCTCTGTGCAAGAAAGCAACTGTCACCAAATTTAAGTTGAATGTAGGTAGAAGAATGTAAGAAAAAAAGGTGCACAAAAGAGTTTACACACAAAAGGAAGAGGTCACCCTAAACTAGCTTCCCCATATACATTAAGAAAACATATTATGACTGTACGCAGTATTACATTAGAATGAGAAAACTATTAAACAAAATTTTTAAACAATTATATACAATTATATAAAATAAAATATAAATATTATATTACCTTTAATAACGATAATTTAACTATCAGATGTACCGTTTTTTATTATAACCATTATACGAGAGAATTTTATGCTCTACCGAAAAGTTACGTATATTGTTTTGCCTTATCTTGCTTAATTTTCAAAGGAAAAAGCATATTTTGTTGCAATTATTGTTAGTAACTTTTGAACCCGAAAAGAAAGAAAAGAAAAGAATATCACACAAATTCCTTTTTAAGAGCATGACCTGCGAAGACTAATTAATGTCGGGCACAAGTATTTTATATGCTTGCACTAATAGTACAGTAACTAGAGGTTTTAACTTCGGAATAATGTCATATTGAACAGATTTAGTTCATTTTTGGAGGTATAATAGTAAATGCTTGACAGAAAAGTTTCTATATTGTGCGGGGGCTTGCTAATTTATAGAGGGTGAATGCCACCCCCTCTCAGTGTGTCTCACTCCTCACCACTACACCCCAATATCTCGGGCATTTGTTGATCGATTTAGATCAAATTTGGTGTACTTCTTTTGCTTCAGATTGTGATTAAAAAGTTATTTAATTTTTTTTTTTTTCGAAATTAATTACGCCTACTATGATCAAAAGAAATTGGCAAAAATTGGGAATTTATATTAGCGATTGAGATAGGGTTTTTGTTTTTACAGAATCTTGTTCGGCATGATCTAAAACCCTTGTATACCAAATTTCGTTAAAAAATATTCATTCCTTTAAAAAAAACCGCTGCCCAAGGAATCACTACTTCCACATCCAGATTTTTTATCCAAGTCACTCACAACGAAAAAATTTTGTATGAGAAAATAATTGTTTATGGAACTTTAATAATATAATATTTGAAATTCTCTACCCCAAAAACCCATAAAACGATACCCCACATCGGTAGCGGGGTGGGGGGTGGTAATGGGGGTGGCTAATGCCAAAATTTTTTTTTGGACCTTAGCTTCTCTTGTATATACTAAATACCAATTTTATGGACTCTTATCTGCTTGATTTACCTATTTTCCCCAAATTTACCCCAATTTACTCCCCAACCCTTCGACGGAACAAGATGACAATATAATCTAGTTCTAGATTTCGTTAAAGTACATATGTGTACCAAATTTCAAGTCAATATCTCAAACGGTTCCAGAGTAAACGTGCGCACAAAAAAAGTTACACAGACCGACAGACAGAAATTTTTTTTCGCTCAAACTTAAAATCTCGACGTTTCGTGACATTCTAAGCCTATTTGAACAATAAAAATTTTTTTTAATTTTTTTGTCGTTACTGTACTTCCACTGGATGTGGAAGTAAAAATCATATCTAAGGTTTCAATAATAATCACCCTACTATTCGAGTTATTTATTGTCGGATATTTTCATAACTTGGCAGTCGTGTAATAAAGACGCTAATTAAGCATTAGGACACATTTTTTATCCAAAACACTATTATGAAATGAATATTTGAAAAATTGTAGCTATTTTACTTTCACATCCAGTGGAAGTATAGTAACGACAAAAAAATTTTTTAAAATTTTTATTGTTCAAATAGGCTTAGAATGTCATGAAACGTCGAGATTTCAAGTTTGAGCGAAAAAAAAAATTTCTGTCTATCTGTCTGTCGGTCTGTCGGTCTCTCGGTCTGTAACTTTTTTTGTGCGCACGTTTACTCTGGAACCGTTTGAGATATTGACTTGAAATTTGGTACACATATGTACTTTAACGAGATCTAGAACTAGATTATATTTTCATCTTTTTCCGTCGAAGGGTTGGGGGGTAAATTGGGGTAAATTTGGAGTAAATAGGTAAATCAAGTAGGTAAGAGTTCATGAAATTGATATTTAGTATAGACAAGAGAAGCTAAGGTCTCAAAAAAAATTTTGGCATTAGCCACCCCCATTACCACCCCCACCCCATTATTAAAGGGAATGAAAAAAAATGTGATTTAGTGTATGTACAAGAACCAGAAACCTCAAAATATTTTTTTACTTTATCCACCTCCCCACTCCCACCCCCTGTCACCACCCTCACCCCACTACCGATGTGGGGTATCGCTTTATGGGTTTTTAGGGTAGAGGATTTCAAATATTATATTATTAAAGTTCCATAAACAATTATTTCCAGATACAAAATTTTTTCGTTGTGTGACTTGGATAGAAAATCCGGATGTGGAAGTAGTGATTCCTTGGGCAGCGGTTTTTAAAATACTTAGAATTCAGCATACCAATATCTTTGTTAACATGGAATAGATTTGACAATTGCATCGAATGTCAAATTAAACTTAAACATGGCTGCACAACAATTAACTATTGCTGATAAAATTGAAATAATAAGAATTATCAAATCCATTCCAAAGCACTCCATGTTAACAAAGATATTGGTATGCCGAGTTCTAAGTATTTTAAAAAATAGCCACCATTTTTCAAATATTCATTTCATAATAGTGTTTTGGATAAAAAATGTGTCCTAATGCTTAATTAGCGTCATTATTACACCACTACCAAGTTATGTAAATATCCGACAATAAATAACTCGAATAGTAGGGTGATTATTATTGAAATCTTAGATATGATTTTTTTGATATAAATTCCTAATTTTTGCCAAATTTTTTTGATCATAGTAGGCGTATTTAATTTCGAAAAAAAAAATTTTAAATAACTTTTTAATTACAATCTGAAGCAAAAGAAGTATACCAAATTTGATCTAAATCGACCAACAAATGGCCGAGATATTGGGGTGTAGTGATGAAAAGTGAGACACACTGTATATATTTATTGGAGCTGAAATAGAATCAAACTTTAAGAAGAAAAGGTTCTATGCAAATTTTCACATAAATTGATAGTTTTTAAGTTATAACGACTTCAAAATTGCGATTTTAGCTTAAAAAAAGGTATTTCCAAACGGCTTTCGTCAAGTATCTCGAAAAGTATTACTTTATTGAAAAAATGTTACAGACCAATTGCAGAAAGTACAAACTGGGAAATAATTATATTTTTTGTTTATCGATGTAGGATTTATAATTTCGGAGATATTTAAGTTTATATTTGGTATCCAAGTGTTTCGAAATTACCTTTAAAGTTTAAAATGCATTTTTTTCTAAAGCAAGTGCTTTAAATGAGCAAAAAAATTTGAACATCTAGGTAATGCTGCATCCTAACGAAAAACTGTATTTGAGATAATTTCTTTAAATTACTGGCTAATTAGAGTAACAAAATGGCGACCTTTTTATATAAAAGAATATAAATACGCTCAT
Organism: Rutpela maculata; assembly: GCA_936432065.2. NCBI lineage: Eukaryota > Metazoa > Arthropoda > Insecta > Coleoptera > Cerambycidae > Rutpela > Rutpela maculata. Next base: position 111,959,076 of record OW386287.2, on the reverse strand, counting down.
TTTTACATCACAACTTCTTTACTTCTTATGCTACAGGAACGAGTAAAAAATAACTTGAAAGCGCAATTAATTGTCTTTAATTTCATTTCTTAGTATGCGTGACGTAGGTGTCTCAATTTCTGAGATATTTAACATTTAAACTGCATTTTACGACTTATAAACGTTCGGACGCCATTTGTAAACTTTCATATCTCCGAAACTATTAAATCTATGTAAATAAATAAACAAGCTAAATTCATTATAAGTTTATGAGCTTTATTTTTGGTCTCTACCTATTTTTCAATAAAACTAATATTTATTGAGATACCTATTTGGAAAAGGAAAACAAAATATCTTTTTATCGAAAATACCTTTATAGTTTAAGTGTATTTTTTTCTAAAGCAAGTACTGTATACAAACTAAAAAATTTGACATCTACGTCATGCTATATATTAATGAGAAACAGTGTTTGAAATTCCTTTCTTTAATTACTGGCTAATTACAGTAACAAAATGGCGACGTTGTTTAAAAAAAAATGTGTAGACGCACATTGCTTCGGTCATAACTTCTTTGTTTTTCATGCTATAGAAACAAATAAAAAAACAGTTGAAAGCTTAATTAATAACCAATTATTCTACTTACTAGCATCCTTGACGTATGTGTCACAGTTTCTGAGATATTTAACTCTCACTCTAAATAATTATCTTATGAACATTTGGGCGCCAAATGTAAACTTAAATATCTCCGAATTTATTAATCCTACATCAATAAACAAAAAATATAATTAATTCCCAGTTTGTACTTTATGTAATTGGTCTGTAACATTTTTTCGATAAAGTAATACTTTTCGAGATACCTGACGAAAGCCGTTTGGAAACCTTTTTTTTAAGCTAAAATCGAAATTTTGAAGTTGTTATAACTTAAAAACTATAAATTTGTGTGAAAAATTGCATAGAACCTTTTCTTCTTAAAATTTGATTCTACTTCAGCTACAATAAATATATATATATTTTTTAAGTGCCACCCCCTGAGAGGGGGTGGCATCTACCCCCTATAAATTAGCAAGCCCCCGCACAATATAGAAACTTTTCTGTGAAGCTTTATACTTCCAAAATGAACGAAATCCATTCAATATGACATTATTCCGAAGTTTTGCATATTTTTATCTCTAGCCACTGTACTATAATAATAATTATTATTTTTATTAGTGCAAGCATATAACATAATCAATAAAAGAAAATATTAAATTTTTGCTTGCCATACTTAAAAGGGAACTTTATGCTTTATAGTACGTCGGGTACATGGCTATATAAGCCAAAAATCTGCACTTTCTGTGGTCATAGTTGATGCCAAAAGGTAACTTTCCAGATAGGGAGCCACTTTAAAATCCGTGCAACACCAAAATGGCGACCATTAAAGATGGCTGCCATTAGCCACAATGAATGTTTTTTTATCTCAGCTCCTAATGGTTCGATTTCTATTTTCTTTTTTTTTGTTTGTTTGAAAGCTCTTGTAAAGAAGACACTTTTTTGTCCCTATACGTTTATCTGTACACTTTAAAATTTAAAAAATATATATTTTTTAATTTTTAAAGATATTTCTTTGCACAGTGGGACAAACTGAATCTGAAATCTTATTTCATACAATGCAACCTTCAATTGATGTTAACTTGGGACAGCTGGTACGTAGTAAAGGTCATTGTAATAACTTTTTCAAAATTAAGCCTATAAGTATTATAGTGACAGTGAAATAAAATTAAATAAAAAGTTATAAATACTTCAAAGAGAACTTCATGCTTTGTTGTTATTTGATGGCAATTATTTTTTGCTCATATTTGATCATATACTCGGAAAACACAAAGGTCACTTGCTGTCTCAAAATAAGTACATTTTCAAAAGAAAAATTGCATCAAGGGATCCTTTTACTATTATACCTGATGTTACTGTACTATTAAAACAATTCGTTTTATATATCTATGTTAGGTAAATAAACGTAATTTAATTTCTACCCCTTTGCATATTTTTATTTTACTGTTAATAAAGTAATACTTTAAAAGTGGAAAACAAAAAATGAGGACAAATTCAAAATATTTAAATACTTATAGGCCTACCACGGAGTAATTACATTATCAGTTATTAATAATTAATGTCTATTTGCATAAAAAAATAACCTAATATTTTATTAGGTTCTTCTAATATATCTTCAAATTCGTAACAATGAATAATAAAAAACGTAACTGTTATATTATTTTGGCGTTCAAAGAATGAATATATTTCCTTTAATAACTGGCCCTCCATTAGCGTCTCTACTGTAAACGGTAATGGTAGTGGCGCAGTATAGCAAGTACTCCTATTATATTGTGCTTCGTGACGATGCATGCATCAAAGAAATATATATTATAAAAATATAACCTACTGAGGCCCGATTACATTGGCAACATCGCTGGGACGGAGAACGAACGCTAGCTATATTCTTATATACAGCGGGCTTTGAAAGGATCAGTAAATATATCCGGGCTATATATATATATATATATATATATATATATATATATATATATATATATATATATATATATATATATATATATATATATATATACATCCCGCTATCAATGCTGCGTCCTTTCACAAGCCAACCTTACTGCGTCTCCCAGAAATACGTTAGTTAGCTCAAATCTAATGAAGTATATTGAATCTGCTGATCAAATTCAGTTAACATCTGGTTTTAAAATTGTAATAACTCAAGAAATAAAAAAGTTTAATATACAAGACAATACTGCGTCCTTTCAAAAACAGCACGTTATTGCGTCCGAGAATAATTTTATTTTTCTTCAATACAATGCTGCGTCCGAGATGACTACTTTTTGTGAAGCTTAGTATATTACTGCGTCCGGCGTGGTTGTCATATTTACCCTAATAATTCTATTGCACTTGTACTAGAATAAATCTCTAGCCGTCAGTTATTTCTAAACGTCAGTAGAATTCGAAATATGATTTTTCTGTCCATTATTATTTTAGGATCAGTTTTTCAATTGTGCACTAAAAGTAGCCTCAAATTTGCAATATAAAATGATATATTTAGGAGATCAATGAAATTTTGCATAGATGTTCATTTTTATTTACTCCTTCAGGAAGCGATATGTTCACCTTAGAATAGAAGAGAGAGCATATGCTTCTTGCTCTTTCTTTTTGCACATATCTCGAATGATAAGCGTTTTAGTCTTGAAAGTTGAAAACCACGTTTCTTGAAGTTTGAAGTACAAATGTGTTTAATAATAAATGCCTTCGGATTTGTTCTTTTGTAAGGAACAATGTTAAAAAAAATTGCTTTTTTGGCCCATCCGTGGTAAAGAGTGGAAGCCATCTTTTTTACTAATTTTGGGGTGCTGAAAACGAATCCGTCACCCGCTTTGGCGAAAAGTCTCGGAAACACATAAAAAACAACCCCTATTTGGGTGCCACAAAGTGAAGATTCTCATTTTCCAAATCAAAAGTCATTTAAATAATTAAAGAATTTTTTAAAATAAAACAATTAATATTTTCTGGATAGTGATAGCACACCGTACACCCCAAAAGTGTGAGAAATATTCAGGGATGAGAAATATTCATCTGAATTGACTAAATCACCTTATTATGACAAAAAAAACATCAAACAGGGTGATTAGGGATTTCTTTTGCAATTAAAACCAATAGAAACTCTAAAAAGATCAAATCCACCACCTTAATTGGTGGGGATGTGTAAGAGTATTCAGAACTAATTACATTATAACCCGATACTAGCCATTTAATAAGGAGTTTTGTGTTTTTTTTTAATAAATAAATAACCGTATATTACATATTGTGACTTACACCGTTCTTATGGGTGGTGAAGGGTGAGGCCCATCCGCAGTGAAGTGTGGAAACCACCTTTTTACTAATTTTGAGGTGCTGATTACGAATCTGTCAACCAAATTGGCTAAAAACATCGGGAAGACAGTAAAAAAACAACTCTTATTGAAATTGATATTAGAACTTGCAAGAAAAAGTTATTTTTTAGTGCAGGAAATTCTTTCAAAATACTCAGTTTCATTAGGTAAGTAAAAACCGCTACTTCTACATCCATATTTTTTATCCAAGTCACTCACAACGAAAAAATTGTGGATGTGGAAATAATTGTTTATGGAACTTTAATAATACAGGGTGTAATCAGTTTCATGTCATTAAAAAAAACTAGTGGTGAGGAACGACTAAACGAACAAAAAAACCTTATATAACATGGGGTCTAAAACCCATATAGGAAAAAAAATAGACAAAAATTTCGAAAGTCTTCAATAAATTGTTTGAGAACTGCTAGAATGTTGTGATAGGCTTTGATCTTCGCGTATGTCTGCGCCTCTAACCATCAAATACGCTAATACGGCTTTTTCAAAGTATCGCGCTCCTTTGTTAGAGACCGCGCGTTGGCGAGGATACAAGTTGATAATCATACTTCTTTACGGCTTTTTAAAAGTAGGTAAGGTAAGGTCTTTAGCGTTGCGGTAAAGGTGAAAGACGTCGGCGTTTTCTGAGTGCTTAGTAGATCTGAAGAAAACTATACTCCCTCTTGTGCAATATTTTAGTTTCTGTGGACACTTCATTAAGTACACATGTCGAACCCGTTCGTTGTTTTCGTTCTTTTTGAATTTTAGGCCACGTATTTACAGTTAAGATTTATTTTATTGACTTACCGTTCAAGTCGTTAAGTTCTTGATTACGTACAGACAATATTTGTTCGTCCTTTTTGTGTTACTTTTTGGATTTTTGACCAAGTTTTTATTTTTATTATTATTTTTTTTAACAACTTTAGTTGATAGTTTAGTGTGGTATTTTAATGTGCATGGAAATCATTAAAACTGATCCTAATTTACCAATTGTGTTGAACGGAGTGCGTATGTCCTTAGTTCGACATGCCGAAAAGTGTATTGATGCAGACGGAAGCCATTTCGAACAATTTATCTAAATCACCAAAATTGGTAAGTTCTAGACTTATCGAATATTTTAGTTTCAGATAACTGATCGGCAATTCGTTAAATAAATCAGATTTTTTCTTAACTTAAAATGCACATAATTATTTTCTGTTATCGTATCTCAGACGTCTAACTCTTTATTTCCCAATGTCATGCAATAATTATTCACTCTTTAAGCTTTTAATCCAGAACAGTCATTTAGGTTACAAATGTTAATAAACCACATTTAAATCTGATAAATTATAAACAACAATAAAAGCCCCAATATTTTGTTCTAAATTAAAAAAACATATGTAAAGAAATGCTGTGTTTAACTTCTATGCCCATCATTTGCTTTTGCAGTTCTACAAAAAGAGATAACGAATTATTTACATTTTTTTAATTGGTTCGGTTGAGGTGGTCATCAAAGGTGCCGCCCTTCTTTGCTTTGAACCCTCTTTGCACTTTTTTATGTCAATTTAAAAGTTGTATAATTGGGAACTACTACACGTCCATTGACCCAGAAAGGCAGTGGTTCTCAAATGTTTCCTACCCTAATATTCAAATTGTTGACCTAGGTCAGTTTTTTCAAAGTGCCCCTAGGGGTCATAAAGGTTTTTTGTTTGTCTGGTCGGTCCCCATTACCGGTTTTTTTTTTTAATGACATGGAACTGATTACACCCTATATAATATTTGAAATCCTCTCCCCCGAAAACCTATAAAACGATACCCCACATCGGTAGTTGGATGGGGGTGGTGATAGGGGGTGGTAATGGGGGTGGATGAAGTAAAAAAATATTTTGAGATTTCTGGTTCTTATACACACACTAAATCACATTTTCTTTTCATCCCCTTTAAAAATGGGGTGGGGGGTGGTAATGGGGGTGGCTAATGCCAAAAATTTTTTTGAGTCCTTAGCTTCTCTTGTATATACTAAATACCAATTTTATGGACTCTTACCTGCTTGATTTACCTATTCACCCAAAATTTACCCCAATTTACCCTCCAACCCTTCGACGAAACAAGATGAAAATATAATCTAGTTCCAGATCTCCTTAAACTACATACGTATACCAATATCTCAAACGGTTCCAGAGTAAACGTGCGCACAAAAAAACCCCTCCCCCTCGTTTCCCTCACCCTTCACCACACATAAGAACGGTGTATAGTTACAATATTACTCCTCGTTAAATGGCTATTATCAGGTTATATTGTGATTACTTCTGAATACTCTTACACCCATCCCCACCAATTAAGGTGGTGAATTTTATCTTTTTAGAGTTTTTATTGATTTCAATTGCAAAAGAAATCCCTAATCGCCCAATTTGATGTTTTTTTATCATAATGAGGTGATTTAGTCAATTCAGGTGAATATTTCTCCCCCTGAATATTTCTCACATTTTTGGAGTTGAGGTGTACGGTGCATATCACTATTTAGAAAATATGACTTGTTTATTAAATTAAAAAATTCATTAATTATTTAAATGACTTTTGGTTGGAAAGGAGAACCTTCACTTTATGGCACGCAAATAAGAGTTGTTTTTTAATGTGTTCCCTAGATTTTTCGCCAAAACGGGCGACGAATTCGTTTTCAGCACCCCAAATTGGTAAAAAAAATGGCTTCCACACTTTACCACATTAGAATTTTTAAAAACTGTTTTTATGAAGATAAAAGTTTTTGCGCTCATATTTAATATCAATTTAATTAATTAATTTAATTTAATTCTTCTCTAAAACAGAAACCAAATATCGGAAAAAGAGGGGATTTATTTTCTATCATATCTATCTCCAGTTTCAACTAAGGGTGTTGAACTCCTTGATTGATTGATTGATTGATTTACCAGCGTGCGGTAGGCATTACTCCCAAGTTATACAGCTGGGTCTGCTACGTCCATGCTGGGTTGGACTAAGGTCATGCTTGTTGCCAGCAGCGAGAGCCACATGGCGCATGGTAAAGGAATGTGGGATGGGAGGTGTAAGTATTTGTGAGATGCGTTAGCGCATTATGTCGTGAGGGAGCGTTTAAGCCCCATTTTTTTGGATTTTTGGTTCTGGGCTTCTACCTATTCTGGGTCTTCTTGTGAGATATGTTGCCGCGTTATGTCGCTGCTATCTGCGCTCCTATTTTTGTACTTCTGTTTCTACAAGTCTTCTTCTTCTTCTTCTTCTGAGGTTTCTGATTCCTCCGTTTCTGATTCTTTGTGAAATTCATTCTTTCCTCGCTTTTTTTCCCAGTATGTTTGGTTCTTTTCCCAGTTTGTTCATGATCCTCTCGATTTTTGTTTTCCACGTGTAACATGGTCTCCTCATTTTTAGTTTGCTGCTGTTCAGTGTTAGTGCTTTCTTCAGTAGGTGTGTTGGTTCCATTCTTTGGACGTGTCCCCAGTACTTCATTGCGTACATTTCTATCTTTTGTGATTCCCACGTGTAACCTGGTCTCCCTGTTTTTAGTGTAGAATTTAATGTAGAACTTTTCACTTATCAACGAGCGTAATTTTGACCTGAAAACATCATTTGATAATTTACTTAAGAAAAATATTATGTAATCAGATTCACAACACTATATTGTAACACCCACAACGTCAAAAAATATGCAATACCACAAAACACACTCCTATTAAACTAGACACCAACAAAAAGTCAGGATCAACAACACTTCTCTGTGATACCTCTCATCCCCTCCATTCCCCCCTCCTTTTGATCCACTCTACCGCACCACACCAAAAACATTGCACATAGCTCTGGATCATATACAAAACCAATCGCCGCTCACAAAATCGTCAATCTGCATCACCCCTCAAACACTCATCCCTCACCTAACTCAAAACTGTATCCTTCGCACTCTGTATCCAGACCAAGTGATGGCACACAAAAAGGAATGTGTTTTCTATGTTTTCTCCTTCCAACGATGGCCCAGTGCTCCACATAGACAGTTCCCGTCGCCGTCGATCCCTTGTACCAGTAGCCAATGTGTCCTCGCTCCCGCGCTCCGCAGTAGATACATCATTCTTGTGCTTTCCGGAGAGCTACTACCTCCCGTTTACCCCCTGCTTGTCACTATTGCGGTCCTAACCCTTTCAAACTTTTTAATAAGCTTTCTCAGTCCCACCCTAGCCGCACCAGAAGCATAAACAATTTGTATGTTTCCATAGCATGGATAAGGCTTTCCAAATTCCAGTGGCACCGAAACCAAGCCAATGGCCTCCAATTCCATCCAGATTCCCATTATATTCTTAAATTGCTTCAATTCCACACGGTGCACTGTCATCCTGATGGGGCACGCCTCTGGCCAGACTCATATGTAAATTTGCCAGAAAGGAATGTCTATTGACTTATTTTTAAGTTATTACACTTGACAATGAGCGTAATTTCGACTTGAAAACCCTCACTTGATATTTTACCTAAGAGAATATTATGACCATATACGTTTGATTATTACGGGTTCAGTTTATATTAAATTTGCCTGAGTATTTTTAATAATTATGAAAAAAGATTATTTGAAGGTTAACAAAAGAAATATATATGACCATACTTTACAGACAGATCAAATTCATTTGAATATTTTTATAATGGTTAAAAAATAATTTACAGGTTTACAGAGGGATATCATGTCATGCTTTAATTTATTGCCATAAACTTGTCGACAATGTCGACTCTTCAAGGGTGATGGGCCTAAATCCTTCAATTGTATATAAATATACTTGTCTGGGAAGGTACTTAAAAATGAAAAAGGAGGTTGTAAATAAATTAAAGTCTTCAAACTCTAGTGATCATGATAATATTTCTAATAATTTGGTTAAAAAATGCAAATATGCGATAAGCGGTCCATTATGTTATATAATATACCTTTCTATAGAGAAAGGTGTATTTCCCAGTAAATTTAAAAGAGCCATAGTCTCTCCATTATACAAGAAGGGAGATCCAAATCACTATAATAATAATTATGGAGCCATTAGTCTACTATGTAGTTTCTCTAAAATTTTAGAACTTCATCTCAAGGAGCAATTATAAGATTTTCTACATCAGAATATGTTACTGTCTTCTACTGGACATGGTTTCACTACAAACAAAAGCACTAAGTCTGCGTTGTGTGATTTTCATCACAAAACCATTAAAGCTTTAAACAACAAGAAATCAGTTATAGGTCTTTTCGAAGATTTCTCAGGAGCTTTTGATTTGATAGACCATCAGCTGCTTAAGGCCAAACTAGCACTATACGATATTCGAGGAACTGATTTACAAATATTTTCCTTCTATTTAGACAACAGGACAAAATATAAAAATGGCTGGTGTAGTTGAAAGTAATATTTGTGATATTTGTGATATTAAACAAGGGGTTCCACAGGGGTCAATTTTGGGGCCACTTATATTTACTAACTATGTGGTCAGTCATCTACAAAAAATACCAAATGTTCATGTGATCTGTTATGCTGATGATACAAACATTCTAGTTACCGGCAACAACCTGCGCATCCATGTTATGCGGAGAAACCCACTGCGCATCCATTGCACTTGAGGAAACCCACTGCGCACCCATGGTGCTCGGAGAAACCCACTACGCAACAATTGTACTCGAGGAAAACCAGTGCGCATTAATAGTACTCCTGGAAACCCACTGCGCATCCATGGTACCCAGAGAAACCTACTGCGCATTAATTGCATTCAAGGAAAACTTCTACGCATCCATGGTACTCGGGAAAGCCCACTGCGCATCCATTGCACTCGAGGAAACCCACTGCGCATCCATTGAACTCGAGGAAACCCACTGCGCACAGAGCACATGGGCGGGTATCTGTCAAATTTCATGCTTAAAAACATCCGTCTCCCTGTTCACCCGTTCGCGGCGTCTCTTTTTAAAAACCGTCGAATACGTGTCTCCTTCTTTCCTCAGGAAAGCCTGTCGCTGGAATATCGCGTTTCTGACTTACGCGATTTCAGAGATACGGGTACCCTTTAGACCATCTACTCCCCCGTTTTCACCACTTCAAAAAGTGAAAATCGAAATTTCGTCCTACTCGTGTCTAATAGATTCCAATAAAGAGTACTTCTGTCAAATTTCATGCTTCTGGGTCTAACCTTTTCCGAAATGCTTAAAAACTTTCCCCTCCCCGTTCACCCGTTCGGGGGTCTTTTTTTGAAAACCGTCTTATTTCCTCAGAAGAGTCCATCGCTCGAATAATCATGTTTCTGACTTACGCGATTTCAAAAATACAGGTGCGTTTTAAACCATCTACCATCCCCGTTTTCAAAAATTGAAAATCGAAATTTCGTCTTACACGATCTAATAGATTTCAACAAAAAATATTTCTGCCAAATTTCATGCATCTAGATTTAACCTTTCCGGAAAAACCTAAAATTTCATCCCCCTTTTTATCAAACAAAAAGGTATAATAATGGTTCTATTTATAGTTATTAGACTTATAATAAACCACACATTTGACAATATTTGATGAACTTATTAGTATATTATTCAACGAGTGGTAATAACTCACGCAGATGAAGTGTAATTCATCGAGTTATTACCATTACCGCAAGTTGAATACTATACTTTTTTTACGATTACAACAATAAATATTAAATTGAGAAAATTTTGTTTAAATTAGATACTCAGTTTCTTTATTAATATAATTGACGGTAAAATTTAATTTAATTTAAATTAATTTAACAGTTTCTCTCGGACAGAGCCACACCTTCGTGAAGCTCGTTACGTCGATTGGACAGGCTAAGCATGAAGATAAAGGTGATTGGCACTGTAACCTGGTGATTTATAATAACTCACTCATTGTAACTCACGTTATTTGTTTATGGATACTATTAATTGTTCAAAAGCAGTTTATTAATTAGTATATACCCTAATAAGAGTAGATAAAATAACCAAAAGTAGTATATATTAGTCATAGGTTTTTTTGCTCCTAACTTAGCATATCTAGAATATTACCTACAATATCTTATTAATATTTGTAATCCTATTTACATTCACAATATTGTCTGTAATTCTCCTATTTCCTTATTTAAAACAGTAACCATAAAATTGGTATAATGTTCTGTAGACTGACTGCCTTTGTATGTTCATTCACTTTAATCATCTGAAAATGTCACGTTGAGTGCCGAACTGCAGTAAGGTGCAAGTTACAATAATTCGAACTCACCGGCTTTCCAAGTAAGAATGAAAGAACGACTAGATATTTATTAGCCGGTGTTGTCAAATCTCGGACATTATACGATTTTTGAATAGAGAATATTTGAAGTATATTTCTGTTCACAAATCTATGCGCCCCCAAACATAATTCGATGGAACTAAAAATATACTTTTAGTTTCACGGAACATATGATACTGCGTCCGAATCCAAAAAAAACTCGGGTCGATATTTTGCTTAATTGAAACGAAACAAAATTTATTTCTATGTCTACATATAACCCAGGAGACAAAGAACATTTTGAGGTGCTGAAAATCGACCATTTCAGAGATTTGTTGAAGATAACACGGGAAAACAATACTGCGTCCGGTATACAGACGCAGTATTGTACAGGACGCAGCAGTGTATGGTATCGTGCACATGTACGGACGCAGCATCATTTGCTGGACAAATATATATATATATATATATATATATATATATATATATATATATATATATATACATATATATATATATATACACATCCCGCTATCAATGCTGCGTCCTTTCACAAGCCAACCTTACTGTGTCTCCCAGAAATACGTTAGTTAGCTCAAATCTAATGAAGTATATTGAATCTGCTAATCAAATTCAGTTAACATCTGGTTTTAAAATTGTAATAACTCAAGAAATAAAAAAGTTTAATATACAAGACAATACTGCGTCCTTTCAAAAACAGCACGTTATTACGTCCGAGAATAATTTTATTTTTCTTGAATACAATGCTGCGTCCGAGATGACTACTTTTTGTTAAGCTTAGTATATTACTGCGTCCGGCGCGGTTGTCATATTTACCCTAATAATTCTATTGCACTTGTAGTAGAACAAATCTCTCAGTTATTTCTAAATGTCAGTAGAATTCGAAATATGATTTTTCTGTCGATTATTATTTTAGGATCAGTCTTTCAATTGTGCACTAAAAGTAGCCTCAAATTTGCAATATAAAATGATATATTCAGGAGATCAATGAAATTTTGCATAGATGTTCATTTTTATTTACTCCTTCAAGAAGCGATAAGTTCACCTTAGAATAGAAGGCAGAGCATATGCTTCTTGCTCTTTCTTTTTGCACACATCTCGAATGATAAGCGTTTTAGTCTTGAAAGTTAAAAACCACGTTTCTTGAAGTTTGAAGTACAAATGTGTTTAATAATAAATGCCTTCGGATTTGTTCTTTTGTAAGGAACAATGTTAAAAAAAATTGCTTTTTGGCCCATCCGTGGTAAAGAGTAGAAGCCACCTTTTTTACTAAGTTTGGGGTGCTGAAAACGAATCCGTCACCCGCTTTGGCGAAAAGTCTCGGAAACACATGAAAACAACCCCTATTGAAAGTGAAGATTCTCATTTTCCAAATCAAAAGTCATTTAAATAATTAAAGAATTTCTTAATATAAAAACAATTAATATTTTCTGGATAGTAATAGCACACCGTACACCCCAAAAGTGTGAGAAATATTCATGGATGAGAAATATTCATCTGAATTGACTAAATCACCTTATTATGACAAAAAAACATCAAACTGGGTGATTAGGGATTTCTTTTGTAATTAAAACCAATAGAAACTCTAAAAAGATAAAATCCACCACCTTAATTGGTGGGGATGTGTAAGAGTATTCAGAAGTAATCACATTATAACCTGATAATAGCCATTTAATAAGGAGTTTTGTGTTTTTTTTTTAATAAATAAATAACCGTATATTACATATTATAACTTACACCGTTCTTATGGGTGGTGAAGGGTGAGGGAAACAAGGGAAAACCCCTTTTTTGGCCCATCCGCAGTGAAGTGTGGAAACCACCTTTTTACTAATTTTGGGGTGCTGATTACGAATCTGTCATCCAAATTGGCTAAAAACATCGGGAAGACAGTACAAAAACAACTCTTATTGAAATTGATATTAGAACTTGCAAGAAAAAGTTCTTTAGTGCAGGAAATTCTTTCAAAATACTCAGTTTCATTAGGTAAGTAAAAACCGCTGCCCAAGGAATCACTACTTCTACATCAATATTTTCTATCCAAGTCACTCACAACGAAAAAATTGTGTATGTGGAAATAATTGTTTATGGAACTTTAATAATACAGGGTGTAATCAGTTTCATGTCATTAAAAAAAACTAGTGTTGAGGAACGACTAAACGAACAAAAAAACCTTATATAACATATTACATGGGGGTCTAAAACCCATATAGAAAAAAAATAGACAAAAATTTCGAAATTTTTCAATAAATTGTTTGAGAACTGCTATAATGTTGGGATAGGCTTTTATCTTCGCGTATGTCGGCGCCTCTAACCATCAAATACGCTAATACGGCTTTTTCAAAGTATCGCGCTCCTTTGTTAGAGACCGAGCTTTGGCGAGGATACAAGTTGATAATCATACTTCTTTATGGATTTTTAAAAGTAGGTAAGGTAAGGTCTTTAGCGTTGCGATAAAGGTGAAAGACGTCGGCGTTTTCTGAGTGCTTAGTAGATCTGAAGAAAACTATACTCCCTCTTGTGCAATATTTTGGTTTCTGTGGGCACTTCATTAAGTACACACATCGAACCCGTTCGTTGTTTTCGTTCTTTTTGAATTTTAGGCCACGTATTTACAGTTAAGATTTATTTTATTGACTTACCGTTCAAGTCGTTAAGTTCTTGATTACGTACAGACAATATTTGTTCGTCCTTTTTGTGTTACTTTTTGGATTTTGGACCAAGTTTTTATTTTTATTATTATTTTTTTTAACAACTTTAGTGTGGTATTTTAATGTGCATGGAAACCATAAAAAATGATCCTAATTTACCAATTGTGTTGAACGGAGTGCGTATGTCCTTAGTTCGACGTGCCGAAAAGTGTATTGATGCAGACGGAAGCCATTTCGAACAATTTAACTAAATCAACAAAATTGGTAAGTTCTAGACATCGAATATTTTAGTTTCAGATACCTGATCGGCAATTCGTTAAATAAATCAGATTTTTTCTTAACTTAAAATGCACATAATTATTTTCTGTTATCGTATCTCAGACGTCTAACTCTTTATTTCCCAATGTCATGCAATAATTATTCACTCTTTAAGCTTTTAACCCAGAACACTCATTTAGGTTACAAATGTTAATAAATCACATTTAAATCTGATAAATTATAAACAACAATAAAAGCTCCAATATTTTGTTCTAAATTAAAAAAACACATGTAAAGAAATGCTGTGTTTAACTTCTATGCCCATCATTTGCTCTTGCAGTTCTGCAAAAAGAGATAACGAATTATTTACATTTTTATAATTGGTTCGGTTGAGGTGGTCATCAAAGGTGCCGCCCTTCTTTGCTTTGAACCGCCCGGCGAAAACGAGTCGGTCGGTAATCTTTGCACTTTTTTATGTCAATTTAAAAGTTGTATAATTGGGAACTACTACACGTCCATTGACCCAGAAAGGCAGTGGTTCTCAAATGTTTCCTACCCTAATATTCAAATTGCTGAAATGGGTCAGTTTTTTTTCAAAGTGCCCCTAGGGGTCATAAAGGTTTTTTGTTTGTCTGGTCGGTCCTCATTACCAGTTTTTTTTTAATGACATGAAACTGATTACACCCTGTATATTATTTGAAATCCTCTACCCCGAAAACCCATAAAACGATACCCCACATCGGTAGTTCGATGGGGGTGGTGATAGGGGGTGGTAATGGGGGTGGATGAAGTAAAAAAATATTTTGAGATTTCTGGTTCTTACGCACACACTAAATCACATTTTCTTTTCATCCCCTTTAAAAATGAGGTGGGGGTGGTAATGGGGGTGGCTAATGCCAAAAAATTTTTTGAGCCCTTAGCTTCTCTTGTATATACTAAATACCAATTTTATGGACTCTTACCTGCTTGATTTACCTACTCACCCCAAATTTACCTCAATTTACCCTCCAACCCTTCGACGAAACAAGATGAAAATATAATCTAGTTCCAGATCTTGTTAAAGTACATATGTATACCAAATTTCAAGTCAATATCTCAAATGGTTCCAGAGTAAACGTGCGCACAAAAAAAGTTACAGACAGACCGACAGAAATTTTTTTTCGCTCAACCTTAAAATCTCTACGTTTCATGACATTCTAAGCCTATTTGAACAATAAAAATTTTAAAAATTTTTTTTGTCATTACTATACTTCCATTGGATGTGGAAGTAAAAAAGAAGCAAAAATTCTAAATTCACCACCTCTCCCCCTCGTTTTCCTCACCCTTCACCATCCATAAGAACGGTGTATAGTTACAATATTACTCCTCGTTAAATGGCTATTATCAGGTTATATTGTGATTACTTCTGAATACTCTTACACCCATCCCCACCAATTAAGGTGGTGAATTTTATCTTTTTAGAGTTTTTATTGATTTCAATTACAAAAGAAATCCCTAATCACCCAATTTGATGTTTTTTTTATCATAATGAGGTGATTTAGTCAATTCAGGTGAATATTTCTCACCCCTGAATATTTCTCACATTTTTGGAGTTGAGGTGTACGGTGTGCATATCACTATTCAGAAAATATTACTTGCTTATTAAATTAAAAAATTAATTAATTATTTAAATGACTTTTGGTTGGGAAAAGGAGAACGAACCTTCACTTTATGGCACGCAAATAAGAGTTGTTTTTTTAATGTGTTCCCTAGATTTTTCGCCAAAACGGGCGACGAATTCGTTTTCAGCACCCCAAAATTAGTAAAAAAAATGGCTTCCACACTTTACCACGTTAGAATTTTTAAAAACTGTTTTTATGAAGATAAAAGTTTTTGCGCTCATATTTAATATCAATTTAATTAATTAATTTAATTTAATTCTTCTCTAAAACAGAAACCAAATATTATCGGAAAAAGAGGGGATTTATTTTCTATCATATCTATCTCCAGTTTCAACTAAGGGTGTTGAACTCCTTGTAAATAAATTAAAGTCTTCAAACTCTAGTGGTCATGATAATATTTCTAATAATTTGGTTAAAAAATGCAAATATGCGATAAGCGGTCCATTATGTTATATAATATACCTTTCTATAGAGAAAGGTGTATTTCCCAGTAAATTTAAAAGAGCTATAGTCTCTCCATTATACAAGAAGGAAGATTCAAATCACTATAATAATAATTATGGAGCCATTAGTCTACTATGTAGTTTCTCTAAAATTTTAGAACTCTCTCAAAGAGCAATTATAAGATTTTTTACATCAGAATATGTTACTGTCTCCTACTGAACATGGTTTCACTACAAACAAAAGCGCTAAGTCTGCGTTGTGTGATTTTCATCACAAAACCATTAAAGCTTTAGACAACAAGAAATCAGTTATAGGTCTTTTCGAAGATTTCTCACGAGCTTTTGACTTGATAGACCATCAGCTGCTTAAGGCCAAACTAGCACTATATGATATTCGAGGAACTGATTTACAAATATTTTTCTTCTATTTAGACAACAGGACACAAATTATAAAAATGGCTGGTGTAGTTGAAAGTAATATTTGTGATATTAAACAAGAAGTTCCACAGGGGTCAATTTTGGGACCACTTTTATATATTATATTTACTAACTATGTGGTCAGTCATCTACAAAAAATACCAAATGTTCATGTGATCTGTTATGCTGATGATACAAACATTCTAGTTACCGGCAACAACCTGCGCATCCATGTTACGCGGAGAGACTCACTGCGCATCCATTGCACTTGAGGAAACCCACTGCGCATCCATGGTGCTCGGGGAAACCCACTACGCATCCATTGTACTCGAGGAAACCCAGTGCGCATTAATAGTACTCCTGGAAACCCACTGCGCATCCATGGTACCCGGAGAAACCTACTGCGCATTAATTACATTCAAGGAAAACTTCTACGCATCCATGGTACTCGGGAAAACCCACTGCGCATCCATTGCACTCGAGGAAACCCACTGCGCATCCACTGAACTCGAGGAAACCCACTGCGCACATAGCACATGGGCGGGTATCTGTCAAATTTCATGCTTAAAAATATCCGTCTCCCTGTTCACCCGTTCGCGGCGTCTCTTTTTAAAAACCGTCGAATACGTGTCCTTATTTCCTCAGGAAAGCCTGTCTCTGGAATATCGCGTTTCTGACTTACGTGATTTCAGAGATACGGGTACCCTTTAAGGCGCAGTTACACGGCGCGTGATTGGGCGAGCCTGGCTCGGCGAGTCACGAAACACGCGCCTTGTGACATAGGCAACTTGGCATGGCTTGCGACTCGGGAGACGTTGCTCGCGTCGGCTCGCGTCTTCCATCTAGTTGTCGATACACGGTACACGGTACCAGGTTCGTGGAACCACGCACCAGGTTCGTGGATCGGCAAACCACGCGGCGTGTAACTGACCATCTACCACCCCCGTTTTCACCACTTCAAAAAGTGAAAATCGAAATTTCGTCCGACTCGTGTCTAATAGATTCCAATAAAGAGTACTTCTGTCAAATTTCATGCTTCTGGGTCTAACCGTTTCCGAAATGCTTAAAAACTTCCCCCTCCCCGTTCACCCGTTCGGGGGTCTTTTTTTGAAAACCGTCTTCTTGTTTCCTCAGAAGAGTCCATCGCTCGAATAATCACGTTTCTGACTTACGCGATTTCAAAAATACAGGTGCGTTTTAAACCATCTACCACCCCCGTTTTCAAAAATTGAAAATCGAAATTTCGTCTTACACGATCTAATAGATTTCAACAAAAAATATTTCTGCCAAATTTCATGCATCTAGATCTAACCTTTCCGGAAATACCTAAAATTTCAACCCCCTTTTTATCAAACAAAAAGGTATAATAATGGTTCTATTTATGTTATTAGACTTATAATAAACCACACTATTTGACAATATTTGATGAACTTATTAGTATATTATTCAACGAGTGGTAATAACTCACGCAGATGAAGTTTACAGCACGAGCCGCAGGCGAGTGCTGTAATTCATCAAGTGAGTTATTACCATTACCGCAAGTTGACTGCTATACTTTTTTTACGATTACAACAATAAATATTAAATTGAGAAAATTTTGTTTAAATTAGGTTTCTTTATTAATATAATTGACGGTAAAATTTAATTTAATTTAATTTAAATTAATTTAAGAATTTCTCTCGGGCAGAGCCACATCTTCGTGAAGCGCGTTACGTCGATTGGACAGGCCAGGCATGAAGATAAAGGTGATTGGCACTGTAACCTGGTGATTTATAATAACTCACTCATTGTAACTCACGTTATTTGTTTATGGATACTATTAATTGTTCAAAAGCAGTTCATTAATTAGTATATACCTTAATAAGAGTAGATAAAATCACCAAAAGTAGTATATATTAGTCATAGGTTTTTTGCTCCTAACTTAGCATATCTAGAATATTACCTACAATATCTTATTAATATTTGTAATCCTATTTACATTCACACTATTGTCTGTAATTCTCCTATTTCCTTATTCAAAACAGTAACCATAAAATTAGTATAATGTCCTGTAGTCTGACTGCCTTTGTATGTTCATTCACTTTAATCATCTGAAAATGTCACGTTGAGTGCCGAACTACGGTAAGGTGCAAGTTACAAATATTTCGAATTCACCGGCATTCCAAGTAAGAATGAAAGAATGACTAGATATTTATTAGCCGGTGTTGTCAAATGTCGGACGCAGCATTATACGATTTTTGAATAGAGAATATTTGAAGTATATTTCTGTTCACAAATCTATGCGCCCCCAAACATAATTCGATGGAACTAAAAATATACTTTTAGTTTCACGGAACATATGATACTGCGTCCGAATCCAAAAAAAACTCGGGTCAATATTTTGCTTAATTGAAACGAAACAGAATTTATTTCTATGTCTATATATAACCCAGGAGACGAAGAACATTTTGAGGTGCTGAAAATCGACCATTTCAGAGATTTGTTGAAGATAACACGGGAAAACAATACTGCGTCCGGTATACAGACGCAGTATTGTACAGGACGCAGCAGTGTATGGTATCGTGCACATGTACGGACGCAGTATTGTTTGCTGGACAAATATATATATATATATATATATATATATATATATATATATATATATATATATATATGTATGTATAGACGGTATATTGTGTAGCCCGATATATCGACAGGTCGTTCATAAGCCCGGCATTTCCCGAGTGTATAAATTAACAAATTTATTAAATATGGCGATTGTTATGAATCTTTTCTAATAGGAAGCCACTAGGGGTAGCTAATTATTATTTTTCTTTCAATTATATAAACATGGCTTATTTCAGAGCACGGATATATTTACTGATCCTTTCAAAGCCCGCTGTATATAAGAATATAGCTAGCGTTCGTTCTCCGGCCCAGCGATGTTGCCAATGTAATCGGGCCTCAGTAGGTTATATTTTTATAATATATATTTCTTTGATGCATGCATCGTCACGAAGCACAATATAATAGGAGTACTTGCTATACTGCGGCACTACCATTACTGTTTACAGTAGAGACGCTAATGGAGGGCCAGCTATTAAAGGAAATATATTCATTCTTTGAATGCCAAAATAATATAACAGTTACGTTTTTTATTATTCATTGTTACGAATTTGAAGATATATTAGAAGAACCTAATAAAATATTAGGTTATTTTTTTATGCAAATAGACATTAATTATTAGTAACTGATAATGTAATTACTCCGTGGTAGGCCTATAAGTATTTAAATATTTTGAATTTATCCTCATTTTTTGTTTTCCACTTTTAAAGTATTGCCTTATTAACAGTAAAATAAAAAGATGCAAAGGGGTAGAAATTAAATTACGTTTATTTACCTAACATAGATATATAAAACGAATTGTTTTAATAGTACAGTAACATCAGGTATAATAGTAAAAGAATCCTTTGATGCAATTTTTCTTTTGAAAATGTACTTATTTTGAGACAGCAAGTGACCTTTGTATTTCCGAGTATATGGGTCAAATATGAGCAAAAAATGATTGCCATCAAATAACAACAAAGCATGAAGTTCTCTTTGAAGTATTTATAAGTTTTTATTTAATTTTATTTCACTGTCACTATAATACTTATAGGCTTAAAGTTATTACAATGACATTTGCTACGTACTAGCTGTCCCAAGTTAACATCAATTGAAAGTTGCATTATATGAAATAAGATTTCAGATTCAGTTTGTTCCACTGTGCAAAGAAATATCTTTAAAAATTAAAAAATATATATTTTTTTAAAATTGCGCAGAACCCTTAAAGTGTACAGATAAACGTATAGGGACAAAAAAGTGTCTTCTTTACAAGAGCTTTCAAACAAAAAAAAAAAAAAAGAAAATAGAAATCGAACCATTAGGAGCTGAGATAAAAAAACATTCATTGTGGCTAATGGCAGCCATCTTTAATGGTCGCCATTTTGGTGTTGCACGGATTTTAAAGTGGCTCCCTATCTGGAAAGTTACCTTTTGGCATCAACTATGACCACAGAAAGTGGCACATCCCAATAAAGCACAAAGTTCCCTTTTAAGTATGGCAAGCAAAAATTTAATATTTTCTTTTATTGATTATGTTATATGCTTGCACTAATAAAAATAATAATTATTATTATTATAGTACAGTACCTAGAGATAAAAATATGCAAAACTTCAGAATAATGTCATATTGAATGGATTTCGTTCATTTTGGAAGTATAAGCTTCACAGAAAAGTTTCTATATTGTGCGGGGGCTTGCTAATTTATAGGGGGTAGATGCCATCCCCTCTCAGGGGGTGGCACTTAAAAAATATATATATTTATTGGAGCTGAAGTAGAAACAAATTTTGAGAAGAAAAGGTTCTATGCAATTTCGTCAGGTATCTCGAAAAGTATTACTTTATCGAAAGAATGTTACAGACCAATTACATAAAGTACAAACTGGGAATTAATTATATTTTTTGTTTATTGATTGATTGATTAATAATTTCGGAGATATTTAAGTTTACATTTGGCGTCCAAGTGTTCATAAGATAATTATTTAGAGTATCTCAGAAACTGTGACACATACGTCAAGGATGCTAGTAAGTAGAATAATAGGTTATTAATTAAGCTTTCAACTGTTTTTTTATTTGTTTCTATAGCATAAAAAACAAAGAAGTTATGACCGAAGCAATGTGCGTCTACACATTTTTTTTAAACAACGTCGCCATTTTGTTACTGTAATTAGCCAGTAATTAAAAAAAGGAATTTCAAACACTGTTTCTCATTAATACATAGCATGAAGTGAAGTGAAGTGAAGTGAAGTTCTCCATGCGATAAAATTATAATTTTTTAACACAGTTTTATTAGCTTCACTTGACTGATTAATGTATGCAAACAAATCTTGCAACTCAATTTTCAACCACTTTTAAATGCCATATTGATTTGAAACTGCAAATTTATTTAAGACTAGTGACAATGCAGTATTATAGTGTTGGACTTTGAAAAACTTGATGAGGGAAGGAAATAATAATAATAGTAATATATGTAAGCTTTTTATTTTTCGAAATAGAAAGAGCGTATTAGTAATGTCTATCAAGAGGGAATAGAGATAAAGAATAGAGGCAACTTTTTAAAGAGAAACTTCTAAGGGCGCATTATGCATTTCTCATCAGTGGGGAGTGAATTTGTTGTGCTATAATTAAAATATTTTTGTTGTAAAGTGCTTGAAGTCAAAATATCAAGAAGGAATGAGTTCCTTCTAGTACTATGGATGCACAGTGGGTTTCCCCGAGTAAAGTGCGTGAAGTAGAAGTTCTATTTCTACCGTGTGGTCCATGTTTCTATTTTATACTTTCTTTTGATTGACGTACTTCTTCAAATATGTATGTATATTGTTTTTATAATGTATGTGTATATCTGTTGAAAATAAATATATCTATCTATCTATCTATCTATCTATCTATCTATCATGGCACACATATTTCTTACATTATTAGATGTATGTAAAAAGACTGAAATATAAAAAACTAATGTATATTAAAAAGAACCAAAGAGCACACTTTTATTTCAACTAAAAATTAAAAAATAATTATCGCTCAGTGCATTTACTAAGTAATGAAATCACAAGATTACTTGTTTTAAATGACTAAATATAAAAGTGTGGCGTGCTCAATGAATATTTTGGTTTGTAATTAAAAGAATTAAATAATCAACTTTTTGACTCGAGAGTCCTTTAGCCGTCATTTTAGAAAAACTAAAAATTACTGAACGCTTTGATTTTCATTTGTTGAGGTTATGTAATTCACCTAAATCGTTAAAATGTGCACAGTGCAGTATTTTAAGGAAAATTTGTTTTAAACAATTTGGTTTTTGTACTATCTGATTTCATCAATAGAACTTCAGGACCTTTTCTGCAAAATGGTAATATGTCCGAACATTTTTTGTATACCAGGTGACACAGGAGATATGTAACACCCCGTAGCATGTTTATTTAAAAAGATATTATTTTGAAATTTGGTAGACTTACATAATGCATGATTGTCCTTTTTTTGGTACAAACAAGAAGTTTTTTCCACTTCCGGTTTCACCGGAAGTGACATCTACTTTGTTATTTTAAATGGCACCCTGTATATATTTTTTCCTATCTGATTCTACTTAAATTTCTCTTTTCAACTATGTATAGCAAGATGACATTTGTTTTTAAAATGGCTGCTGAAAACCATTTTATTGCACTTTTATTGCAAGTCAAGTTGGCTATGGTATGAAATGTGGCGGTAATTAATGCTTAATGTACTGCGATATCAAAAGAACCCTTGTACACAATTTTGTGTTTCATATTTGTTTTGTTCTAATCAGTAGCCGAAGAGACTTTGTAGAATTTTTATATTAAATAAAAATCTCTAGACTAAATCTCCGAAATCATAAAAACCAAGATAGAAACACTAATTTTGAATTTGACCCATTTGTAAAATATTTATTTATATTTCACTTTTACCCAATACAATTCATTGGTATGTCTGATTTTGCTTGCTTTTAAATAAAATTGTTTTCGAAGAATCTCAAAATGCTGGCCATTATTTTTCCTGCAGCGTCGAATTCATGTAACAGTACCTCTAAGCACATTTTCTAACTGCAATTCAGTAATCTCATTTATTGCTAACCTAACTCTCATTTTTAAGTCTTCCCGATTTTGCAGTGGAGTTTTATAAACTAATTTCTTGAGATGGCCCCATATGAAAAAATCAAGTGGCGTAAGATCCGGACACCTCAGGGGCCATCTAATTGGTAAAAGTGAAATACGAATAAATATTTTACAAACGGATAAAATTGAAAATTAGTGTTTCTATCTTAGTTTTTGTGATTTCGTGGATTTAGTCTAGAGATTTTTCTTTAATATAAAAATTGTACAAAGTCTCTTCGGCTACTGATTAGAACAAAACAAATATGAAACACAAAATTATGTACCATAGTTCTTTTGATATTGCAGCGCACTAAGCATTAATTACCGCTACATTTCATACCATAGCCAACTTGACTTAATGCAATAAAATGGTTTTCAGTGGCCATTTTAAAAACGAATGCCATCTTGCTATACATAGTTGAAAAGAGGAATTTAAGGAGAATCAGATAGGAAAAAAATATATACAGGGTGCCATTTAAAATAACAAAGTAGATGTCATTTCCGGTGAAACCGGAAGTGCAAAAAATTTCTTGTTTATACTAAAAGAAGGACAATTACACATTATATAGGTCTACCAAATTTCAAAATAATATCTTTTTAAATAAACATGCTACGAGGTGTTACATATCTCCTGTGTCCCCGGTATATGTAGAATATGCAGAATTACTTTAATTTTTGAAAAAAATAAGTTAATGTGTTTATCTGCTTTCATCTTAATTTTGTTTTAAAAAGTTATGATCTTGTTATCTAAATATAAAAAAAAAGTTTTATTTTCTGTTTCCTTAGTTAACAAATATGATAATGAGAATCTTAAGAGAATTATTTAAGTAGTTTTGATTTTATAATAAAGTCTAACTCAAGGATTACAATGTACATATTTTTTAACATGCTCATTACAGTTCATTTTCAATCATTCATCTTCATGAAGTCCTAAGTACTTACTAAGTATTACTATTTTAGTTAGACTTTTATTATTTCCGATAAAATATAAATCCATATTGCTTACAAATATTAAATATGTAAGCAGAAATACAAGATATATATTTTTTCAAATATTAAATATTTCTGAGCAAAATAGACCACAGATTTTCCCAAAGTTGTTAATAATTTGTAGAACTTACTCTTTAATGAGGTGGTTGCACTTGCCAATAATAAAATGAATGATGTGAAACTGAACCAAGTGCTTTTGAAATCAAACATTAACTTATATAAAATTATCTTAAAGCTATAAATAATAATCACATCAAATGTCTTTTCAACTTATCGACTGAGGTATTAAAAATATCTAGTCGAGCATTTCTTACAATTCTACTCGTACCTAAATTAGAACCAGGTTTCTGGCTGATTGGACTAGCTCCACAGTGCCACAAAAAAAAAGAACCAGGTTCGATGATTCTGAATAAAAAATGTGTAAGTTTCTCTTAAAGGTCTCTGGGGAACATAGAAGTCTATTGAAGAGAGTAATTCAGGCGAGTCAATAATGCCTTTGCTGATTTTGAATGCCAAGACAATATCTGCGTTGATTCTGCGTACAAAGATTTAAATTATTTAAAATTACATTATAATTAATTATATCCGTAGCAATGTTGACCTTATATGCAGCATAACGTAAGAATCTTTTTTGCACTCTTTCTATTTTATCTATATGCACTTGAAAATATGGAGACCATATTACTGAACAATTTTCTAAGTGAGTTCTAACTAGTGAAATATATAGTAATTTTATGGCAGCTATGTTTCTAAAATCTTTAGTATGTTTTTTAATGAAACCTAGTACTTTTAGAGATTTATTGCATATTAAGTCGATGTGATGCACAAATGTCAGTTTGGGGTCAAAATATATACCTAAATCACGTATTACTCTTACATTTTCAATTGGTGCATCTTTAATTACAATTACATACGAATTTATTGATGGATATCTCTTTACTAAACTGGATATATTTGCATTTTGAAACATTCAGTGTTAATTTTTTACGCTTACACCAATCCTGAAATCTGGTAATATCATCTTGTAATTCAACAATAGAGGTGGAATCTTTAATTTCTTTAAATATTTTTAAGTCATCTGCATACATTAGTACCTGGCTATATAAGAAGCATTCTACAACATCGTTAATAAATAGATTGAACAGCAGAGGTGCCAAGTGCGCCCCTTGAGGAACACCTGACCTAACTTGAATTTCATGTGAATAATAGTTTTTAACTTTTACAATTTGAAATCGGTAACTTAAATATGATTTTAACCATTTCAAGAGACTGCCGTGAATATATCGAGATAATTCGTTTAGAAGCAATGTGTGATCTACTTTATCAAATGCCTTGGAGAAATCTGTGTAAATTGAATCCACACAGTATCCATTCTCCAAAGATTTGACAATAAAGTCTTCATATATTAACAAGTTTGTTGATATAGATCTGCCTTGAAAGAATCCATGTTGCTTACTATTAATACAGTTTTTCAGTTTAGAAGTTAGGAAGTTGTTTACCAGTGATTCAAAAATTTTAGGTATATGCGAAATTCTAGTAATAGGTCGATAGTTAATAACCAATCCTCTGTCACCAGACTTTTTATAGATAGGAACAATATAGAATTTTTTCCAAGTAGTTGGAAATACTCCTTCGGATAATGATTTATTAAATAGAAGCCACAGAGGTCTTGACAGAGCAAAAGCGCAGGACTTTAGAAAATAGGCTGATATGTCATCTGGTCCTGGACCCTTTTTACAATCTAAATTACTTAATTTGTCTAGAACCTCAGTTATTCCTATACATAAATTATTATATTGTGAGTCTAGATTGATGCCAAATGAGTGGCAAATAGATTTACAATAGATTTTCCATCTTCAGCTATTTCTTCAAGATAACTAACAGTGTTGGGATAAGATCTTCCTTACCTTTATCACGCACATAGTCCCAAAAGACTCTTGAATTGCTTAGCACACTATTTTCCACCTCATTAATATAGTTCCTGTAGCAAACGGAGGCTTGTTCTTTACAAACTGATCTTAAATAACTGAAATGATTATAATCATCTAATCTTCTGGTAATTTTATATTGCCTTTGAGCAGCTCGCTTATTTATAATATTTTGTTTCAATTCGCTGTCAAACCAGATTGGAAATTTGAAATTACTTTTTATTTTCATTTTAGGACCAAATAGATCAATACATTGAGATAAGGTTAGATAAAATATTTCAACAGCAGTATTTAGCTCGGCATTCAAAATCGTGTCCCAGTGAACACAGGTGGAATTAAATAACTTATTTATATCATTAAAATTACATATTTTAAAATTATACATGAATTCCTCAAACTCCAAACATTGATATGATTTATCACAGGGCAC
The DNA here is from genome assembly GCA_936432065.2 of Rutpela maculata. Taxonomy (NCBI): domain Eukaryota; kingdom Metazoa; phylum Arthropoda; class Insecta; order Coleoptera; family Cerambycidae; genus Rutpela; species Rutpela maculata. The sequence continues at coordinate 111,932,512 of OW386287.2, read as the reverse complement.
AAAAATAGCAATGGATGGGTGATGCTTATCACATTTTACTAGATAATCAGAGGCAAGTGAAACATCTAATAATGAGTTGCTAGAAAAAACTAGATCTAACATTACATTGTTAGCCTTTGATATCGTATTAAGTTGAAACAAGTTCAAGTATGGAAAAGATTCGACTAAACAATCGGCAGAGGAATTATAACCAGATGATAGAAGCCCTAGATCGTCATTCCACCAAGTGATTTCAGGCAAATTATAATCACCAACAATACACAACATCACGTCACTATAGGTTGAAGTCATAAATTCTGTCGAATCACAATGGAGCTGATAGCTATCTTTGTTAGATCCTGGAGGAATATAAACAGCACCATTTTTAATTTTTCATAGTTAATTAGCAGCCAGAGTTCATCGAATTTAAAAGAACAATCTGCGTGATTAAAATCAATAGTTCGGACATAAATTGAATCATGCACTGCCACTAAAACACTGCCACCACGCGATTTTCCAGTAGCTTCTAAATCACGATCTTTTTTAAATACCTGATAGTTATAGAATCCTAGTTCAGAACTATGAATATCTGACGTTAAAGAACTTTCCGTGATGATATAGATGTCATAGGAATTGACAGCAATATTTTTTATCAGCTCAGGAATTTTTGTTCGCAGACCATTTACATTCTGATAATACATCAATAAACCAGTTAAGTTTGGTGAATGACTTGAATGGCCTCTGGAAAATTTCTGGGTGAATTTTGATGTGTTGAAGTATTATGATAATTGACATTATCCAGACTGTTTGATGACTTTGAATTTGAGATTGTTTGACTATTGTGATCCCAATTTTGTGGTTCTGATATATATACTGGTTTCTTTTTAAAATTGAATCGTCAGAATATTGTACCATCGGGCCAAAATTCTGTTGAATTTAACTTATCATAAAATTGAGTGTTGACTCCAACTTTGAATGCCTTTAGTTTGCCAGTTGTGTTAAGTTGCTCCACCACAAGATGTTCATCATTTTTGATAGTAGCTTTTTTCTTGATAAATGTCCTTATAATATCTGCAGTTACTTCATTGTTGACCTTACCAACATATAACCACATTTTACTTGAGACACTTTTAAAAAGTTCTTCTCTGGACACAACAGCAGTTCCTCTCATTACTTTTTGTTTGCTTTTAGTATTTTTATATCTTACAGTTTGGAAAGATTCATTGTTTTTAGAAGTAGTAAGGATAGCATCATTTACAGCCTTTTTTACTTGTGACGCAGTAATTTTTGAATATGTTGGTTTCTGGGTAGTTCGATCAACTAATATTGCATCGATGCCACTTTGGTCACCTAAGTTTTGATTATTTACTTTTCGTTCCACTAATTCATGGATTTCAAAAAATCAATTTGTATAAATATAATCTGTATATATATTTTTTTATCTTAATAAAACAAATTTTAAGCAATAAATGTTTTTTTATTTATATCTTTTTCATATATTTTAATATAAATATCAAAATAACATGTAAATTACGCTTACATTAGCTTACAAAATCTATTATTATAGATAGATAGATAGATAGATACATTTATTGATGTTAACGTACATAGTATTTACACAGGTCTTAATATATAATATATAATATGATCAAAATATTGATCAACGTAATGACGTAATATTTATATCATTGGTCACTTAAAAATAGATAAAATATAGACAAATGAATTAATAAAGTAACTACATACATATACAAGAAATAAATATATACAAGAAATACTTATAAAGAACAATTACGAATAATAAAAAAACAAATTATGGCACACTATTGTTAGAGGTGTAATTTAAATACTCCTCATGAATAAAGTGCCTTTCTTAAAAAGGCTCTTGACATTATCCTTAAACTGACTAGAGGGCAACATTTTATATTTAGTGGGCAACACATTATAACATTTTAAAGCAATGAAATTCAGATTTTTTTGGCTTTTGGACAGTCTGCAGAATTTTGGAACTAACATATCGTTATTACGTGTATTATAATTATGTATGTCACTATGGGTAGTGAATTTTTCCAAATTATTCTTAACATACATTACACATCCAAGTATAAACATACAGGGAAAAATTAGTAAACTATTATTGACAAAGGAGATCTTACAATCGTCTCTGTATCCAATTCCATCTACAGTTCTCCATGCTTTACGCTGTAGCCTGAAGATCCAGTGCCATGAGGATGAATATCCCCATGCCAAGATGGCATATGACATCACGGAGTGGCACAGAGCATAATAAGCCATTTTTGGGATAGGTTTAGAGATACAGTCACCTAATAGTCTTAGAAGATAGATATTACTAGACAGTTTCCCTGCCACTGAATCAACGTGATAATTCCAACTAAGACTGGGGTTAATAGTTACACCCAGAAATTTAACACTTCCAGGATTATCAAAGTTAGTATATCTTAAGGACCGTACCATTGTTTGAGTTTTAGACAAATTTAAACTAAGCCCATTATGAGAAAACCATTGCTCGGCCTTTGACTGTGCAACAAGATCCTCGTCAATGACCTCATTCAGTAGGTACTTTGCCTGTATTAGACATTGTGGTGTCATCTGCAAAAAATATAAAATCAGTGAGTGGTACATTGATTGATAGGTCATTAACATAAATTAGGAAGAGTAAAGGACCCAAAACTGGCACTCCTATGTCTATGTACATTTCTTGGGATATATTATTGCCACATTTAACTTTTTGTATTCTTCCTTCTAAGTAGGATTTAATTAATTTAATACTATTTAAGTCAAAATTGTACTCCCTAAGCTTCCTAATTAATAGATCATGCAGAACACAGTCAAAGGTTTACTAAGGTTACAAAAGGTGGTCACCAGGTACTCTCCTTTTTCGAAACATTCCATGGCCTTCTCAGTAAAATCCAATATTGCATCGATGGTACTCCTTTTGGATCTAAAGCCATATTGTGAGGTTACAAACAGATTGTCAGTTTCAAAATAGGCTGTAATTCTAGATTTCAGGGCTCTCTCGAATATTTTTGAAAAAATGGATAATAACGATATAGGTCTAAAGTTCGATATGTCATCGGGGTTTCCTTTTTTATAAATAGGGAGTATGAGTGCTTTTTTTAGACTGCTAGAAAATATTCTTTCTGTGATAACTAGATTTACTAGTTTTGTTAAAGAGATGACAATAAGGTCTTTAATATACTTTATGAGATCAACATTAAAACCATAAATATCCTTGCTACCTGTGTTCTTTAAAGAACATATTATTTCCCAGACCTCTATATAGGATACTGGTGTAAGAGAGAAAGTGGCACCTGCCACGTCAATACTTTCCAAATAGTTATTTGGGTTAATATTATTTTGTTGCAACTTTTTTATAAGATCATGGAGAATATTTATAAAGTATTCATTTGCTAAGTCAGGATCGATTTTAATTTTTTGTATTTGCCACATTTCTTATTATTTATAATTTTCCACATTTCTTTTGATGAACAGTCTGAATTTTTTATTACATTGTCATTAGCATGAATTTTAGATTCTTTTATTTTAGTTTTATACGTATTTCTGAATTTATTACAATAATTTTTAAGCTCTTGTGTAGGGTTAAGTGAATACATTTCATTCAACAGTGCTAGCTGTTCCCTAGTTTCCCTTATGTCATACGTAAACCAACTATTTTTAAGGCCATTTCTATGATTTGTTTTTTTAGTTTTTTTAGTTTTACGTTATTAAACGCTTCCGATAATAGACCCAAGAATGTATCAAATTTTTTATTAGCACTGCAATTATCATTAACAAAATCTCAGTTTATCTGGGATACGGCATCAAAAAACTTTAATTTACCCAAATCATTGTTAGTCCTAACAACTATAGTTTCAGGCATTGAAACTTCGCTACAGTTAGGTAGTTCTAATGAGAGGCCATGATGGTCAGAGAGGCCGGCTTTGACTATAGTTGTGTTTGAGGTATGTTCATTGAAATTTAAAAAGATATTGTCAAGACAATTATTCCCGTGGGTTTTTCCATTGACTGTAGACCTGAAAGAGTTGCTAGAAAATCACACAATAATTTGGCATTCTTATCATCTGTGCCGAATTTGACATTAAAATCGCACGTTAATACTATCTTATTTTTACTGTTGATCATCAAAAGCCCCTTTTCTAGTAAGTTTAAGAATACGTCTATATCTCCATTTGGAGATCTATATAGAGCAAGAGATATTGCTACTATATATTTTGACAGCAGATACCTAAAAGTGTAGATCAACTGACAAGTTATTTACATTTTCTATTACATCAGTTAGTATATTCTCTTTCTTAAGAATTATTACACCACCATGAGTATGATTAATTCTACAATAGGAACCTGCCACTTTAAAACCTAATAAGCTAAAACTTTCGATTTCCTTTGGTTTTAACCAACTCTCACTAATACATAACAAGTTAAAGTTTTTGTCCGCTAAGAAGGCTTCCAGTTCATTGACTTTGTTAGTTATACATTGAATGTTAATGTAAAATATATTTAAAAAAAAAATATATATATATATATATATATATATGCCTAACACATAGATACGCCTCCGAATATAAGGGTACCAAGAGCCGACGCCTCCGAAATCGGAGACGAAATCGAAAAAGTGGAGGCGAAAACGAATGCCCGTGTATATATGGTTTAAAATGATGTTTACCATTCATACATGGATTTTAGCATGGAGTCGAAAATGACCCCTACGTCTCTACACATATACACTTTAGTATACATCATCTCGCATTAGAGGGGCGTGACTGTTTTTATACTAGATACGCTGAAATGTATCTTCCAGTTGTATCACCTCCTTATACTTATAGTGCGTCCCTGCCTCATAATACTGGCAACACTGTACGTAGTGGATATATTTTATTAAGATTTCAACTATAGAATAAGACTCTAGCTTATTTTGCGGGCTTATTAAGTCGGTAATCAGCCTTTAGTCATTTATCACTATAGGTGGAGAATAAATTTTGAATGGATCGGATTGAATCTGTCCATAGCTTCTTGTAAAATATTAACAATTTATTTTTCAACATTGAAATTTTCTGTTATTTTCCTTTTATCTACGGCCCTAGTAATTTTATCTTAAAAATAAAAATACCAAGTCTTTCACAATAAAACTTTATAATGATTTGTTAATTTAAAAAAAAAATAAAAACCACAAAAATTGCATTTCTTTAGAATTCAAAAAATATAACGTAATAATGCATCTATTTTAACGAAAGTTAGTGAAACTATGCCCTTTATTGAACTAAACCTTAATGTCAAATTTTAGCGCAACATATTTATCTAATGGCCAAAACCAATAAAAATTTCGAAATTTCCATCTCTTATTGTTTAAGGCAGACAGTTTTTTCAAAATGTAGGTTTTTACAGCGATATTAAGGGAAAAAATTGTATCTTTATTTAAACGGTTTTTTTGAAATTTGGTTATAAATTTTAAAATTATAGTTATACACAAATTCGAATAACTATGAATTTTTTTATCAAACCAAAAACAACAAACAAAAAAAAAAAGGAAATATGAAATATTTGACATTTTTCTAAAAAATTATCTACTTGCAGTTGGGCCCGAGATACGTCAGTTTTTTTGTTTAGGTCACTTATAAGACTGGTTGTTCTCCAATGCTTATATTGTCTCTGCTATTTCAAAATAATCCAAAACTACAATTTTTGAAATTACATCGTATAAGGCTTTGAGAACATATCCCACATTTTCAATTTTCTTGTAACTTCCTTAATTCTTGTCACGAAAAGGGAAAACCAACCTAACCTAAACATCTATCCTTATGTACATGTATACAGCTTTTTAAAACTTTTAATATTACTGATACAATAAAAAAAAATTTCGCGATCTGGATTTAAATCCGAGACGTCCGCATGTTGGAATAAAAAGCGCTAGTCGTCCAAGTGCAACAAAACTTCATTATTTATTTCTTATACTAGGTTATCTGACGACTAAGGTCTTATACTTATTTGGCTATGCTATTATCGAATCTCTAACATGATCGCGAAGATCTGATTTTCGGACATCTATACACTGTCTGTACTTCTGGATTATTTTCAACTAGCTGAGGCAAAATATAAGTATTGAATAAAAACCAGTTTAAATTTCAAGAAATATCGATTTGCTTATTTATAATACTTGACGAGGGGTAATACCTCCCACAACTTGCAGATTGATTCATATCCCAAGTAAATGTACGAGTTATTCTTCATAATTTTTATAACTCTAGAATAGGAAAATTGCTCAAACTGGAAAGAAAAATAACCAGCATTGATTGAGTGATATTGATTGAGTGTTATCATTGGTGTATAGATAATTATTCTAATAACACAGCCCCACAAAAAAAAAGTGGTCTGTCTGGCGGACTAAACCAGTGTATCCGTATGTATTTAGACCCGCTGAAACCGAATCCGAAGTCAGAATTGTCAGATTGGCTCGTTTTTCACCCCTAACCCCAAAAAACACCCCCAAAAAAAATGGTCTCTCCGGCGGACTAGACCAATGTATCCTTATGTATTTGGACCTGCTGAAACTGAATCTGAAATCAGAATTGTCAGAGTGGCTTGTTTTTCACCCAATCCTATCCTATCCTAATGTATTTTGACCTGCTGAATCTGGATTCGAAGGTAGAATTGACAGATTGACCATACCAGTGTGTCCTTCTGTATTTAAATCTGCTGAAACCGAATCCGAAGTCAGAATTGTAAGATTGGCTCATTTTTCACCCTTAACCCCAAAAAACACCCCCAAAACAAAAAGAAAGTAGTCTGTCCAACCGACTGTACCAGTGTATTCTTATGTATTTTGACCTGCTGAATCCGTATTTGAAGTTAGAATTGACAGATTGGCTCATTTTTCACCCTTAACCCCGAAGAATACCCCCGCCCCAAAAATGATCTGTCCGCTGAAATCGAATCCGAAGTCAGAATTGTAAGATTGGCTGGTTTTTCACCACTAACCCCAAAAAACACCCCCAAAACAAACAAAAAATGGTTTGTCTGGCGGACCATACTAGTGCATCCTTACCAAATACATAAGTATACATTGGTATGGTCCGCTGGGCAGACCATTTTGTGGAGGAGGGGTGTTTTTTGGTGGTTGGGGGTGAAAACGAGCCAATCTGACAATTCTAACTTCGGATTCGGTTTCAGCGAGTCCGAATATATATGGATACACTGGTATAGTCTACCGGACAGACCACTTTTTTTGTATTGGGGGTGTTTTTTGAGGTTAGGTGTGAAATACGAGCAAATCTGACAATTCCGACTTTGAATTCGGATTCAGCAGGTCAAATTACAAAAGGATCCACTGGTATACTCCGCCGGACAGACCACTTTGTTTTTGTCTTGGGGGTGTTTTTGGGGTTGGGGGGTGAAAAACGAGCCAACCTGACAATCCTGACTTCGGATTCGGTTTCAGCAGGTCCAAATACATAAGAATATACTGGTCTGGTCTGCCAGACAGACCATTTTTTGGGGGGTGTGTTTTTCGGGGGTTAGAGGTAAATAACGAGCCAATCTGACAATTCTGACTTCGGATTCGGTTTCAGCGGATCCAAGTACATACGGATACACTGGTATAGTTCGCCAGACAGACCACTTTGTTTTTGTTTTAGGGGTATTTTTTGGGATTGGGGGTGAAAAACGAGCCAATTTGACAATTCTGACTTCGGATTCGGTTTCAGCAGGTCCAAATGTATAAGAATATACTGGTCTGGTCCGGCAGACAGACCATTTTCTTTGGGGGGTGTTTTTTGGGGTTAGGGGTAAAAAACGAGCCAATCTGACTTCGGATTCGGTTTCAGCGGGTCCACGTACATACGGATACACTGGTATAGTTCGCCGGACAGACCACTTTGTTTTTGTTTTCCGGGTATTTTTTGGGGTTGGGGGTGAAAAACGAGCCAATCTGACAATTCTGAGTTGGTTTCAGCAGGTCCAAATGTATAAGAATATACTGGTCTGGTCCGCCGGACAGACCATTTTCTTGGGAGGGGGGGGGGGGGGGTGTTTTTTGGGGTCGGGGGTAAAAAACGAGCCAATCTGACAATTCTGACTTCGGATTCGGTTTCAGCGAGTTCAAGTACATACGGATACACTGGTCTAGTCCGCCGGACAGACTACTTTTTTTTTTGTGGGGCTGTGTAATTCTTCCACTGAAGCTAGAGTACTACAATTAAAAAATAACAGAATACTTAAATTCATATGCAAAAAATTTCAGTCTCCCCCAAATCATGAACTATTAATCTCAAAAATAAAAACTATGGAAACCGCTCTACTTGCAGAAATAGGAAATCTACATAAAGAAATTCGTTTTCAAGATGACAAATTAAATAATCAGGCTGTTCTAATCAACAGGCTCATAAATGAGATCTTAGAAATGAAAGAATCAAATATAGCAAAACATAAAAACAGTGAAGTTCTGCTGGTTAAACCAAAAGAAAAACAACAGAGCATTACAACCAAGAGCGACTTAAAAAGGAATATTGATCCTAAAAGCATGGCCATCGCAGTGGAAAACATAAAAGAAGGAAAAGAGGGAGCAGTCATTATCAATTGCAATAATATTAATTCTAAAGAGAAAATAAGAAAAATGGTAGAACAAGAACTAGGTACCAAATATACTGTTGCTGATGGGAAACAGAAAAACCTTAAAATAATAATACAAGGAGTAGAAGAAGAGTTTATTGATGGAAGTGATGAGACAATTATAGAAGCCCTGCGAGAACAAAATGAATTAGGTGCGACAAATGACTCAATTCTTGCCGTTCACTCAAAATATAAACAAAAGGAGAAAATAAACAAAGGAAATATAGTCCTCACTGTCGACACAAACTTAAAAAATAAAATTTGTCAATTAGAAAGGCTAAACATAGGCTGGAGAAGATGTGTAGCCCATGAGTACTTCACAGTAGTAAAGTGCTTCAAGTGTGCCAGGTATGGTCATACGGTGGCTAAATGTGAAAACGATTTAACCTGTTTCAACTGTGCGGGTCCCCATAAAACAACTGATTGTACCTCAAATTCTTTAAAGTGTATAAATTGTACAGAAACAAATAAGAAACTTAGAAAATCTCTACTCATGTCTCATGTATCACCCAGTAACCAATTCAAACTGCCCATGCTATCAGAGGATTATAAATTTGGAAGGAAGGAAGACAAAACAAGCATAGCAGATAAAGAAGGGAAATACAAAAATGTTTACAGAAAATATTGATATAACAATGGTTAATGAAGAGGCGAAAAGCATTACGTTAAATTCAAACTCAGCAAATAAGTTAAATACACTTGTCTTAAATGCGCAATCTTTAAAAAATAAATGTGGCCAAATTGAATGCTTTTTAAAAAGTGACAAGAAGAGTTACCATGTCCTATATGTTTCTACGAACATTTTCAAGAAAAACTCACATTCATGGAGGAAGCATAATATTCTGCAAACATGAATTAGAATACAGAGAGAGATGTGACATCACTAAATATTCATCAGAAATAAATTGCGAAATTTCTGCTATTGAAATTTTATCGATAAACTGTATTATTGTAACTATCTACAGATCCCCCAATGGCGATCCTGAATGTTTTTTTGACATTATGTATCAAATATTAGAAGTATTATTCAATACAATTAGATTAGTGATTGTAAATGGCGACTTTAATTTTAAATTTAATACGAACGACCTGAATACAAACATATTTATAAATATCTTAACATCCTTTGGTTTTGAACAAACTATTTTTGAAGCTACTAGGTTAGAAAATTGCCTTGACAATATTTTTGTAAATTTTATAGGTATAATTAATTATTGTACTAATGTTTTTGAACTAAAATTATCAGATCATAAAGCTTGAAAGATCAGCTTAGATATTGGTGAAGTACATGTTCAGGATACTATAAACTACTGTAGGCCAATAACGCAAAAGAGGTTAAATATTATGTATCAACAACTAGAATATCAAAATTGGGATTTTATTGCTATGGAAGGAAACTGTGAGGATAAATGTAGCAAATTCATGAATATCTTAGTGAACTCTATAGATCAATCCTTCCCCTGAGTTAAAAAAGTAATGTATCGTGACAAGAAAATATGTTGGTTCAATGACAATTTAAGGGATATGAGAGAATAATTACATTTACTTATTAACTTGTATATAATATATCACACCCCAAACTTACTAATACAAATTAAAGCTTATCGTAAAAAATAACGTGATGAAATAAATGAATCAAAAAGAAAAGCAAATAATGTATGTATTAAATTCCGGAAATCCTGTAAAGTCTATGTGGGATATTGTAAATGACAACAGACAAATTAAAAATAAACACTCTCTACAAGATGAAGTTAATTTAAATGCGGAAGTTTTTCACCAATATTGCTCCTGATATTACAATATCTACCTGATCCTACCAGATCATCTGTAGAATACTTGAGAAATTCAAATATCATGGTAAATAATTTGACATTTAATTTTAGACCAGTAAGCGTTGAGGATGTAAATAAAGCTATAGAAAATGTCAAGCCAAAAAATAGTAGACTGTTATGACCTGAACATAAAAATTATTAAATTTCTTAAAAATATTCTAATTGCTCCTTTAGTTAAACTTTTTAATCTCTGTATAAAAAATGGAGTATATCCAAGTTGCTTTAAAATTGTTAAAGTTATACCAGTGTTAAAAAAGGTTCAGCCCAAGACATTAATAATTACAGGCTTTAATACCCGTATCTAAATATTTCGAATATTTACTAAATAATCAAATGACTGATTTTTTTACTCAAAGTAATTTAATAAACCCCCACCAATTTGGTTTCCATCAAGGCAAATCGACTACCTATGCTTTGAATGATTTGGTGGGAGCCATAGTCGAAGGCTTTGAATCAGGAGGATTTGTTGGAGCAGCATTTTGTGACTTGGGCAAAGCCTTTGACTGTGTCTCTCACAAGACGTTAATTGACAAGCTGACATATTATTGTTTTCTACATGATAGTATCTGTCTAATAAATAGTTACCTCATTGACCGATACCAAAAAACTTTTTTTAAAAACGAATACTCTAAACTTGATGAGATTGATCAGGGTGTAGGTGTACCACAGGGTTCACTACTCGGTCCAATCCTGTTCTTAATTTATATTAATGATCTACCGTCAGCTGGGCTGGGTAGTAACTTTGTGTTATTTGCTGATGACACAACTATAATAGATGTCAATAGAAATTATGAAATTCTTACACACAATATGGAAATCTCTCAAAGCCTAGCCTCTCAGTGGTTTATAGCAAATTCCTTAACACTAAATGAAGACAAGACTGAAAAAATGATATTTACCTTGAGGCAACAAGAAATAAATAACCCAAAGAAAGTAAAATTTCTAGGAATTATGCTAGACCCAACTTTAAAATGGAATGAACATATAGATTACACTTGTAGCTAAAAACCTTTTTCTTCTAAAAAATTTAGCTCAAACAACTTCAAAAAAATAACTATAATGGCCTATCATGCCCTCTTTAATTCTATTATTAGCTACGGAATACTCATATGGGGTCATTCCACTCACTGTGCGAGAGTTTTTAATATGCAAAGAAAAGCCATCAGAATCCTACTCAGTTTAAATTATAGAGAAGATGTAAAAAATCGTTTTATTAGACTTGGTTTCTTAACGGTTCTGAGTTTATACATTTTTCATTGTTTGATTTACGTCAAAATAAACATTCATAAATATGTAAATATTTTTAATATCCATACCCATAATACACGAAATAAAAACAATCTATTTATTGAATATCTTAGATTAAAAAAATCAAGACATGCTAATGATTACTATGGGCCTCTTTTCTATAATAAATTACCTCATTATATTAGATCACTACCATTAAATCAATTTAAAATAAAGATAAAAAATTTCTTATTTCTAAAGCATTCTACAGCTTGGATGAGTTTAAAAATTATGATCTGTAAATTTCTACTCAATTTTTTACAATGTTTGTCTGCAATGTGTGTTGATGTTTGTATCTTATATTATAGTATTTGTTTAAATTTTGTATCTCTTTTGACTTGTGTAATGATCCTTTAATCAAAAACAGCAATAAATTCTATTTCTATTTCTATTTGTATTTGTATTTGTATTTCTATTTCTATTAATAATTCTTTGAAACGTGAGGAAATGGCTCCACTCCTTTTCATCGAAAATTATTACATCATTTTTATTCCCACTTATAGTCTACAGTACATGGCCCTTTTTTTTTAATGATTAGTAACAGATGAATTTTCGTGAGTAGTTTCGTTTTGACGAGACATCCAACTTTTCTCTCTGCAAAAATTCTTGGTAGTGGTAGCTAATAGCAAAAATTATTTTTTCTATTTCACACGAATTAGACAATTCGACAACCTGTCAAATTATTTTGGCAATATATTTTTCATTCATTAAACGTTTGTTAAAGAGTTTGTTTTTCGATTGCCTTGGTTACGTTTGCGCGAGTTAATTAGAATAAGCCCCGTGTTTGTCCACAACAACATAATTTGACAATTGTCTAATAAATTGTCTAATTCGTGTGAAATAGAAAAAATAGTTTTTGTTATTAGCTACCACTACCGAGAATTTTTGCAGAGAGAAAAGATGGGCGTCTCGTCAAAACAAAGCTACTCACGAAAATTCAGCCTGTTACTAAACATTAAAAAAAAAAAGGGCGATGTACTGTGAACTATTAGTTTTACACATGACAATGCCGTTGATACAAACTTGCTTTCCGATTTGTTCAATTTATATCTGCATTCACCAATTACGACTAAACCATTTCTGTGTTGAGGAGCTGGAGGTAAATTGTCAAATAAATCAAAGTTCAATTCAGGCAAACTAATGGCACTACCACTTTCAGTCTTGTCGACTAATTGAAATTTATTTAACTTTACAAGAACTCTTAATGAAAATAACTGTAGGAGAAGTCAGAGCTTGCACTGTTCACGATTGCTGCTAATGCGTTACTATGTAGTAGCTTGATGCCGCCTGTATTTATATCTATCATAAACATTACGTCACTCATATTCAAGGTCAAAAAATCTGCAAGCGATGCTTTTAGTAAGTGTGGAATTATTTTAAGGTGAATGAAATTCCGGCCATTGCTCTTTTATTATGATACGTGTGTAATATGGGAATTTTATTGGGTCAAAGGTCAATGAACTTCCTGTTATTGCTTTTGTAATTTGATATTTGTATATTCATCAGATTCTATTAATGGAGTCAATGAACTTCCTGTCATTGCTTTTGTAATTTGATATTTGTACATTCAAGTATCAGTATTTATTAATGGGGTCAATGAACTTCCTGTTATTGCTTTTGTAATATGAAATATGCAATCGTTGGAATTTATTAATGAGGGCGAAGGTGAATGAACTTCCAGCCATTTCTCTTTTTATATGACATGCGTGTAATATAATATATGCAATAATCAGCAGTTATTAATGAGGTCAATGAACTTCCTGTCATTGCTTTTGTAATTTGATATTTGTATATTCATCAGTATTTATTAATGGGGTCAATGAACTTCCTGTCTGGTCGGAGTCGCGGTGGATTGTCACAGAACTGCCTTTTTAATATCGGTGCCGCGGTGCCGCTGTCATAGAACCGGCATTTCCTATCTACTATTCATCTAAAAAAAAAAAATAATAATAATACCACTTGGTGTTTTGATACGTTATAAAATTTGGAGAATTTGAAGAAACAAAAAGAAATAAGTTCATTACATTTAAAACACATAAAAATATAGCACATAAAAATACATTAAAAGGACATATTTAGGAATATCAATAATAATAATAATAAATGCCTTTATTCATTGTGTATACAAATTAAAATACAATAAACAAGAAAACAAAATTAAACAAACACAAATGAAAGGGCGAAGTTCGGTGGTACAGTAATACACCCGCTCTTCCACTTAACCCAGAAAAGACTATTAATTATTAAATCAAAATATACCAAATTAATTCAGAAAGTACACATAACAACAACTTATAATAACTACGTACGTGCATTAAATAAGATTAAACTTATTACCATATGTTAAATAATCTACCAAATAATGTGCTATAATGATTTAACTACAATATAGACAATGAAAATCTAACTTATAAAATTACAAGAAGACATATATTATGGAATTAAATAATAAGTAAACTAATAGAAGATATTCATAAGCATATGTAAGGAGGTGTAAAGGCCAAAGAGAGAAAAAAAAAAGTGAACGAGATTTATTAATCAAATTAAAATCAGCAAAAAGAAAGGAAAAAAAAAACGGAAACACAAGACGAATAAAAGGAATTTATTGAGGTTATTTATTTTAATAATATTATTTTCTAAACAACTATGATAATCATGAAAATGTCACAAAAACGATTTAAATTATTAGGATAAATGAACACCTAGAAAAGTAAAGTTTTATCAAATAAATGTTCTTTTAAATGTTTTTTAAAAGTATTGATAGGCAGTTTTTTTTAAATGATAAGGTACGGCATTATAATATTTACAGATCGAATAGGAAAATGAACTCTTGTTCATTGCAGTAGAATAGGTACAAATATTCTGTTGCGGTGACGAGTATTAAGTTCATGCAATGCATTGCCAAATACAATTTTAGAATATAGATAAGGTGGTGTTTTATGAATAACAACTTTATGATAAAAACAGCAGCTATGTAAAATCCTTCTTTCTGTCTTGTTAAGCCATTTTAGCTCCCGTACGATACAGACTGATACTTTCTAATTATAAAAATAAATCTAATACATGTATTTTGTACACGTTGTATCCTTAGTTGGTCAGACATAGTCAGGCATGAGTGATACACCACATCTAAATAACTGAAATGGCTTAAAACTAACGAGTTGCAGAGAATAATTTTGGATTTTTTATTTAATATAACTGCAACCATATAATAGTTTCAAATTACAATAAGCCCTTTTTATGCATTTGGTAATGTGGTGACTAAATTTGTAACCCTAAATTCATATATCATCATTTCGCACCCATTTAGCACCCTCTGTATATGTAGAAAAAACAGAGGTGCTAATTGTTTTAAAAACTTATTAATAATTCTGCAAATTTGGTGCCAACTTCACACCAGCACCACAACCATTGGTGCTAATTGCGAAACCTATACCACTATTTAGCATTCATTTCGCATCCTCTGAATATGTGGAAAAAACGGAGGTGCTCCTTGTTTTGAAAAAGTTATTAATGATTTCATATTCTGGTGCCAACTTCACACTGTAGTATTTTAAAGTGCTACAACTCTAATTTCTAGCAATTTAGTATTTGAAATTGATTCAGAGCTGCCTAAAGTTCACTATTTCATGACTAGGTAGGCAACCAACTTGCATTTGACGGTGTGGCCTGTTGCATACTGCAAATGCTTCAGATTGGTAATTTGATGATGTCATTTCAAAGGTGTATAACTGAATTAAGTTTATCCATTTATTTAATAGGGTTTAGATAGTTTCAGTCTATGGAATTTACTCCTCTTATGTTCTTAAAATTGGGTATGACACATTTTGTTGCTCAAGGTAGTAGAGGAATTTTTGTTTGTAACTAGTTTTATGTTGGTAACGCTGGGGGAATGGTCGAAAGACGCCGTGGATGATGTCCTAGCGTGTCTTCTCGTACTGCTCTGGTCGCTAGTGTTCAGAAAGCTGTGTTTAGCTGAACCTTTAAGTTGGCGTTTTTTTTTTTGTTGGGTAATGCTCTCTCTACGGAGGTAAGCTTTTTATTTAGAATTTGTATAATGGAATTCTTATTTGAGTTGTGCATTGCAGAGTGTTTGGAATGTTTGGATCCAGTGATTTGTTCTGGTAATGTTCTGGAAAAAAGAACACGTGGTTTTATATTGGTTATGTTGATCCTCTTGGAAGCGCCTCGTGCTGGCTTATTCAATTGGTCCTGGTCCGCGCCATCCTGTCACTCACTGTGATGAAATTATTCATCTTAATCCAGGAGCACTTCTGCTGGAGTAACAGCTGTTCACTGGAATGTTGTGGGGAGAAGTCGCACGAAGACACTGAAGCGCTGGAAGATGTGCTCTAGGTATCAAGGGGGACGACTCAAAATCTCGCCGGATTGCCGGAGTTGATAAGGTTTTTTCTTTCTTAATTTTCAATGGCTTTAAGCCACCAATTTGGTAAATTTTTTTGTGACAATAATTAAATTAAATTATCTTATGATATCAGATCATTTATCGATTCATAAGTTGTGAACCTTCAGTTCGATTTCAAGTGTATTTAATTGAATGAATTTTTGTGAGCATGTCGCTGTAAAAGTAAATATGGTACCATGAATTGCTTAGACACTGCGTAATAACATAGGACATGATCGTTTAGTTCTGTTATCAATTTTTAACCTCGCATCTTTTAGTAAAGATTTTTTTTTTCATAGTAAACTTGTTAGTGAGAAGAGTACGTTGTCCTGTCACTTACTTAAATTCATATGCGAACAATATAATTTAGAATTCTTCAAATTGAAATTTTAATTCAAATCACCAGTGTAATTAATCTTAAATGTTATTTTTGTACATATTTGGGTAATTTTAATAAAGGTTGTCCATGTCTAAGTGCTCTCATTTCTTAATACTCATCCAAACTTTGTTTAGATTTCACAATGAATAATTACGTATTATAGTTAAAATGATAGTTGTTAAAATTTCAGTATTTTCCATCGCATGTTATATGCCAGCTAAAATTTTGTTTCTTGGCTGACAGAATTTCATTTCTATATTAACTATTGGCCAAGTAGCGCCCTCTATTGTCTGTGTTTACTCTATTACTCACTCTTCTTTTTGCTCTCCGAAACAAACTGACTGCCGCATGTTTTTTTATGCATTAGGCATAAAAAGCTTTGCAACACCAGCACAACAACTATCGGTGCTAATTGTGAAACTTATATCATCATTTAGCACCCATTTAGCACCATCTTTATATGTAAAAAAAACAGAAGTGCTAATTGTTTTAACAAAGTTATTGATAATTTTATTATGTTAATCTGTTGGCAACTTCACATCATTATATCAGTACCACAACTGTCAGTGCTAATGGAGAAATGTGTACCTTCGTCTAGCATTTTTTTAATATGTAGAAAGCACTTTTTTAATATGTAGAAAAACAGAGGTGCTAATTGTTGTAAGAAAGTTATTAATGATTTCATAATCTGGTGCCAACTCTACACCAGCACCACAACTATCGGTGTTAATTGCGAAACCCATACCGTTATTTAGCACCCATTTAGTACCCTCTGTATATGTAAAAAGAACAGAGGTGCTAATTGTTTTAATAAAGTTATTGATAATTTTATTATCTTAATCTGGTGCCAACTTCACGTCAGTATATCAGTGGCACAACCATGGGTGCTAATTGCGAAACACGTATCATCATTTGGCACCCATTTAGCAAGTAATTCAATACTTCGTCAGTATTAGCTAGAAGAATAGTTATTTTGATTGATTCTCCAATAATGAGTGTGTTAAAGTATTTACCTAACTAGTATATTAGCGTGCCCAGATTAGGGCAACAATATACAGAGAGTAGGTATTTTCATAATAAATAAAAAAGTGTGTAAGTTGTGATTTGCATAATACCTAAATAGTATTCTCTAATCATGATAAAAGCAAATAAGTAAAAAATAATTCATTGTAAAAATAAATATACCTGTTACCTACTAAAGTTTTCTATCTGTTATTATCAGTTTTAAACTTTGTTTCTACATATTTTATTTGTTTTGTAAAATTAGTTTATTCAGTCTTAACAAATATGTTACATCATTATATTATTTTTTACTAAATGTCCACTTTATAAAAACGTCATATAGACGAAATTTTTCAAGCTTGAAATTCTCTTTGCTTATAGGAAATGAACAAAAAATACTTTGTCTAGTATGCCAACTCTCCCAAATTTGAAAGAAATTGGTTTATATTAAATTAGATTAGAATGTTACTAATTGTGGTACCGGTATGCTGATGTGAAGTTGGTACCATATTAAAATAATAGAATGATCAATTACTTTGCTAAAACAATTAGCACCTGTGTTTTTTCTGCATATTAAGAGAGCGCTAAATAGGTACTAAACGAGGGTACACATTTCACAATTAGTACCGATGGTTGTAGTACTGTTATGCTGATGTAACTTTGGTGCCAAATTAAGATAATAAAATTACCAATAACTTTCAGCACCTTTGGTTTTTTACATATACAGAGGGTACTAAATGGGTGCCAAATGATTATATAGGTTTCGCAATTAGCACCAATAGTTGGGATATTGATATACTGATGTAAAGCTGGCACCAGATTAAGGTAATAAAATTATCAATAACTATGTTAAAACCTCCGATTAAAGAACTTATATCTAGATACATAATTGTACTGATTTATATGTTGCTGAGATAGTTACAATCTAAGGCACTTCTTCCCATAAGTTCTTGATTAGCTAGTTGATCTATTTGCGACCGATTCGGGCACGATTGGTTCAGTTCGATTATCATAATCTCAGTTTGACACTTTTGACAGTATCCGCCATTAATGTTAATAAGTGTTTTTCGATCAAAATGTGGTGATGAAGTCTTTTTATTTTAAGTTGTGATTTGCTTAATACCTAAATAATATTCTCTATTCATATTTACACAGTTTAGTGACAATATATTTAGTGCAAAGTGCTGTGCCATTTGCAGAAAGCAGTTTAGAAAAGAAGAAAATCGATTGTTCCATAGTCGTAAGATGATGAAGTTCAGTTTACAGTTATAAAGTGAATACCAATTAAATTTTATTATCCTTTCAATACATAATTATCTTACTGTAATATCGTATGCCTACATCACGTTGTATAAAGAGCCGGTAATGCAGGAATTGCAATAATTAATTTTAATGAAAATATTTACCATTCTACACACAACGTCACTGTTGCCTATGGGATGTGATGTTCATCTATCCATTTTAATGGACATATAATGTGACTGTTAGGAGCAAACAAGGTAGCCTGTTATGTATCTAGATACCGTGTGTGTAGTCGCGGGCTAGGCATGGGGAGAAGAATTACAGTATCGCGCGTGCCAGCTGGCTGAAATGAAATAACGGAGCTGGAATGCTCCACCGACGGACGAATTTACGGCTGCCAGAGTTGTCAAATCTCTCGCGCTACGTGAATGTACATGCCTAATGGGAAATTACACGCACGGTATAAGTTCTTTAATCGGAGGTTAAAACAATTAGCACCTCTGTTTTTTTACATATACAGTGGGTGCTACATGGGTGCTAAATGATGATATAAGATTCGCAATTAACACCGATGATTGTTGTGCTGGTGTGAAGTTGGTACCACAATATGAACTCATTAATAACTTTTTTAAAACAATTAGCACCTCTGTTTCTTTCTACATATTAAGAGAGTGCTAAATAGGTGCTAAAGGAGGGTGCACATTTTACAATTAGTACCGACGTGCTGATGTGAATTTGGTGCCAAGATAATAAAATTATCAATAACTTTCTTAAAACAATTAGCACCTACTGATATAGTGATGTGAAGTTGGCACCAGATTAAGAGAATAAAATTATCAATAACTTTGTTAAAACAATTAGCACCTCTGTTTTTTTTACATATCCAGAGGGTGGTAAATGGGTGCTAAATGATGATATAGGTTTCGCAATTAACACCGATAGTTGTGGTGCTGTTGTGAAGTTGGCACCAGATTATGAAATCATTAATAACTTTTTTAAAACAATTAGCACCTCTGTTTTTTTTCACATGTTCAGAGGGAGCGAAATGAATGCTAAATAGTGGTATAGGTTTCGAAATTAGCACCAAATTCATAAAATTATTAATAAGTTTGTTAAAACGATTAGCACCTCTGTTTTTTCTACACCTCTGTTTTTTCTACACAGAGGGTGCTAAATGATGATATAGATTTCGCAATTAGCACCGATGGTTGTGGTGCCAAATTCACAGACCCCGTTCACGTTGAAATTTTCTTCCAAATAACATAACAGCAGATTTATTAGGATTAATTGTAAGTGAATGATTAGATGACGCAACTATTAACGACTGCAAATCAGCATTGATTTTTAAACATGCACCATCCATATCACTAATATCGAAAGATAAATATAGTTGGGTGTCATCTGCATAGTAATGGGACTCACAGTAAGTCAAGTAAGAGTGAAAATTATATGTATATATTGTAAACAATAAGGGACCCAAAATGGACCCCTGTGGCACCCCACTTTTAACCCTCCGAGAAGATACTATTTAACAAAACCCTGTTTACGTCCTACTAGATAACTATTTATCAAAGCTACAGCATCGACACCAAAACCAAAGTAATGGAGTACTGCCAAAAGTAACCAATGATTAGTCAAGTCAAACGCCTTAGAGTAATCTAATAATACAAGAACTGTTAATTTATTTTTGTCAATAGCAGACAAGATATCGTCGGTCACTTTTAGCAGCGCAGACGCGCAGCTATTTCCAGGTCTGAAGCCTGATTGCAAAGCGGGTAAAATTTTATGTTTATCAAGGTGTTCACGAATTTGTTCATTCAATATTTTTTCAGAGTTTTGAAAGAACTGACAAGATACTTATAGGCCATAGATATTTCATATCCGTGATATTTTTAGATTTAGGCAATGGAATGATATGCGCTAACTTCCAGCATTTAGCAAAATATTTTTTTTTTCAATACATGAATTAACAATATGCGTAAGGAAGGCCAAAATATAAGAGCAACATAAGAGAATCATATTAATATTAAGGTCATCACAGCCAGCAGCTTTAGTTTTGATTGAGGACAGATGCTTAAGTATATCATCATTAGATATTAACATAAAATTAAATGTGTCAACTCTAGTTCTAACATTAGTATTATAATAGTTTAAACTGTCCAAATGTGGTTCATTAGAATTTTGAGAATTTATAAAATATCTATTTATATCAACTTCACATAAGTGATCAGGAATTACATTAGTATCAGATTTATCATAAATATCTAGTTCTTTAAGATATTTCCACAGAGTTTTATGATTGTTATTATTTAACTTAAATTGAAAATATGCCCTCTTTTCATTTTTAATGGCCACATTTGTAAAATTTTTTAAATTTTTGCAGTGCTTTTTTCCTAAGACCTATCATATATTTTATATTATCAGTCAACCATGGACAATATTTTTTAGAAATCCTAGAAGTGACTAATGGTGTATGATTATTAAATACATCTAATATTAAATTGTTAAAAGTTTCCAATTTGGTATCAAGATCATCAATATAGAAAATTTGTTCGATATTTGCATATTGCAGATTCCTATAAAAATTTTCCTGATTAAAATGTCTATAACAGCGATAAGTGCGAAGAAAAGGCTGAAAGGTATGTTCACTTGTTTCAATATTACATAAAACTAGGTTGTGGTCAGACATATTCGGTACATCAATTACACTGCTATTTGTTACATTAAAATTGTCGGAACAAAAAATCAAATCTAAAATAGTAGCACTGGTTGTTCCTATCCTAGTTGGTTCATTTACAATTAAGATTTAAGTAATCTATATTCAAATCACCACCACATAATATATCCTCAAATTTAGGTGCCAATGTGCTTAAACAGTTTTCAAAAGTTTCTAAAAAGTCTAATACTGAGTGTTTAGGGGGTCTATAAGCAACACCAACACAAGTAGACTTGTCATCCAACATACGTGAAATCCACAGCTGCTCAGTGTTATTCAGAGGAAGATAATTTATGACAGTACATTTAAATTTTGTTTTAATATAAATTCCAACTCCACCTCCCCTGCCTGTTATATTTAAAAAAATTATAATTATTTAAATGTAGAAAGTCATCATTAACATCATTACTTAACCAGGTTTCCACAATCAAAATAATGTCGGGGTTGCGTCGAACAATGTTCTCCTTAAAATTTGCAAATTTGGTTAACAATGAATGGATATTATATAGTACTACAGTTAAATGTGATTTTATTGCGTTTTTGTTCATTGTTTATCTGAACAATAAATATAGAAGCCAGCAAGCAAATATATGAAATTGTAAACAAAAAGAGAACATCGATCGACGCACCCCGAGAACTTATCAAATTCATGGCTGTATAAAATAGCTAAGAATATAATAAAATACTGTTTATACTTCATTTAGATTTGACTCAGTTTTTATAACTACAATATACGAATCCTTCGTCCTTCTCATATAAATGTTACCCTTTTTTGTCCATAAAAATTTTATATTGTTAGACTTTTTAAATTCTTTGGCCTTCATAAGTAATTTTTGTTAGTTTGAGTTAAAACCTCATTTATATATATTGTGACGTGTTTCCACCCCTAGGAAACTACCCTTGCAAATTCCGTGGGTTCCAAAAATTATAACAAGAGATGTCCACTAACACACTTTATTAAATAATTTACTGTATACTTCACAATACTGATATTAACTTAATGCACTTTACTGAATAAAAATAACAATATTTATCACTTTGTAGTCTTAACCTCACTTGTCAATCAAACTTCTCTACATTCTGAACTAGCCGCCGAGAATGCGGTCTTTTATACCTAAAAATGACAGATCTCGATTTTTTTGTGATGACGCCACCATTCTCTAGATAATTCCGGATGTCATCGCTTTAGAACTTCTGGTAGGTTCTTTCTCAAGTAGGTGCAAATACATCTGAATATCACAATATCTTATTATGCTCCTTAACTAAATCAGATAAATCTTTGTCCAAATCTTTAGTAGATAAATTACGTTTTACTTTCCTGCAATGTAACATCTCATCTTTATCGCATTTCCTTATAAATTTGAGTGTAATTTTAGCTGGAGAAGTGCTATTAGGTATACCCTTGTGGTAGCAGTTTTGAAGCATGGATGAATCGTACTTGAAACCAAGCACAATACTGAGCAGTCGTACAGTAACCATTATATTCTCTCCTCTTGGTTCAGGTACACGAGTGATCTCCAAACTATTAAGATTCATTTGTTTCTCGATGTCGTTTAGTTTTGCATTTGACACCAAATTCTCTTCTTCTAAGAAACTGTCACTTTTCTCAATCTCTTCTGTTTTTCTTAAGTTCATATTTATGCTTATCTCATTGTTCATTATAGATTGCTTGTTGTTATTAATGGATTTGTCATGTTCAATCAGCTTGTCTTGTAACGTTGAGATGTCCTTTTGAAAATTGTGAACAGTATGTGCCAAATTATCATGTTTCAATAACAACTGATCTATCTTTGTACACAAGCTAGACATTGCAACTGCATTGTTATTATTATGGGAGCCACTAGCTGTACTTGCTACCAGAGCTTTAGACATACAAATATTGCATAACCAAATATTGACTCCATTCTGATAATTTACTAATTGAGACTCTTCAATGCCCGCACAAGTGTTGCAGTTCTCCACGGCACACAATTTACATTTTACCTTCTTCTTAGAATTAATGCGAGAGCTGCAAGCACCGCAGCTAGACATTTTGAGTTCCACTGATATATAATTTTTTATTTTTAGAGTCCTTACAAAAAGATGTAGATAATAACCGCAGGGTAATGCAAATTAAGGTTATAATTTTACTAAAATTTATTTATAAAGTTAACTTTTAACCGCACTCAATGATGCACTTAACTAGGGTAGTATGTTGGATAATTCTTCAGGATTAATTCGCAAAATTAACAATGATAATCACTATAGAACTGGAAAACAATGGAGCATGATGTGACACCTTTGACAGCCGTGATTATTGAAAATCCAAAATCTAATTTGTCTTAAGGCGTATATTGTTCTTAATAATTTACTGGCTATTGAATCAGTATATGATTTCCAGTTTAAATTGTTATCTAGGGTTAGACCCAAAAATTTTGCACTGTTGTTTTCCGTTCTTTTTGTTGCAAATATGAATGAATTTGTTTGTCTTTTATTGATTTAAACACAATCTGTTTACTTTAAACCAGTCCGCTGATTGAAAAATATTACTCTCAAGTATTTCATTTACTGGTGTTGAGGAATCATTTCCTAAGTGCACCGTAAAAGTTGTATCATCAGCAAAGAGGATTGTAAATGTTTTCGTTAATGTATATTAGGAATAGCAGTGGTCTTAATACGCTGCCTTGCGGGACCCCATTTTTCATTTTCAGTACGGAACTCAGTTCATTGTTCCACATCACAGACTGTGATGAAATATAAGAAGACATTAAGTTTAGTGCTATTCCAGAAAAACCATAAAACTTTAGTTTATCTATCAATATGTCGTGCGAGATGCAACCGAACGCCTTACTGAGGTCAATAAACATTGCTAGAGTGAACTTTTTGTTTTCACATCTCTGTCCCACAAAGCTCACCAATTCCAAGATGGCGTCCGATGTACCTACTTCTGCTTTTTCTGAATCCATATTGATTCTCAGTAAACAAATGATTACTTTCAAAAAATTTCGCTACTTGTAAGCAATCGCTTTTTCAACTATTTTGGTTAGAATTGATATTAAGGCAATAGGTAGTTATTTAGTTCATCTCTGTTATCCGATTTAATGTGCGGAATCATTTTTGCTAATTTTAGTTAATCTGGAAATACCCCAAAACATAATATTAGGTTTATGATGTGTGTAATTGGACCAAGTGAGTTAAGTAAATTTTCTTTAAACATTTGTACAGTGTGACTGTAGATGTCAGATGAACTAAAGTTTTTTAGTGACATTATTATGTTAGCTATTTCAGTTGTAGCAGTTGGCAAAGAATTAGTAAAATGGACATCTGCATGTTTGCTCTTTTGTAAATAAGTACTGTATGATTCATTTGCGGGTGGCATATTATGCACGATTTTATCTGCAACAGTATTAAAGTGCAAATTATATTCATTGGCTGAATGTGTGTGACTGTTAGTCTGATTTTTTGTTTTATCAGTTTTTTTATTTATTATATTCCAGACCGTTTTTTGTTTATCAGATTTGCTATTTTCATTATTTACTAGTGCCTTTTTTTAATTTAATGAGAGCTGCTCGTACTCATATTTTTTCTGTTTTAATAGTAAGCTGTAGATGTAAATGTACATCTACATTGTTTCTGCCTGAAGTCAACATATATGTATGTAAAGTATTATTATTATTATCCTCCATATCTCGTTTATAGGGTTTTTGAATGATATCTTCGGCTGAATGCAAGAAAATATCATTGACTCAAATGTTTTCTAACAATGTGACATGTTTTAAAAACAACAGATTTTTGTATTAAACTGTGCATTTCTTTAGGTATTCCAGTTATACCGGTTGCAGACATGACTATGGGATATTATTATTATTATCTTTTTTTTTTTTTTTAGCCAGTTAAAAACCAGTCACCCTTCTCTGTGGCTCCGACCCTCACAGAGGGGAGCTGGTAGTACCAGTAGCCACTCCCTACGCCCGTGGGGTGAGTGACTACTGGGTCCGGGAATTGTGTGCCCTGAGCAGACGTAATGAACCGAGAATGACGGCCTTCTGCATTCTGCCTATTATTTTTTTTTTTTTTTTTTAGCTAGCTAAAAACCAGTCACCCTTCTCTGTGGCTCCGACCCTCACAGAGGGGAGCTGGTAGTACCGGTAGCCACTCCCCACGCCCGTGGGGTGAGTGACTACTGGGTCCGTGAATCGTGTGCCCTGAGCAGACGTAATGAACCAAGAATGACGGCCTTCTGCATTCTGCCGGCTAAGACCTCTGCCGAGTTTCGGCATGCCGGTATGATCTTAAGTTCCGAAAGCAGTGTGTGTCTCGTTCCACCGAGGGCTCCTATAATCAGTACCACTATCTTAACAGTATGGTCTGGATACAGTCTGCGGAGTTCGAAGAGCAGATCTCGATATTTTGTCCGTTTTTCCTCCTCCTTCAAGACAATGTTGTTCTCCGCGGGGGCCGAGAACTCCACGACGAACATTGTCTTGAGTTGATGGTCGAGGAGTACTACGTCAGGCTTGTTGGCTTGTATTTGCCTGACGGTGGGAAAAGAGTAGTTCCAATAAATTAGACACTTCTCATTTCCCACAACGGACTCAATATCCCCCGTAGCGTAAGGCAGCACTGGTGTTTCGTCTATCCCATACGAGTGCCTTAAATGGTAGTAAAGCACTCGTAATGCTCCGTCGTGCCTTTGGATATAGGCCGAGACTGCGTATGTCGGGCAAGCCGACAGCAAGTGCATAAGAGTCTCTGGCGCCCTGCGGCAGGCCCTGCAGCTGACATCAGGGACCTCTATACCCATGACCCGACTACGATAGACGAGGGTGTTAAATACACCATCCTGGCAAGCCATTATGAATCCCTCGGTCTCAGACTTCAGCCCGGCTGACCTTAAGAAGGCAAAGGTCAGCCTTTCGGATAAGCCAAGGTTTTCTATATTTTTATAGAAAATTCCATGCATTGGCTTATCCGTGTGAAGCTGCAGAAAGTTGTTGTGTGCTGCAGCTTTAATTTGGGCTTTTCGCTGAGCAGGTTCCAACTCGGTGACAGAGTCGCGATTTACCCACTCGACGTCGAAGGAGAGACCAAGTTCATCGGCTGCTCTCTGTGCTGCCTTAAACAGAAAGGCTCCTACCCCTGCATTTTCATGGTCTCGGACCATGCAGAGGAGGGGATCCGAACTCCTGATGACCTTACAGGCTCCATCCAGAACCATCCTATTATGGAGACTCTCCAAACTCAAGAGTCCACGGCCTCCCCGATGTCGTGGGAGGTATAGCCGTGGAACAGACGATTTAGGATGCAAACTCCTATTGAGATGCATCTTCTTGCGGGTTCCTACGTCGAGTTGACGCAACTCTTCTTGAGTCCATTTCACTACTCCAAAGGAGTAGAGAAGGATCGGAACGGCAAGCATGTTGGTAGCAGACACCTTGTTCTTCCCCGACAGCTCTGAAGACCAGATCTGTCGGAGTCGGTGCTGATACTTGCCGCGGAGAGCATTTTTCACTACACTCACTTCTTGGGTGGAGCGTTGCTCGACACCCAAGTAAGTGTACGACTCTCCGGCATCTAGATGATGTAAGATGCTTCCGTCCACGAGCTGCGCGTCCTCTCCGTAGTTCCCGCATCGTCCTCTCTTGAGATGGACCAGTGCAGATTTGTCTAATCCGAACTCCATGCCGACAGCCTGCGTGTACTCCTGTACCACCCTGAGGGACTGGTGTAGGTCCCTCTCTCTGGAGGCATAAAGTTTAAGGTCATCCATATAAAACAGATGGGTGACCTTATGCCTCCTATCGCCAGGGGTACCGCAGTTGTATCCACGGGTTTTCCGGAGCGAAACGGATAATGGCAGTAATGAGATGCAAAATAGAAGGGGGCTGAGGGAGTCTCCCTGAAATACTCCCCTTCTGAATGTTACCGACTCCGTCTGGACTCTATCATTACCCGATGTAATGATAGATGGTAAAGCGAGTCCTCCAGAGCGGCATCAGTTCTTCGATGCATCTCACTACGGGACCAGGTACCGCAAGACATCGGAGCAAGTGTACAATAAGCTCGTGCGATGTCATGTCAAATGCCTTGCGGTAGTCGATCCAGGCCATGGAGAGGTTACGCTTATGCTGCATGGAGTCCTGCGTGACACACCTGTCAATCAGCAGGTTCTCCTTACAGCCAGCGACACCTCTCTTTGACCCTCGCTGCTCATATATCCGCTCGTAAACCGGTTCAACTGCGTGGAGCACTCGCATGTACAAGATGCGCGTAAACACCTTGTAACATGCGTTTAAACAGGTTATCGGCCGGTAGTTCTTTGGGTTAGACAAATCTCCGTTCTTCGGGATCAGCACTGTCCGCCCCTCGACAACCCAAGAAGGAATTTGCTGCTCCCCATTTAGCCATGAATTGAAAATTCTGGCTAAATGGTGGTGGGTACTGGATAATTTTTTCCACCAAAAGTTATTGATCCCGTCGGGACCTGGAGCAGCAAAGTTCTTAGAGCCCTCAAGAGCTCTTCGAACCTCTTCTGGGGTTATCGGTTGGCACACCTGTTGTGGTTGCTGAAACCTTTGACAAAAGGTTTCAAAGTGTGCCAGGGCTGGAGAGTCTCTGTTGAGTGGAAGCTTCTGTTCGTACAACGTTTTCCAGAAGTTTTCCACCTGATCTGCAGTCGGCGGATTTTCAGCAACACGCTGAGGCGGTTCGAAAAGGCGCGAGGGCTTTTTGCGGAAAAGTTGATTTTCCGCTAGCCCCCTCGCCCGCCTCACTAGTGACTTCTTACAAGACACTAGCATCCGTATCCTGTCGAGGCAGTGCTGTTTGGTGGTTTGTAGCACTGCCCCATTGAGTGTGTGATGGACGCGTCTTAAGTTAGCAGCTACTCGCCGCACTTTAGGCGTGAAAGGCCTATTGGCCACCATATAGTCCATCACACATTGGATACAGGATGCGTGTTGCCTCGCCGACCGGATCTTGGCTTCCATCTTGTGTATGCGCCGTCTTGCTCTCTCTTGTGGAGAAGCACTGTTCCGCCTCTCCACCTGAGATAAGCGTTGAGCGGCAGCATACACGGCACAATTTATGTGCCAGATGTCAGCCTCTTCTGGTAGCGCTGCACGAAGTTCCGCATCCACTCTGGCCAGATCTTGTGGCCCGGGGGGTTTTATGTTGTGCAACCCCCTTCTGGTACTGAGGCCCTCTGGTACTGGTGGAACGACTGGGACTGCAACCTGAACCGGTTCATTCGGTGGACCTTCGGCCACCTCATTCATCGGCTGAGGAGCAGTTCTCACGTAGCCCCTGCGACGAAGGTGGGACACATAATCACTCAGGTTTTGTGGCGTGAAGGCGTTGTGTTCTGGGTGCCTTGCACACCACAGAACGTGCATTCGCCCCATGTATCCCCTTCGCGCGGGCTCACTGCTTTCGTAGCACTGCATAAGGTCGTCCCTCAGTTCATCTGTCCACTCAAAGCGTCCTTGTTCATCGCGGTTGTCAACAATGGGCTGTCGATCTTGTTGGGCCCCACCACCTTGCCCTTGGCCCCTATCCGAACGGGGTCGATCGTGGGGGCCCTGTCCTCGGCCAATAGGAACCGGAGGTTTGGGCTTGTGGGTGGTTAGCCCAGCAAGCCCACGACCGACACCAGAGGGGAAGACGCTTTCCCCTCCCGGATGCGCTAGGGCTGCCGGTTCGATTTTGCATCCCCAGCTGGAGTAAGTGGTGGCGCTACTCACCAAAGGCTAGATAGACGACGGTTAGCCCCTCCTGCTTTATTATTATTATTATTGTTATTATTATACAGGTCAATTTAGAATTAAATTCTACGTCTGTTAGGTTATCTTTCGTTGTTGTATGGTTGATTAGTTATTAACAGGGGAACAGGGGCGGCCCTAGGGCGGTGCGAGCGGTGTGGCCGTACCGGGCGCCTTCTTGGAGGGGCGCCGAAAATGCAATGATAGTCCGTAAAAAATAAAACCCAAGCACCTTAATATCACTTAATCTTACAACTTCCATTTCCGTGAAAAGATCTGTATTCATTTGTTTCAGTTTTTAATTAATTTACGATGTAAATTTGACGTATGCCTGTTTTTTTTTGGAATTTCTCCCCCCCAAGGAACAATTTAAAAGTCATTTGGACTTGAGGAAGTTTTAAAAAAGGTTTGTCGGGGTTAGAAAATAGTCTTGTGTATTATTGATGTTGTAGTTAAGGCCTTTTAGGCTTTAAGTATACTTGCTCTTATATGGTAAGTTTTGAAGCATTCTGTAAGACCTAATTATAAAGCTAATTTGCTTCTAGGATAATATGTATCTGTAATGGGTTTATCATACCTACATAAAACTCTCCATAAAGCTAATTAGTTTTATGAACGTCTTAAATTCCATTTAGATTTAAAGAGGCTTTAAATTATTCTTTGTGGTTTTAACATATTTGCAATAAATCCATTTTAAATCCTTTTTAAAACTAGACATTTTCAATGCTTATTGGTACTTATTAAAGGCCATTACAAAACTAGACTCTTAAAACATCTTTGACAAATGTTGTGATGAAACCGTTGTGAAGAAAAAAAGGCCTCTATAAATCTACGAGGCAAATTTTAATTCCTTAAAACACTTTCCAAAACCTCAATAAAACATTCATTATATAAATAATAAACAATATGTTTGCCTGAAGTGTCGTTGGTGCATGTGTGTGTGTGTGCATGTGTTAATTAAAAGCATTTCATGACTTACTGATGTGTAATTATGTCTTTTATGGAAGAAATTATTTTGAGGTTAAGCTTTAAGTTTTTTGTATCAAATGTCAACGCGGTTCGTCTTGGAGATGGTTCTTTTAAATCCCAAATGTTTTATTACAGCTTTTATCAAGTCCATGTGATCTTCGTTAAGTGCATTTGCATTTATGTAAAGAAGGGATTATTTGCGATAGTATACAAAAAGACTAAAAGGACTTCATTTAGAGTAAATGTTCTAGGTCATTACCATTATTAGAATATATAGTTTAATGAGAGGACTGTAAAATGACAATTAGGTTTTTAGTTGGTCGGCCATGTTTTTCTTGTTATATAAAAATATTCAAGGTCAATCTCACAATAATTATCACTTTTTCTTTAGCAAATTAAGGTAGAATTACAAGAAACGACTGAAAATTACCGTGGGAACCGAGAAGCAGCCTACTTTTTTGAATTTGCTGATTTTGTATGAATATTAAAATCATTATTATTTCTGAGGCCCCTTTGTTTTTTGGGCCTTTCTTTTGTAGTTTTAACGATAAACTGCTGTTGGTTTTAATTTTTTTGTCATACCTGATATTTTTATTACCTTTTAAATCGGCCTTAGAGAGGTTATACTGCCACTCTATGCTTTGTAAATTTCAAATTCCATTTTATCTTCAATAAGTCTGATTTTGTGTTTGCTTAAATCAGTTTAAAAAAAATAAATGCAATAATAAAATTATTTGGATTCCTTCGTGGACATTCTTATAGCTTCTCAGTTCCAATATGGACTTATAAAAGTTTTAAAAACCAGTTTTAAGGTAGCCTTCTAGGTGTTTTCTAGAAATGCAGGAAGCTAATACAAAAGCTTCGGACAGCTTTAAAATAGGTTTTAAAACGGCCCTAACAAGGTTTTCAAGAGCGGCACTATGCATCACTAAGGAGTTTTATGATGGAATTTAAAAAGGACTTAACAACCTTCATAAGAGTGGGCCCTTTTAGTCTACAAGTCGCTTTATGATGGTATTAAGGATATTGTTACAGCAAAATAGATTTTTCAAGGCATTTTATAAATAGTTTTATAGCACCCTTGTATATATTTAAGAAACCTCAAAAAATTCTTTCGAATTTTACCCCCCCGCTCTTCAAACAATTTTTTTAGATAAAAAAAAGTTTCTTGGATTTCTTTCCTCTCCCCGCTGTTTTCGGACTAAAAAAAAATTTTTTGGATGTTATCTTCGGTTTCTATGTACAGCCTAATCACGAATAAGCAATTGCTTATTGGGGGGGGGGGGGCGCCACAATGAGATCTTGCACCACCTGAAAAATTTGCAAGGGCCGCCCCTGCAGGGGAAGGTCGACTATCTCTTTTTTTGTGACAGAAAGAGATGGGCGAAAGACACTCTTCTAGCACAAAATCGCTATCAAGAAACGTCAAACGAAAAATGCCAAAAATGTCAATTTTGATTCGTTTGTGTCGGGCCGAATTTTCGAATTTTGGCGTGCGATTTACAATGCGGATCAATACAAATTTTCCTCTTTCCATATCGACATGGTACGGGCGATGCGGTATCGTATTTTTGAAAATATGAGTATATTTAGATGTCGGGTTTTCGACGAAAATTTCCTTTCGGATAGCGCATCTATGAAAACGGTTTTTCGCCCCTAACTCGGAATTCGTGAGAGATAGCTCAAAAATAAAAACTCACAAAGGAAAACTACATAATGTGAGAAACGTTTCAAAATTTTACTGTGACTCTTGGTTTGGGCCTGGCGCGGCGGGCCTTTTAAGATGGTGTCTTTCACTTTTTGCTTAAAACGTCCATAACTCCTAAATGGTGGCTCCTACGGCAAAAAACTGCGACCTAACGAATTTGTAGAGAAGTTAATAAGCCACAAGTCTTTTTTTAAATTTTTTGCCCTACGACAAAAAATAAGGACGCTAGGAGCGATACAACTGGAAATTTACATTTTCCAAGGAAACGTGTTTTTTTCTCATCTCTTGCGAATATCTAGATAAACGTTAGTTCTAGGAAAAAACTGGTAGGAATCTATTAGAAAGATTATAAAATGATGATGAATTTGCTTCCTTGAAAAATTCCTGCAGGATTAATGGTTTCGCTGCTATATACGTTTAAAGACAAAATTTCAATTTCGCAAGAAAAATTAATTAATTTTCAAATTAAATATCATGGGGTCAAGATATGGCTAGGCAACCTAGTTGCGATCTATTAGCCTACATGTTATCTTTTATATAAACTATTTCTTATATGAATAACAGATGGGAGTATTAACTTCTTATGCTGGGTCTAATACTGTACTAATATGAAATACATAAAATAATGAGATTTTAGATTTCATATATTTTGTACTATTTCTATATTTTTCTCTTATTTTATAAGAGTTATCATTTTCTTTTTGTAAGCGGTCTTACACAATTTGATAGACATCCGGCATTACAATTACATATATAAGACTGCAAAAGACTTTTATAAAAATTAAAATATTTTAAATATCTTCTTGTTCTTCTTTTAGCGGGGCGACGAGGGTCGCCGCAGTCAGGCCTTGTGGCCCATTGTGCTACCACTACTTATTTACTGAATGCCCCCATTCAGGCCGGATTCTAACTCAAAGTCCAAAATCCTTCCTATAGAGGCATTCCTTATTTCCTCCAGCACCGGAAAACCAATGCCGAAGTGTTTGTGCCTCAAGTTCATGAGACTAGGGCAAGAAGTAAGGACGTGGATGGAAGTTTCCTCCTCGTCCCTGCAGAACCTGCAGTCGGGGTTGTCAACCACCCCTATAGTATGCAGGTGTTTTCTGAAAGATCCGTGTCCAGTCAAAAGACTTACCACGATTCTGACCTGTTTCCTGCTTAGTCGCTGGATTTGTTCTGCTCGCTTCGGCCTGTGAGCAGGAGCTTCGCTTGCCGGAGTCCTGGGTAGGAGACCCAGAAGAGCTGGGACCGTGTCCAGTTCTCTATTAACTTCTTGGCCTTTGATCTAGGGTAGCTGATTGCTGGCTCCGGACACAGTAGGGGCCTTTGAGAGCCCCCTCTAGCCAGAGTGTCTGCCCGCTCGTTGCCCTCGATGTTGCTGTGTCCAGGCACCCAGAGAAGCTTGACCCCGTTCGATGAGCCAAGTTCGCAGAGAGCCTGTTTACAGTTTTTAACCAGGATTGACTTGGTCCGGACTGATGCAAGGGCCTTGAGGGCCGCTTGACTGTCGCTACATATATATATATATATATATATATACAGGGTGTCCAACTAAGTCAGCACCATATGGGAAACTTTTTTATTATTGGTTTTATGAAAAAAAGTTATTCTTGATGAAAAGTTTTGCATGGCCTAAAACCCAAGATGAAATAATCAAATATCAATTTTTTGCAGTTGTATACGAGGTTTGTCGAAAAATGTAAATTTCGCTCAAGAATAAAGTACCTTTATTTATTACAATATCGACAATCGATATTAAGAAAAGTTGATCCTAGTTGAAAACTACGGCCAGATATCCAATATTATCCATCTACTATAAAAAAACAAATTTTGTTATTTTTACAAACTCTTCTCTGTAACTAGCATTGATAATTATTTATGTCTACAGATCGACATTTAATTATTATGGTATGCATGCATTAATTATTCAAATTAAAATTGTTACACAACTTACCAATGAACCGAAAGGTTATCATGTTTTTCAATACAATAAATGTTTTATGATTTGCAAAATTAAATTATGTATAATTTATCAAAAATTATTAAAGATCGTTTTTTCGTGGTGGATGGATAATATTGGATATCTGACCATAGTTTTCAACTAGGATCAACTTTTCTTAATAACGATTGTCGATATTGTAATAAATAAAGGTACTTTACTCTTGAGCAAAATTTACATTTTTCGACAAACCTCGTATACGACTACAAAAAATTGATATCTGATTATTTCATTTTGGGTTTTAGGCCATGCAAAACTTTTCATCAAGAATAACTTTTTTTCATAAAACCAATAATAAAAAAGTTTCCCATATGGTGCCGACTTAGTTGGACACCCTGTATATATATATATATATATATATATATATATATATATATATATATATATATATATATATATATATATATATATATATATATATATATATATATATATATATATATATATACGTACGGTACGCATGAAACGAAGCCCACCATACACTACAGGGTACCAGAAGCCCAGCCTTATTTGTAATTTAAATAGTGTGTACATCTGTTAATAATGTTTTAAATGGGAATAATAACGCGAGCAACACGAGAGGGGGGAACTTTTTTGGACATGCAGATTAAAAACAACACGACATGTCATACGAAGCCTTTTATAATTATGGTACATTACGAAGCCCGTTGTATAAAATGTATACATGTTTCAGATTACACGAAGCCATACATAGTTGCCACTTCTGTAACTGGTAAATAGTACTTTTTGGGGCGAACCCTGTATGCATGGTTCCTTTTTGGTATACCTTACCTTGTCCTGTACGTAAGTCGTAGGAACATTTCTTCATTGAGCGCATAGGAGCGACACAACGCATTTATAATTATATCTTTATGGTATAAAGTTTGATTCGGTTAATTTAAGGAAGTAGCATGTTACCTTATTATTACTATATCTATTGGAAGAATGTTCGACTCCCTCATGGTACTAGGAACCTTCAGAGTTTGTTTGGTAATTAGCATGGCTCATAGTGCTTAAATTAATTTGTTGATAAATTGTCAGTGTATGCGGGCGTCTAAAACAGGGCAAAGCAGTAGTGAAACCTTTTCCCAGTATTGTAAAATGTAGGCAGTAGGTGCCGCGTAACGTTGTGTGCGTTTTCAATCACTTTATGTCTGGGATATATTTACATGAAAGTCATAAGTTCTCAGTTAACACTTGTTTACGCCAATTTTCGGACAGAAACAGCCATGTTAGTTGTTTACGTTTAGTTTAGAATCAGCTTATCGACTAAGCGCACTGTCGGTATAGGGTGAGCGCGTCATTGCGCGGTGTATACATTTTAAATACCAATTGTTTTTCATTACGGGTTTCCAACGTACATGGATTCGGTTGCGGAAAAAAGGGTTTGGAAGGAAGTAACGGCCATTTAAGAAGCTGTTGGGGCACCGAGCACATGGCTTAGAGAATTTTGTTAAATTATATTTAAAAGAAGGGCCATTCTGCGAGAAGGTACGTCTAAATTTGTTTCGCCGTGTAGGCAGTTTGTTAATTGTTCCTCATTTGCAGTAACGATAACAATATTTCTTGTTTTGTAGATTTGCCGGCCTAATTTACGTATAGCTAACTTACGTTTGGTTAATTTGCACATGGCTAACTTGCATTTTGTAATTTGCACCTTGGAATTTTCGAATTCATAACTCGTATCCTGTAGACTTGCTGTTTAATATTTAATGATTGTATGATCCTGGATCTATGTAATTTGAGCTGTAATACGGTTATATGGTTGGAAGCGCTGTGTGATTCGATTATTCAACCGGCTATTGGATAACCACGGTCGCACGTGAAGCATGTCGCCCGGCCGCTGGGTCGCTTACCCTGATGAGAACACATGGTTGTAACACGTTATGCAATAAGGAACTGCCCTGGATGTCCATGGTACTGTGAGGTGTCGACAAATTAAAAATAAGGTCAGACTGTTTTTTCTATTTACTCAGAAACGGCGACGTGAAATTCCAGCCTCTGATTTTACAATAAACGTCGTGTGAGACGACGGCGTTGAACTATAAAATTTACCAATCTTTTCAAACCTAGTTTAAGTCAGATAATTTCGTTAATATTACGATTTTTAATAAGTTCCACAGTTACTGTGAACCGCAAATAGTACTATTTGAGGGGGCCAAAAAGTGGACCATTTGTGAAATTAAATGAATTAAGTATTAAGCATTTTGATGCTCGTAGAGCACGTTCTTACCCCATAAGGATACCTTATTGTGATACATTTTTATTATTAAATCTAATTTGAGGACCCAACCTTGACTTTATTTTTTTGCAACACCCGCAAACCCAGAAAGCTAGGATAGGCATTTTTTCTTGGTCTTAACTAAAACAAGATTAAGTGGCGCCTATTTAAATAATTGAAGACTTTAAAATTAAATTTTCCAAAGATCCTTACCCACCCCCAATGCCTCCGACGAGAGAGCTGCCGCCTAGCAAAGTATAATCCCCGGTGGGGTTATACGAAGTTGACGCCTGAACGTGGAGGCCTGAATTTTGGTAAATTAAATGGTTGCGAAAAATAAAGTCTAAGATAATTTTGGCTCAAGGAATTTCACAAGTCATCGCTGTGATAAAATTTTTTTGAAAATCAGCACTTATCAATTTTATTCTGATATACAGGCTTTTTGTTATACAAAAACCGATGATTGTTATTTGATTTTGAAAAATGTGTTCTTTACACACGTAGTTAATCTTATATTTAACGATAAGGTAATGAAACACCTGGAGTTTTTTTGAACTTTATGCCACAAGTCAAAAGTGTTGTGTCTCTCTTATCTGCATGATATTTTTTTTTGTCTTTAAAATTATTCGTATACAGGGTGAAAAATTATTATCCATGTACAGGGTGAAATAAAATTATCATATACAAGGTGGAAAATAACATTATTCGCATACAGGGTGAAAAATTATTATCCATGTGCAGGGTGAAATAAAATTATCCATATACAGGGTGTACAATATACGCTTCTTAGAATTTAGTCATATACAGGATAGTTAATAGTAACGGCCAGTGCGATGATAGTAGGATAATTTAGGTAAACAGGAATAAATTAATTTGCTCGGGGCTCTACAGATTTTTTAGATTAATTGTTTTACTGTTTAGCGTATTAATATTTTGTGGCGGCGAACTGTTTGTGATATTTTGGCCTATTGGCCCATTGAATGTTCAGATTTACACTTTACATATATCTGGTTAACGTGTTAGTATTCTGTGGGGCAGAATTGTTTGTGATTTTTGAAATTTATTACCGGTCTCGAAGTAGCGTTTTTTCATACCTGATTTGGGTTTTAGTATTCTGTTGTGGAGAATCGTTTGTAGTATTTTAAACGCGATACGCTTAAACTATATAGATACCTAGTGGTCTAGACTGGGGGATATTTATAAAGCAAGATGGAGGAAGTCGTGTATATGAAACCTAACCATTTACTTATAAACGAAATTAATTATGAGCTTAGAATTCGCGGAGTAGTAACAGATCGCGACATGAATGATAAAAGAAAAATTTTAGGTCGACTTCTAAATAAAGAGCGGGGTAGAGATCTTGATATTAGGGACCCTGATTTCGATTTTCTTACGGAAAGGGATGCTATCACGCATTCTGTGGAAAATATAAGCGGGTTAGTACGTGACTTTGAGGGGCCAGCTACAGATGGGTTGTTCATACGCCTGCGCTCCAGATTAATTCACGTCATAGGTAGGGTAAAGCGATTGGAACCTGGAGAGGACGCGGACCATAAATTTTTCAAGGATGAAGCTTACGCTTCGTGTATACAACTGGAAGCGGAACTTTATGAGCGGGTAACGTCAGACACACCTGCTGTTGAACACCATGCGCAATTACCTGCCGTCATACAAATACCTGCGCAGTCGTCCAAGCCTTTACAAATTTATAAGTGGGGAGTAAAATTCGATGGGCTTTCCCAACGTTTGGGGGTAGAAGCCTTTATAGAACGAGTTGAGGAACTAGCAGACGCGAGGGGTGTTAATGAAAAAGATCTTTTTGCCTCGGCTGTCGACTTATTTACCGGGAAGGGTCTTGACTGGTAGCGCTACGCCAAGCCAACGCTCTCTGATTGGGATTCCTTGGTCAGGAGACTTAGGAGTGACTTTTTGCCGAAGGACAACGATGAACAATTGTGGAAAACTATCAAGAACCGCAAGCAACGTAACAACGAGTCGGTAACTATTTTCATTGCGGAAATGGAAGCATATTTTAGGCGTCTTAGTAACGCACCAGCAGAAATTACGAAGATAAATAGAATCCGCGAGAACTTGCTATTTAAATATTATGAACGCTTAGCTTTAACAGATTTTGGGTCAGTTAGTGAACTCGCAATTGCCTGCAAGCGATGGGAAGAGGTCCTGTCAATGCGTACGCGGAACTCAGATTTGGCATGTGTTGCGGAGCCGTCCACGTCTAATAACTTAAGTCGAGCTAGGAGTAGTCACTGGGGAAGTAATTCTACCAATTCCGTACCTCGTAACTGCACTTGTAGTTGCAGGTGTTCTAATGATGTTAGCGCGCTGGGTAGTTCTCAAACGAGTGAGAGCGCTAGGAATAATAATAGGAGTAGTTCAAGGGTAAATATAGTAAATCAGAGTTCAAGCATTGGTAATGCCGCAAATATTAGTAGTAATGTTACCACACGGTCAGTTTGTTGGAACTGTAACCAACCAAATCATACGTTCCGAACTTGCAGACAGAGGCGTAGTAAGTTTTGTTTTAAGTGTGGGAAGAAGGGCGTAACTGCCTCAAATTGTAGTAGCTGTTCGGGAAACGCCGACAGGGGGTAGGACAACACGGTCGTGTTCAACCCGACGCTAGTAGGCAGGCCGACAAAATAGAGAGTAACCGCAGGCGCACTCGTGAACAAAATATGATTTTAGCACAAGTAAATAAGTTTTTCTCTGATAACTTCAGAAAACCGGAGGAAAGGAATACCTCTCCTGTTTTAGTGAACAAGGATCACGACAACAGACCTTATGTGATGGTGACTTTATTTGATAGGGAGTTAGTGGCATTGTTAGACTCCGGGGCAACCAACTCGATAGTTGGGGTAGGAGGCCTAAGTATTTTGAAAATGTTTAATATAAAAATTAGGAAGTCTCCCCATAAGTCCGTTACCACGGCCGATGGAGCTCATCAATGTATACAGGGTACAGTTGACCTGCCGCTTTGTGTTAACGGTGTTTGTAAGGTAATCTCACCTCTAGTTGTGCCATCACTTAAGCATGACTTTATTTTAGGTAGCGACTTTTGTAAGGAATTCAAGGTTAACATAGACTTTAGCAATAATTCGTGGCATGTGCGTGACGATAATAATATCGATATATCTACTCTAGATACGGGAAATTGTAAGCCAAATGGTCGGGTTCTTTCTTCAGTTAACCTTACTGATGAACAGATCTCGCAGGCTGAAGAGATAATTTCGAAATTTAATGAGTTGAATAAGGACGGGAAACTAGGGCGCACCAACAA
The DNA here is from genome assembly GCA_936432065.2 of Rutpela maculata. Classification (NCBI taxonomy): domain Eukaryota; kingdom Metazoa; phylum Arthropoda; class Insecta; order Coleoptera; family Cerambycidae; genus Rutpela; species Rutpela maculata. The sequence goes on along the minus strand of OW386287.2, from coordinate 111,893,093 downwards.
GTTGATCCACTGTATTGATACGGGCGACGCCAGACCGTTTAAGCAGCAGCAATATTTGTTATCCCCTTACATGTTGGGTCACCTGAACAAGGAACTCGACAAAATGTTGCAGTTAGGAGTTGTTGAACCCTCGATGAGTGAGTGGTCTTCCCCTGTACTGTTAGTAAAGAAACAAAATGGGGAGTTTCGTTTTTGTTTCGACGGGCGAAGGTTAAACGCCGTGACGAAAAGGGACTCGTACCCACTACCTGTTGTGGATAGAATATTAAATATGCTTCGCGACGCGCGTTATATTTCATCTGTCGACTTGCGCAGTGCATTTTGGCAGATCCCTTTAGACCAAGCGTCTAAAGAAAAAACAGCCTTTGCCATACCCGGTAGGGGCTTATTCCATTTTAACGTTATGCCTTTTGGGCTATGCAATGCGGCGCAGTGCCAGCAACGTCTGATGGACGCGATTTGCGGCCCAGAGCTCGAACCCAATATTTTTGTTTATTTGGACGACGTGATAATTGTGTCCTCCACTTTTGAGGAGCACTTAAGGTTATTGAATGAGGTGGCTCGACGTCTTTGTGACGCGAACCTCACGGTAAATTTTGATAAGTGCGAGTTCTTTCGTCCTTCATTGAAATATCTCGGGTTTATAGTCGATAATGCAGGCCTGAGGACCGATCCCGAGAAGGTCTCGGCTATGGTTAATTTTCCTCAGCCAAGAACGACAACCGAAGTAAAAAGGTTTACTGGTATGTGCAGCTGGTATCGGCGCTTTATACCACAGTTTTCTACACTTATGAGCCCCATCAACGGATTGCTTGCCGGTAGAAAAAAGGGACAACCAATAATTTGGACTGAGGCAGCTGACAATGCATTCCGCGATGTCAAGCAGGCGCTTATTTCCGCACCTTTACTGTCTAGCCCCGATTTTAACCTACCTTTTTCAATACAGTGTGACGCTAGCGATACAGGTCTTGGGTGTTCACTCACACAAGAGCAACAGGGCGAAGAAAGGGTGATAGCTTTCGCCAGTAGGAGCCTCTCAAAGAGCAAAAGAAATTATAGTTGTACTATGAAGGAATGTTTGGCAGTTATTTTCGCCTGTGAAAAGTTTAGGCCATACGTTGAGGGAGTCAGATTCACGGTCATCACAGACCATGCATCCCTAAAGTGGTTGTATAAACTACCCTCTGGGAAACTTGCACGTTGGTGTGTTCGGCTGAGCCAATTTGATTTTGAGATCGTCCATAGAAAGGGCAAATTTAACGTCGTCCCCGACGTCTTATCTCGTAGTCCCGTAGATCCCCCTCCCGTCGAGTCAGAATGTCTCGAGGATGCCGCAATTAACGTTGATGATTGTATCTCGCTCGATATTGATTTAACTAGACTCTTTCTATGAAAAGATGCGCGAGAAAATTTTAAGTAGGCCTGATGACTTTCCCCAATGGACAGTAAGAAATAAATATGTGTATAAGTTGATACCCTCGAAGGTACCTTTGAGTACGAATATTTCTGAGTGGAAACTCTTAGTTCCTAAGACACAGCATCTTTCTGTGTTGCGGTCCTGTCATGATGACGAAAAGGCTGCACATTTAGGTGTCTCTAAGACTGCCGCTCGAGTCGGCCTGACGTATTATTGGCCAAAAATGCGCCGAGACATATATCGTTATGTCAGATCTTGTAAGGTGTGTAATGCGCAAAAGGCTTCGAATACTGCTAGGTTTGGATTAATGGGGGCTGAAAAGCAAGTACGTTTTCCTTGGCAGGTCATTTCGGTTGATTTAATGGGTCCGTTACCGAGGAGTAGTGCAGGTCATTCATATCTTTTGGTGGTAAGCGATTGGTTTACAAAGTATACACTTTTGCACCCGTTGCGGAAAGCTACCGCCCCGGGTATTGTACGTTTCATAGAGAATGAGGTATTCTTGGTGTACGGTGTACCGCAATATGTCATTTGCGACAATGGGTCACAATTTGCGGGTACCCAGTTTAAAAATCTTGTAAGGGAATATAAGTCAAACATTTGGTTTACCGCCAAATATCATGCACAGGCCAATTTTGTCGAGAGATATAATCGCACTGTTGGCACAGCCATCCGTAGTTATATCCGAGAAAACCATAAACATTGGGACAAAAACATTGCAAAGATTGGTTTTGCACTGCGTACTGCTAACCACGAGGTTACCGAGTACAGTCCCGCTTTCCTAAATTTTGGAAGAGTAGTTCCCGCGACTGGAGATTATTATGGACGTTCGAGTTTCGATAAGTTAAAACCTGGGGATACTGCGCGCTATGCGCGCGGCCTAGGCAAACTAGGGGAAATTTATAAAAAGGTTCAGGACAAATTAAATGCAGCGTATAAGCGTAATGAAAAGTCATATAATTTGAGGAAACGTGATGTGGAATTTTTTGTTGGCGACAGGGTATGGAAGCGGAATAAGGTGCTGTCTGACGCCGCACAAAATTTCTCAAAGAAGTTAGCTCCACGGTATGTGCTTTGTACGGTACGTAAAAAACTTTCCAAGTTAGTCTATACGTTGGAATACGAAGACGGTTCAAAGGCGGGGAATTGGCACGTCAAGGACCTCAAGCCATATTTTTATCCGACTTATGATCTAGAATGTTCCGATTCTGAGGGAACATAGATTTTGGTTTCACCTCCGCCATATTAAATTGTGTTTAACTCTGCACAGTACAGAGTCCCGTTGTGAAAGAAATGCATTTTTGCAGATCCGGTTAATGAAACTTTAGGTTATTTTGGGACGGTATATTTTCTTCGATGTAAATCTGTCTGCCTGTTTTAGGGTTAATAGGCGCCGAAGCAGGAAGTTTGTTATATATGACGTTCGCGCCGTTATATTTAAATGTTTGTGGAAGCTGTAGTCACCAAATCTTACCGTATGTTAGTTCTAAGTTAGGTTTAAATCTGCGCAGATACTAGTCAATAGTTAGGTAGGAACTTGTACATATGATAGCTTAGACGTGTTAGCTTAGGAGCGTTAAGTTAGAGCTGTAGTCTTAGTTTAGGTAGGGTGTAGTTGATCGATCGATTCGATTATTTAGGATAAGTTTACTAACAGTCTAACTGGGTTAAAATAGAGGAAGGGTCCTTATGAAAAATAGTAATTTTCAATTCCTATTTTTCTACCGTTGAACAGGGGTGATTGTGTAACGGGTAAATAGTACTTTTTGGGGCGAACCCTGTATGCATGGTTCCTTTTTGGTATACCTTACCTTGTCCTGTACGTAAGTGGTAGGAACATTTCTTCATTGAGCGCATAGGAGCGACACAACGCATTTATAATTATATCTTTATGGTATAAAGTTTGATTCGGTTAATTTAAGGAAGTAGCATGTTACCTTATTATTACTATACCTATTGGAAGAATGTTCGACTCCCTCATGGTACTAGGAACCTTCAGAGTTTGTTTGGTAATTAGCATGGCTCATAGTGCTTAAATTAATTTGTTGATAAATTGTCAGTGTATGCGGGCGTCTAAAACAGGGCAAAGCAGTAGTGAAACCTTTTCCCAGTATTGTAAAATGTAGGCAGTAGGTGCCGCGTAACGTTGTGTGCGTTTTCAATCACTTTATGTCTGGGATATATTTACATGAAAGTCATAAGTTCTCAGTTAACACTTGTTTACGCCAATTTTCGGACAGAAACAGCCATGTTAGTTGTTTACGTTTAGTTTAGAATCAGCTTATCGACTAAGCGCACTGTCGGTATAGGGTGAGCGCGTCATTGCGCAGTGTATACATTTTAAATACCAATTGTTTATCATGGTTTCCAACGTACATGGATTCGGTTGCGGAAAAAAGGGTTTGGAAGGAAGTAACGGCCATTTAAGAAGCTGTTGGGGTGTAGAAGAACGCACTACCGGGCGTCAAAATGACGCGACACCAATTTATTTCTCAGGGGGCGCCAGTCGCGTATTACCCCGTTCTTCTACCTCCCAGGCGGATAAGATGCGAGATAAGATGCACTTCGGTAGCCGAGTAATGGGACCAAGGCTGCACTACCACAGATCGGAAACCACGCTCTCTCTGGCCCCGAATTCCCTCGTTAGGGGTTTAGGCACCTCTTAATTTCCTGAATTTTTGCATAAAAAAATCCCAACCGAAGAATTTCTCTGCGGAGGGATTAGTTTTGGTACGCGAAAATCACGTTTTGGTCCATTAATAACGGAATATATTTCTCAAAAAACGCATAAAAAAATCCCTATCAAACCTCCGTAAGGCAACCAGAAGGTCGAACGTTAATGCGAATTAACTCGACACATCCGGTTTTCTATACGAAAGTTCCAGGGATTATAGACCGTCAACAGGCCTCAAGATCAATTAAGAAATATTAGTTCAAAGAATCCGTTTATTTAACAGAATTGGTTATACAAAATTCTCAAGAAAGAATCGTGCCTTCCCCAATCAAGGTAGTGACTTTCAGACCATACAAGCGAGAGCGTTCACGCTAACGATCGATTAGGTAGAAAAGATTCATACGTACCTTCTCAGAATCAAAATGTGAGCTTTTAGAATCATTTCAGACTCTGGGTAAATGAATAATTAAGGCTGACTGAAATTAACTTAAAAAAGTTTTACTAAATGAATTTAGTTTCGCTAGAGACTACTTAGCTTTAAAGTTCTTGTATCGTGGGGATTCACGTACTCAAACACATTCAGAGGACTTATTACTGCATAAGTTGAGTGGCGTTCGATCAGTCCACGACTTACTAACCCTCATCACACTCGATTAATATTATCGATTTGGCAGCGTCTCACCTTCGAGCGACTTTTAGGCAAAATTGAATTTTTGGATTTTTATGCACAAGGCGTTTTCCTCTATAACTTTGTCATTTGAAAAGCCCTGTTATTGGCTTTTCTACCATCGCTTTGTCTGGACCACTCAACGCGCTCGACCAAATTGCGAGCCGCTGGGTCAATCCAAACTCTTTCTATGCGAGAAACCGGCCTTGTACATGTGCATTGATTTTTATCAATTTTTGCTTATCGGCACTACGCCGGCTTTGACAAAATCTTCTATTTTGCCTTTTGGATGCAGTGCATCGTTAAAATTTTATGCTCATACTTTAGAATTGGGCTTTCAATGACCGTACCTCAAAGGTCAATGTCTTTGGTTGAGGAATAAAAAATAAAAAATAATTTAAATTATATTTTCGTGGTACTTTTTAAACTGACTTTGTGGTACTTTTGAAAAATCCATTTTAAGACCAATTTTAGCGTACTTTTGAAAAATCGATTTTCGAGCCAAATTTCAAGGTATTTTTGAAAAACTAATCTGCGGGTGAAATTTTGGCGTACTTTTGAAAAATCGATTTTCAAGCCAAATTTCAAGGTACTTTTGAAAAGTTAATCCGTGGGTGAAATTTTGGCGTACTTTTGAAAAATCGATTTTCAAGCCAAATTTCAAGATACTTTTGAAAAGTTAATCTGCGGGTGAAATTTTGGCGTACTTTTGAAAAATCGATCTTCAAGCCAAATTTCAACGCAGTTTTGAAAAATTAGTCTGCAAGTGAAACTTTGGCGTACTTTCGATAAATCGATTCCTGGGCCAAATTTTGACGCCCTTCCAAAAATATTATTTTTCAAAGTCCAATTTATGGTACCTTTGAAAAAGTATATTATTCATAAATCTTTGTCATTATATACTTCTACTCTCATATTCTGAACCAAAAAACATTTTTCCTAAGTGAAAATTCGGTGTTTCTTCGAATTTTCACCTGGTCATTTCCAACGCCTTATAGAACCCAAAACGGTCCTTATGGACTGATCTGCGCCTCTGCAGACTCCCAAAAATGTCTTTAAATGAAATTTTTGCCTAAGTCGAATTTTGATTATGTCTTCAACTTAGGACGATTTTGGAGAGTTCTACAACACTCCCCTCCTTTGGTTGAATCTTTTCTACTCATCGATTGCCTTTAATTTCCATATTCACTTGTATGTCTGTATGCCTTCATTTGACGGTCTGACCTATGGTACAGATGTTTAAAAATAACGGCCTTAATTGGGGCAGACGGCTGATTCGCCTATCTAACTTAAAAATAAATACATTTTTTAAACAATACGCCAAGTTGATACAACATTTTTATCAACTTAATTACACCCGCGTCGAGGTGCGAAGCGAAGCGAAGCGTAGCACAATTTTAATTAGCGTCCACTCTCACTAATTCGTTGCACTCGCTTTTTCGCCCTGGTCTCGCTCTTGCTTAACTTCGGCCCTTTCTAGAAGAGACTGTCTATATCTCCATGCCGCAGCTTGGACGGTCCTCGCCTTTGAGTTCCAGACTTCACCATGCCGCGCCCTTGCGACAGGCTGGGTCATCTTTCCATTTCTGCACATGGAAAATTCAGTTCAGCAACTAGATTGACTTTTTAGCAAGTCGTCGACTGGGACGCGTCGACTAACAAACACAATGTGTTGTTTTTAATGAAATAATAATAATAATAATAATAAAAGTTCTTTATTGAGCATAAACCCAAAAGGCCATCGACCGAAGTCCTTCAGCCTGTTTACAAAAATATTACAGTTAAAATAAGTACTTGTACATTGTGTATTTCATGTGTGGTATTTATATAAAAAAAAAAAAAAAAAAAAAATGTATATGTATTGAAAAACGTTGTTTATGGTTCTCTTAAGTCCTTAATGTGTTCCCACAAGGTTCGTTCTGGATATTTCCTGCGTCTTGGTGTCTGATGGTTTCTTGTTTTGCATAAGAGTTGAATTTTATCTATATTGTCTTCATTTTTGGCAAACTTGGTTGACAATTTTGTAAGTCTTTGTGAAATTGGTTCAATATTGGTGATTTGGTACAGGAGGTCATTAGGCGGGTTATGGAGTGGATTGTCAGGGTGTCGGCATTTGGTGATCGTTCTGAGCGTTGATGTCTCCGCTACATTGATATTTTTCAGTGCCGGATTTTTTGCATTAAGGTAGAGGGGATGGCTGTATTCTAGTAGCGGCCTACATATGGTTTTGTAGATATGTACTGCTGTCTTCATACTAATACCTTTGTTTTTAAAGGTCAAACTACGGAAGTGTTTACCTCTGGAGATGCACCTCTTTTTTATGATTTTGGTGTGATTATTAAAATTCAACTTGTGGTCAAGGCTTACACCTAGATATTTGACTGTTGTACTGGGTGGGAGAGAGTGATTGTTGATGATTATTTTTGGGGAGTTGATGTTGGGGGCATGGTTGAAGATTATGTATTGGGATTTTGTCAGGTTTGGTTTCAATCTCCATTTGTTGAACCATATCATCGTCGTGTTCATTAATCTTTGTAGTTCATCCACAGTCTTTTTCATAGTGCAGTTATGACTAATTAATACAGTATCATCAGCATATTGTAGTATATATGGATTAGGGTTGAAGTGCGCTGGGTCATTTTCGAAGTTGTAAATATCAAAACAGTAGGTGTTGTATAGTAGTGGCGATAGCGGCGAGCCTTGTGGTAGTCCTTGTTGTATTTTAAATGTTTTAGAGTAGCTTGTGTCTATTTTGATTTGTAATGTTCTCTCTTTTAAATATGTGCTTATCATGTGTACTAAGTATCTCGGACAGTTCAGGTATGCTAGCTTGTACAGTAGGCCCATGTGCCAAACACTGTCGAATGCTCTATTTATGTCCAAAAATATTGCCGCACTATGTTGACCTTCGAGCTTTGTCGTTTGGATATTTGAAGTGATTATCATCAGCAGGTGGGTGGTGGATGATTTTTCCCGGAATCCAAATTGGTAGTTGGGTATGTTGTGCCCGATTGCATCTGAAATGAGTCTTTTAATAATCTGTTCCAAGTTTTTTGCTAGTACCGGAAGTAGTGTGATAGGACGATAGTTATTTGTTTTGTGTGGGTTGGTGTTGGGTTTGGGGATGGTGATGACAACACCGTGTTTCCATTCCTTAGGGAAGTACTGGTTGTTCAAACAGTATTCGTATAATTTTATTATGTATAGGTGTACTTTGTGGCCAAGTTTACGGATGATATTTTTAGATATGCTGTCTTTTCCGGGGGCTGTGCTTTTACCTTTATTCAGTATGTCATAATAGGTTTCCTCGCTTATTGAAATGTTTTGGTTTGGTAATTCTTCAGAAATGAAATCGTCATGCCAATTTTTTATGTCTTCGTGATGCGCTTCGTCGAATTGGTTATCATTTTTAATTGTGTATACATTTTCATAATGTTCGGCAAACAGATCTGCTTTTTCGGGGTTGCTATTATAAAGTGTATTATTTTCTTCTAGTGTGGCTATGGATGTCGACTGTTTATATCTGGATAATTTTTTTTATTTGTTGCCAGTAATTTCTGCCTGACCTATGGTACAGATGTTTAAAAATAACGGCCTTAATTGGGGCAGACGGCTGATTCGCCTATCTAACTTAAAAATAAATACATTTTTTAAACAATACGCCAAGTTGATACAACATTTTTATCAACTTAATTACACCCGCGTCGAGGTGCGAAGCGAAGCGAAGCGTAGCACAATTTTGATTAGCGTCCACTCTCACTAATTCGTTGCACTCGCTTTTTCGCCCTGGTCTCGCTCTTGCTTAACTTCGGCCCTTTCTAGAAGAGGCTGTCTATATCTCCATGCCGCAGCTTGGACGGTCCTCGCCTTTGAGTTCCAGACTTCACCATGCTGCGCCCTTGCGACAGGCTGGGTCATCTTTCCATTTCTGCACATGGAAAATTCAGTTCAGCAACTAGATTGACTTTTTAGCAAGTCGTCGACTGGGACGCGTCGACTAACAAACACAATGTGTTGTTTTTAATGAAATATTTTTCTAACATAAATTTTGTTAACTTATAATGGTTAGAAATTGGTTCTTCGTAAGGTAGATTAAATCGGCTTACGATACTCGTGCGGTCATCACTACTTTGTGAAAAAAGTATAAAAAAAAAAAAAAATTGAAGCACCTTCTTGAGCGAAGAACAGCTTCTGAAACTCGCCTCGTAGTTTCTACTTCGTAAGGTAGATTAAATCGGCTTACGATACTCGTGCGGTCATCACGACTTGTGAAAAAAGTATAAAAAAAAAATTGAAGCGTCTTCTTGAGCGAAGAACGACTTCTGAAACTCATCTCGTAGTTTCCATTTGGGTATACGCTGATTTTGTTGACTTAAAATGATTAAAATAGAAGTTGTCTTCTTGCATAAGAAAAACAGCTTCCGAAACTCGTACTGACTCGTACTTATGCCTACGTCCATTACTCGAACTTGGCGGCTCTCGCTCTTGAGAAGCTAGGCTTACCGGATCGCGCTCTTGCGTCGGGTTCGCCGTCTTTCCATGTCTGCTCATGGAGTAGACTTTAAATTTTCGATTCGACCGCATACAGGTCAAAATCGCCACTTAGAATTTTGAGAAAAAATATAAAAAAAGCGAAAACGACTATTAGCCGTGGTCGACCTCAGAAATATCTAGAGGTGACTCTTCTATATCTGGCTCATCTCGAGCATCATCGGGATCTCGACTTATTACATCTGGCTCATCTTGAGCACTTGCGGGAACATTGATTTGAACTAGTGTGGTATCGCTACGTCGCTCTGACCTGGGCGCGATCTCATTGTCTGATGAGGAAGCGTCGTCACTAAGATGAGTTTCATCCGGACTATCTTCTGATTCTTCAGACAATTCCAATTCAATATCGGGATCTCCCTTAGGTGCCGGCCTGATGGCATCGACATGTAATCTCGTCGAAGTTACTCCCTTGTGAATTAGGTAAACTTCATTGGACAATCTCTTTAAAACCTTGTGTGGCCCACTCCACGACGGTGTGAAGGTATGATCCTTCCTGATCCTTTTAGTCATTACCATATCTCCCACTTTATATACGACCGGCGTTACCGCCACTTTGGGCGCGTAACGCCATTGGTAATTTGTTTGATTTCTACGAATCTCCTTGACTCTTTCAAGGCGGGGAACGTCCGCTTGATTACGACGTTCTTGTCTATAAGCGAACATATTCCAATCACCAATCTGCGGTAATTCATAGCCGAGTACTACGAAACTGGGCGTATGCCCCGTAGCGGCGTTTTTTCTTGTTCTCAAGATATATGCCATCTGACTAACATGTCGATCCCACTCGTCGTTGGGTGAACCATATAATAAGGTTTTTAAGATCTTCTTAGCTTCTTGCACCCTCCTTTCTATTGGATTGGCCTGTTGGTGGTAAGCTGCTGTGAAGAATCTTTCAATATTATTACGTGTACAGAACGTATCGTAAAAGCCGGAATTGAAGTGGCCTCCCTGGTCGGAAATGATGACCCTCGGAACGCCATATCTCGCCACTAGTTCCTCTTCGATAAATTGTGCTATTGTTTTTCCACTGACTTGGGTGAACGCGCCTTGGCTTCGACCCACTTACTAAATACATCCTCTACCATTAATATATATCGGTTATCTGCATCTTTGGTTCGCTGAAGCGGTCCGATTACATCGACGCTTAGAACTTCGAACGGATGCGATGGAGCATGGCTTCTGAGAGGAGCCTTCGGTTGTGATTGTCTGCTTTTTACGGAATTACAAATAATGCACTCATTTAAATATTTGTTAACTAGTCTCGTCAAATTATTAAAATAATAGCGGCCCGAGATGATTCTAACAGTTTCATCGCGGCCGGGGTGACCTACTTCCGGTCGGTCGTGAAAATGAGATATTACTCTCATGACCATACGTTTTGGTACGTATAATTTTTCTATAACATTTTCGCCTCTCGTCCAAAGTGTGCCGCCTATCACTTGTCTTGTATTGACGAATTTCACCTCTGCCTCGGTTTTATCTGCTTGTCGCACTAGAGTATTCCATCGTTCAATTTGGTCTTGGATATCTCTGGAGTGCGTTTGCGCTTCTCTGACCTGATCGTTTAATTCCAATGTGGTAATCACTGATATTCGTTCCTTGTACGAGAATTTTGGTGGATACATCCTTTCCTCTTTGTCGTTTGCTTCGACGTTTGGGCCTTGAGGATTCCTGCTAAGATAGTCTGCCAATATATTTTCCTTGCCGGGACAATGTTCTATGGTGAAGCTGTATTCCTGAAGTAATAATGACCAACGTGTAAATTTCGTTTTCTCGTCCTTATGCTTATTTAACCATAGTAAAGCTCGATTGTCGGTTTTGACTATAAATGGACGGTCTGCCAAATATATTTTGTATTTCCTTATATAATTAACGACGCTCAAACATTCCAATTCATTGATATGGTATTTTCTCTCCGTCGGAGATAACGTATTACTAGCATAAGAGACGATGTGCTTCTGGTCATTATCCCCCAATTGATATAATACTGCAGATAATCCTATTAAGGATGCGTCCGTTTGCAGTATGAACATTTTATTGAAATCTGGCCGGTGCAGTCCTAGAGGTTTATTTAATACCTCTTTCAGTAGGATAAAGGATTCTTGGGCTTCTGTATTCCACTTATAGCGCCAGTCCTTCGAGAGTAGTCGGGTCAAGGGCTTAGTAATTATTGCAACATTAGGGATATATTCACGTACCCAATTACATAGGCCAAGGAAACTCTGAAGCTGGCGCCTTATCTGCAGAATATGTTTTTCTATAGGTTGAGTAGTATTGGCATTTATCTTATGCCCGAGATAGGTTATACTGGATGTGGCTACCACACATTTTTCTGGTGACACTTTTAAATTATGTAAACGTAGGCGTTCAAAGACGGCTCTCAGATGGTTTACATGCTGATCTATATTTTCACTGTAGATGATAATATCATCGAGATATACTTTGCAGAAATGATGCAAGTAGCCGGTCAATACGTCTCTTGCCATAAATTTTTGGAACGTACATGGAGCGGTCTTCAATCCGAAAGGCATCACGTTAAATCGGTAAGATGCTCCATCTAATGTTGTAAACGTAGAATAATTTTTTGACGACTCCTCAAGAGGGATTTGCCAATATCCGCTCTTGAGGTCCAACACCGTAAATATGTTGGCGTTTCCTAGATCCTTTATACTCTCGTATATCTTAGGTAAGACGGATGCTTCGTCTTCCGTTACTTCATTTAAGTGACGATAATCAATGCAGAAGCGAGGCTTCTTGCCGGGCCTTTCTATTATAATGGGAGGCGAACTGTACTGAGCGGTACTCGGTTCTATAACTCCGGCTTTCAGCATCTCTTCAATTTGATCGTACATAACTTTTTTCTTAGTAGGAGACATAGGATAGATAGATAGATAGATAGATAGATAGATAGATGTCTTTATTTGTTCACGTAATAAAAAAAATTACAAAAACCCAAAGGGTGTAGAACTTGTCAAAAAAAAAGAAACAATGCTACAGTTGAAATATAGTATACACATGTATATAGTAAAAAAACTAATGTAATACAGTAAAAGACTAATGTAATAATATATAATGTATAACACGAGACAGAACAATAGTTATAATAACAATACAATTTAAAATATATTACAAGTAAAAACGGAATAGAAACTATTTTATAGTGTATCATCGAGGTACTCATCTAGCGTATAATATGCTTTTTCCACAAGTGTGGCTCGCAACTTTGCTTTTAAATGTTTTAGCGATAAGGTTTTATATGTGTCTGGAAGTTTATTATAGACTTTGATTATTGTGAAAGGCACGTTTTTCTGTACATATGCATAGTTTGCTTTAATATTAAGTAAGTCATTTTTATGTCTTGTATTGTAAAAATGAACTCTATCATGGTCTGCAAACAGAGACATATTCTTTGTTACAAATATCACAGCTTCATATATATATAGACTTATTAAGGTAAGAATTTGTAGTTCTTTAAATATAGGTTTGCAGCTAACAGTTTGTTTTATATTCAGTATATTTCTGATACATCTTTTCTGCAATAAAAATATTTTGTGAATGTGATTTGTGCCTCCCCAAAAAACTAGGCCATATCTAAATCTAGATTCAACATAGGCATAGTATGCTATATATGCTACTTCAGCATTTATATTTAGCGATATTACTTTTAAGGCATAACAGGACTTGGCTATATTAGTTGCAAGCTTGTCAGTGTGGGACTTCCAATCGAGCCGAGAATCTATAGTAATACCCAGAAAGCATATTTGGGACACAGTATTCAATGTAATGTCACCATTTGTAAAAGTTTTCTCCACACTAGACTTACTATTTGAAAATAATATGGCTTGTGTTTTATCTTTGTTTAATTTCAGATTGAGAGGATTATAGTATTTTTCAAGTATGTCTAGTGCCGAGAAAACTTTTTGCTCCAAGACTATTGGATCTGCCGAGTTAATGATTAAAGAACAATCATCTGCATATTGAACAGTAAATTCATCAAGAACCATGGGTAGGTCGTTGGTATATAATATATACAATAACGGTCCCAATATAGATCCCTGTGGAACACCTCTCTTTATTACCAGAGTTTGCGATTTTAGTAGCTCACCATTACTATCTGTCTCTATGACACACTGAATTCTATTATTTAGGTAAGATGTTAGTAGTTGCAATGTGTTACCGCTAATTCCATACTTTTCGATCTTCTCTATTAAAACGTCATGGTCCACACTATCAAAAGCTTTTGATAGGTCTAAGCTTATCGCAACTGTGTGTTCTTTATTATTTAGTGAATGTATTATTTCACAGAGTATCTGGTAACCGGCTCTAATTGTAGATTTGTTTTTCCTAAAACCATTTTGTGTGTTATTTAATATCTCATGCTTTTCTAAATAATTTATTATTCTGGTGTAGATTATTTTTTCAAAGATTTTGCTAATGTTAGAGAGCAACGCTATGGGCCTATAGTTGTTTATCATATTTTTGTCACCTTTTTTATACACTGCTTTTACATAAGCAATTTTAAGGTTATCAGGATATACGCCAGTAGTAAATGATATATTTATTATATGACTAAGTGGAGCTGCTATTTCAGTTGCAACATATTTTAATAATTTTACAGGTATCTCATCTGCACCTACCGACATGGTATTTTTTAAATTTTTTATGACGTTACATACCTCTTCAGGATAAGTAGGTGACAAAAATATGCTTTTGTCAATGGGTGGACTATAATTTTCGAAATTTATATTGGAATTAATATTAGGACAATTATTTATAAAAAAGTCATTTACATTATTTAATACTGTTTGTTTATTGCTTTCATGTGTATCGATACTATTCAAGAGAGAAATGTTATTTTTAGTTTTAGACCCCGTATAGCTTTTTACCAATTCCCATACTGCCTTGCTTTTATTGCTTGCTGTATCTATGTATGAAATATTTGAACGTTTTTTTGCCTCATATATAACATTTTTTAATATCTTGCAGTAGGTTTTATACGTAACATCAGCTATTTCCCCTTTTATTTTTTGCTTATATAAATTTCGTTTAGTTTTGCATGATATTTTTATGCCTTTTGTAATCCATGTTTTTATATTATTTGTTCTCTTTATCGTTTTTAGTGGAAATATAATATTTATAGTTTCTTTTATTTTATTTATAAATATTTGATAGGACTTGTTAGGATCTAAACAACAAAAGATTTCATTCCAATCAATGTTCTGTACTACCTCTTTAAAAATTTTTAGTTTTGCATCAGAGAAGATTCTCCGCTTGCATCCATTTTCAGAGTTAATTTTGTTTTTTCCAGGACAATCTATTCTAAGTAGCTGAGCCTCATGGTCAGATAGAGCTGATGTTATTACTTCACCCTCGTGAATATTCTCAAAATTAATAAAGATGTTGTCTAAAAGTGTAGCTGAATGTTTCGTGATTCTAGTTGGTTCATTTATTTTTTGAGTCAAATTGTATGTTTGTAACATGGTCAGAAAAGATTGGTTATGTACATTTTGAATATCGAGTAAATTTAGGTTAAAATCTCCACAAAGAATTATGTTATAATTTTTGCATTTATTTTGAGTAGTATCTAATATTTCACTTAAGATTTGGAGAAATGTTTCTACGTTACCTGTTGGCGGTCTATAAACACATATAATTACAGAGATCGTAGTTTTACATACGATAGATGAGCACTCGATGATACCTTCTACACTTATTTGTTTCAGTTCTTTGAATTCCATGCAATCCATATCTTTATCTACGTCTTTACGAAGGAAAATACAGGACCCACCATGAACCATATCCCTTCTAGAGTAAGAGGACTTTAAGTTATAGCCCTCAAGTCGCATTGACATTTCATCTTCGATTGAAAACCAGTGTTCAGTAAAACATAGTATCGTTGGTTCAGTATCTAAGCCTTTTACAAAGATTTCAACTTCTAATAATTTATTTTTTAAGCACTGTATGTTTTGATGCAATAGGGCATATGTATTTAATACACTGTAATTTGTTTTGATTGAATTTTTGATATATCTAGTTTCAGTATTTAGGGTTTTCTTGGAATTTAGAGTTTGAGCTATTTGCATATCCCGTAATGTTGCTATTTTCTCTCTCAAAAATCCTTTTCATCTCCTACATGAGTTTTTGCTTCAAAATCGAATCTTCTGTATGCAACTTTTTTTGGCCAGAAATTGTGTTCATATACCTTTTCTTTGAACTCAAAGTTTATACCTACTTTGAAACATTTGCAGTCTCTTCTGATGTCATCATATTTTGTTTTTATATGTTCAACTGTTACATCATTATCGTTTTTAAGATTTGTTTTGTCCATTATGTATTTTTTTATTTTTTCCTCTGATACATGGTCTTTAACCCTCGATATAAAGAGCCAAACTTTTTTATTCTCTTCTTTGCCTATGAAATCATTTTCTGCATCTTGGATATCTGCAGTTCCAATATTTATGTCCCTGCGTTTGGACTTTGGTCTGTTATTTTCGTATGATTTTTCGTTAAATTGGTCATTATTATGTGTTTTACCATGGAGCATGGCCTGTCGGTACGGATAAGTATTTCTTGGCGAGTCAAGTTGGGTTGATTTGACATCAGATTGAACTTTTTTTTCAGCAGCGTAGTCTGTTTCATCACTATTAAGCTCTAATTGATTTTTAGCGGTATCTGGTTCAATTTGTATTTGTTTTGCCATTAATGTTTTTGAATTTTTTACTTCATTTAATCGTTTAGAGGTCACTTGTTCAGGCAGAGTTTTTATTTGATAGTGTTTTTTTTCAATAGTTTTTACTTCAGACTGGTTGATGTTGGGATTACACTCTTTTATATTTTCAGATATTTTACTTAAATGTTGAATCTTCTCTTTTAATAGAATATTATTTTCTTTCAGAATGTTGTTTTTTTCTTCCATCTCTCCCAGTAATTTTTTTAAATATTTAATTTCCAGTTCTAAGTTTTCTTCTTTGTCAGTTGGTTTTTGTTTGTGTGTGTTTACACTTTTTTGTATAGCATTTTTTTCACAGCATATGACATTGTTTCCATCAATTATTTTTATATTTGTGATTCTTTCTGCACAACTTTTATGATAAATTGAACAGCAATTTATACACACTTTCACTGGACACTCTTTTGTTACACAACATTTATATTTTCCTTGATTTATTTCACTTTCTTTACTTTGTCCCTCAATACCAGCCACATTGGCGGCGGCCATATTCCCTATGATAAGGTTTGATATTGAACGGGCGGTCGTCTTTAACTTTTATTTTATGTTTCGTTGTCACCGTGGTAGCTTGGGTAGGTGAACAATTCAGCGAATTCCTCGAATAGAGGTTTTAAATTATCGTTTCCGATGATCAGTTCTTCGGGAAGCCGGCATTGATTGTGTAACGGGTAAATAGTACTTTTTGGGGCGAACCCTGTATGCATGGTTCCTTTTTGGTATACCTTACCTTGTCCTGTACATAAGTGGTAGGAACATTTCTTCATTGAGCGCATAGGAGCGACACAACACATTTATAATTATATCTTTATGGTATAAAGTTTGATTCGATTAATTTAAGGAAGTAGCATGTTACCTTATTATTACTATACCTATTGGAAGAATGTTCGACTCCCTCATGGTACTAGGAACCTTCAGAGTTTGTTTGGTAATTAGCATGGCTCATAGTGCTTAAATTAATTTGTTGATAAATTGTCGGCGTATGCGGGCGTCTACAACAGGGCAAAGCAGTAGTGAAACCTTTTCCCAGTATTGTAAAATGTAGGCAGTAGGTGCCGCGTAACGTTGTGTGCGTTTTCCATCACTTTATGCCTGGGATTTAATTACATGAAAGTCATAAGTTCTCAGTTAACACTTGTTTACGCCAATTTTCGGACAGAAACAGCCATGTTAGTTGTTTACGTTTAGTTTAGAATCAGGTTATTGGCTAAGCGCACTGTCGGTATAGGGCGAGCGCGTCATTGCGCGATGTATGAATTTTAAATACCAATTGTTTTTCATTACGGGTTTCCAACGTACATGGATTCGGTTTCAGAAAAAATGGTTTAGAAGGAAGTAACGGCCATTTAAGAAGCTGTTGGGGCACCGAGCACATGGCTAGAGAATTTTGTTAGATTATATTTAAAAGAAGGGCCATTCTGCGAGAAGGTACGTCTAAATTTGTTTCGCCGTGTAGGCAGTTTGTTAATTGTTCCTCGTTTGCAGTAACGATAACAATATTTCTTGTTTTGTAGATTTGCCGGCCTAATTTACGTATAGCTAATTTACGTATAGCTAACTTACGTTTGGTTAATTTGCACATGGCTAACTTGCATTTTGTAATTTGCACCTTGGAATTTTCGAATTCATAACTCGTATCCTGTAGACTTGCTGTTTAATATTTAATGTGTATGATCCTGGATCTATGTAATTTGAGCTGTAATACGGTTATATGGTTGGAAGCGCTGTGTGATTCAATTATTCAACCGGCTATTGGATAACCACGGTCGCACGTGAAGCATGCCGCCCGGCCGCTGAGTCGCTTACCCTGATGAGAACACATGGTTGTAGCACATGGTTGTAACACGTTATGTAAATAAGGAATTGCCCTGGATGTCCATGGTACTGTGAGGTGTCGACAAATTAAAAATAAGGTCAGACTGTTTTTTCTATTTACTCAGAAATGGCGACGTGAAATTCCAGCCTCTGATTCTACAATAAACGTCGTATGAGACGACGGCGTTAAATTATAAAAATTTACCAATCTTTTCAAAGAATTTGGTTGCTAAATTACCAAGCCGATTTTACATCTAATTTAATTCAGATAATTTCGTTAATATTACGATTTTTTAATAAGTTCCACAGTTACTGTGAACCGCAAATAGTACTATTTGAGGGGGCAAAAAAGCGGACCATTTGTGAAATTAAATGAATTAAGTATTAAGCATTTTGATGCTCGTAGAGCACGTTCTTACCCCATAAGGATACCTTATTGTGATACATTTTTATTATTTATTATGTATTATTATTATTTATTATGTACGTGACGATAATAATATCGATATATCTACTCTAGATACGGGAAATTGTAAGCCAAATGGTCGGGTTCTTTCTTCAGTCAACCTTACTGATGAACAGATCTCGCAGGCTGAAGAGATAATTTCGAAATTTAATGTGTTGAATAAAGACGGGAAATTGGGGCGCACCAACAAGTTAATCCACTGTATTGATACGGGCGACGCCAGACCGTTTAAGCAGCGGCAATATTTGTTATCCCCTTACATGTTGGGTCACCTTAACAAGGAACTCGACAAAATGTTGCAGTTAGGAGTTGTTGAACCCTCGATGAGTGAGTGGTCTTCCCCTGTACTGTTAGTAAAGAAACAAAATGGGGAGTTTCGTTTTTGTTTCGACGGGCGAAAGTTAAACGCCGTGACGAAAAGGGACTCGTACCCACTACCTGTTGTAGATAGAATATTAAATATGCTTCGCGACGCGCGTTATATTTCATCTGTCGACTTGCGCAGTGCATTTTGGCAGATCCCTTTAGACCAAGCGTCTAAAGAAAAAACAGCCTTTGCCATACCCGGTAGGGGCTTATTCCATTTTAACGTTATGCCTTTTGGGCTATGCAATGCGGCGCAGTGCCAGCAACGTCTGATGGACGCGATTTGCGGTCCAGAGCTCGAACCCAATATTTTTGTTTATTTGGACGACGTGATAATTGTGTCCTCTACTTTTGAGGAGCACTTAAGGTTATTGAATGAGGTGGCTCGACGTCTTTGTGATGCGAACCTCACGGTAAATTTTGATAAGTGCGAGTTCTTTCGTCCTTCACTGAAATATCTCGGTTTTATAGTCGATAATGCAGGCCTGAGGACCGATCCCGAGAAGGTCTCGGCTATGGTTAATTTTCCTGAGCCAAGAACGACAACCGAAGTAAAAAGGTTTACTGGTATGTGTAGCTGGTATCGGCGTTTTATACCACAGTTTTCTACACTTATGTGCCCCATCAACGAATTGCTTGCCGGTAGAAAAAGGGGACAACCAATAATTTGGACTGAGGCCGCTGACAATGCATTCCGCGATGTCAAGCAGGCGCTTATTTCCGCACCTTTACTGTCTAGCCCCGATTTTAACCTACCTTTTTCAATACAGTGTGACGCTAGTGATACAGGTCTTGGGTGTTCACTCACACAAGAGCAACAGGGCGAAGAAAGGGTGATAGCTTTCGCCAGTAGGAGCCTCTCAAAGAGCGAAAGAAATTATAGTTGTACTATGAAGGAATGTTTGGCAGTTATTTTCGCCTGTGAAAAGTTTAGGCCATACGTTGAGGGAGTCAGGTTCACGGTCATCACAGACCATGCATCCCTAAAGTGGTTGTATAAACTACGCGAACCCTCTGGGAAACTTGCACGTTGGTGTGTTCGGCTGAGCCAATTTGATTTTGAGATTGTCCATAGAAAGGGCAAATTTAACGTCGTCCCTGACGCCTTATCTCGTAGTCCCGTAGATCCCCCTCCCGTCGAGTCAGAATGCCTCGAGGGTGCCGCAATTAACGTTGATGATTGTATCTCGCTCGATATTGATTTAACTAATGTAGACTCTTTCTATGAAAAGATGCGCGAGAAAATTTTAAGTAGGCCTGATGACTTTCCCCAATGGACAGTAAGAAATAAATATGTGTATAAGTTGATACCCTCGAAGGTACCTTTAAGTACGAATATTTCTGAGTGGAAACTCTTAGTTCCTAAGACACAACGTCTTTCTGTGTTGCGGTCCTGTCATGATGACGAAAAGGCTGCACATTTAGGTGTCTCTAAGACTGCGGCTCGAGTCGGCCTGACGTATTATTGGCCAAAAATGCGCCGAGACATACATCGTTATGTCAGATCTTGTAAGGTGTGTAATGCGCAAAAGGCTTCAAATACTGCTAGGTTTGGATTAATGGGGGCTGAAAAGCAAGTACGTTTTCCTTGGCAGGTCATTTCGGTTGATTTAATGGGTCCGTTACCGAGGAGTAGCGCAGGTCATTCATATCTTTTGGTGGTAAGCGATTGGTTTACAAAGTATACACTTTTGCACCCGTTGCGAAAAGCTACCGCCCCGGGTATTGTACGTTTCATAGAGAATGAGGTATTCTTGGTGTACGGTGTGCCGCAATATGTCATTTGCGACAATGGGTCACAATTTGCGGGTACCCAGTTTAAAAATCTTGTAAAGGAATATAAGTCAAACATTTGGTTTACTGCCAAATATCATGCACAGGCCAATTTTGTCGAGAGATATAACCGCACTGTTGGCACAGCCATCCGTAGTTATATCCGAGAAAACCATAAACATTGGGACAAAAACATTGCAAAGATTGGTTTTGCACTGCGTACCGCTAACCACGAGGTTACCGAGTACAGTCCCGCTTTCCTAAATTTTGGAAGAGTAGTTCCCGCGACTGGAGATTATTACGGACGTTCGAGTTTCGATAAGTTAAAACCTGGGGATACTGCGCACTATGCGCTCGGCCTAGGCAAACTAGGGGAAATTTATAAAAAGGTTCAGGACAAATTAAATGCAGCGTATAAGCGTAATGAAAAGTCGTATAATTTGAGGAAACGCGATGTGGAATTTTTTGTTGGCGACAGGGTATGGAAGCGGAATAAGGTGCTGTCTGACGCCGCGCAAAATTTCTCAAAGAAGTTAGCTCCACGGTATGTGCTTTGTACGGTACGTAAAAAACTTTCCAAGTTAGTCTATACGTTGGAATACGAAGACGGTTCAAAGGCGGGGAATTGGCACGTCAAGGACCTCAAGCCATATTTTTATCCGACTTATGATCTGGAATGTTCCGATTCTGAGGGGACATAGATTTTGATTTCACCTTCGCCATATTAAATTGTGTTTAACTCCGCACAGTACGAAGTCCCGTTGTGGAAGAAATGCATTTTGCAGATCCGGTTAATGAAACTTTAGGGCTACCCTAGATTATTTTGGGACAGTATATTTTCTTCGATGTAAATCTGTCTGCCTGTTTTAGAGTTAATTAGGCGCCGAAGCAGGAAGTTTGTTGTATGTGACGTTCGCGCCGTTATATTTAAATGTTTGTGGAAGCTGTAGTCAGCAAATCTTACCATATGTTAGTTCTAAGTTAGGTTTAAATCTGCGCAGATACTAGTCAATAGTTAGGTAGGAACTTGTACATATGATAGCTTAGACGTGTTAGCCTAGGAGCGTTAAGTTAGAGCTGTAGTCTTAGTTTAGGTAGGGTGTAGTTGATCGATCGATTCGATTATTTAGGATAAGTTTACTAACAGTCTAACTGGGTTAAAATAGAGGAAAGGGTCCTTATGAAAAATAGTAATTTTCAATTCCTATTTTTCTACCGTTGAACAGGGGTGATTGTGTAACGGGTAAATAGTACTTTTTGGGGCGAACCCTGTATGCATGGTTCCTTTTTGGTATACCTTACCTTGTCCTGTACATAAGTGGTAGGAACATTTCTTCATTGAGCGCATAGGAGCGACACAACACATTTATAATTATATCTTTATGGTATAAAGTTTGATTCGATTAATTTAAGGAAGTAGCATGTTACCTTATTATTACTATACCTATTGGAAGAATGTTCGACTCCCTCATGGTACTAGGAACCTTCAGAGTTTGTTTGGTAATTAGCATGGCTCATAGTGCTTAAATTAATTTGTTGATAAATTGTCGGCGTATGCGGGCGTCTACAACAGGGCAAAGCAGTAGTGAAACCTTTTCCCAGTATTGTAAAATGTAGGCAGTAGGTGCCGCGTAACGTTGTGTGCGTTTTCCATCACTGTATGCCTGGGATTTAATTACATGAAAGTCATAAGTTCTCAGTTAACACTTGTTTACGCCAATTTTCGGACAGAAACAGCCATGTTAGTTGTTTACGTTTAGTTTAGAATCAGGTTATTGGCTAAGCGCACTGTCGGTATAGGGCGAGCGCGTCATTGCGCGATGTATGAATTTTAAATACCAATTGTTTTTCATTACGGGTTTCCAACGTACATGGATTCGGTTTCAGAAAAAATGGTTTAGAAGGAAGTAACGGCCATTTAAGAAGCTGTTGGGGCACCGAGCACATGGCTAGAGAATTTTGTTAGATTATATTTAAAAGAAGGGCCATTCTGCGAGAAGGTACGTCTAAATTTGTTTCCCGTGTAGGCAGTTTGTTAATTGTTCCACGTTTGCAGTAACGATAACAATATTTCTTGTTTTGTAGATTTGCCGGCCTAATTTACGTATAGCTAATTTACGTATAGCTAACTTACGTTTGGTTAATTTGCACATGGCTAACTTGCATTTTGTAATTTGCACCTTGGAATTTTCGAATTCATAACTCGTATCCTGTAGACTTGCTGTTTAATATTTAATGTGTATGATCCTGGATCTATGTAATTTGAGCTGTAATACGGTTATATGGTTGGAAGCGCTGTGTGATTCAATTATTCAACCAGCTATTGGATAACCACGGTCGCACGTGAAGCATGCCGCCCGGCCGCTGAGTCGCTTACCCTGATGAGAACACATGGTTGTAGCACATGGTTGTAACACGTTATGTAAATAAGGAATTGCCCTGGATGTCCATGGTACTGTGAGGTGTCGACAAATTAAAAATAAGGTCAGACTGTTTTTTCTATTTACTCAGAAACGGCGACGTGAAATTCCAGCCTCTGATTCTACAATAAACGTCGTATGAGACGACGGCGTTAAATTATAAAAATTTACCAATCTTTTCAAAGAATTTGGTTGCTAAATTACCAAGCCGATTTTACATCTAATTTAATTCAGATAATTTCGTTAATATTACGATTTTTTAATAAGTTCCACAGTTACTGTGAACCGCAAATAGTACTATTTGAGGGGGCAAAAAAGCGGACCATTTGTGAAATTAAATGAATTAAGTATTAAGCATTTTGATGCTCGTAGAGCACGTTCTTACCCCATAAGGATACCTTATTGTGATACATTTTTATTATTAAATCTAATTTGAGGACCCAACCTTGACTTTATTTTTTGCAACGACCGCAAACCCAAAAGGCTAGGATAGGCATTTTTTCTTGGTCTTAACTAAAACAAGATTAAGTGGCGCCTATTTAAATAATTGAAGACTTTAGAATTAAATTTTCCAAAGATCCTTAACCACCCCCAATGCCTCCGACGAGAGAGCTGCCGCCTAGCAAAGTATAACCCCCGGTGGGGTTATATGCTTCCTTGCTTGATGTGCCGCTTGATTCCAGAAGACGGTTATTCGCTCTTCAGTGCCGACGTAGACACATTTACGTTGATAATCGAATACGACATTGTGAGCATATAAAAACGGGGCTCCCAGAATGAGCTCTTCGTTTAAATTTTGAATGACCTGAAACGTGGTCTGAAAGGGTACATCTAGTACATTAACGTTCATGGTCGTAGTCCCGAGGGATTCTACTAAACCATCGCCACAAGCCATAACAAACGTTTGGGGAGCTGTAAGTTGATCAATGTCGTTCAAAAATTTCGGTTGGATAATATTCCTTGTCGAACCTGTATCCAATAAAGCGTTAACCGCTCGATTATTAATTATAATCTTAATGCGAGGCAGAGGAAAAGCGTCGTTAGTTTGATTGATAGATTCTAATGGAGTGAATCGGTGGGGAGATAGGTTGACTTCTTGATCCTTAAACAGGTAATTAAGGTCAGGAAGGTCATCGAAGTTTTTTAATTTAAACTTCTTGCTTCGGAGCTTCCCCGAGGGTCGCTTCGAGCCTGCTGGGGCCTGGTAGGCAGGGCTGGTACAGTTCGGCCTGGGCCATCGCCTCTGACCCCCGCTTGGTTTCCCGTATTCATATTACGATGGGGATTGTTTGGGCATTCCGCATGAAAATGCCACTGCTCCGTTGGGCAGTATCTGCAAGGGCGATACGGGACTCGGGAGTTCCTTACGTCTCCAGTACCCCTTCTCGGTATATCCCCTCTGGGCAGCGAGGAAATATTATTTGCAAAATGCACCCTTGGTGCTGGCGGATTATCTCTTCTTTGAGATCCATTGAATGGTGTCCTAGATGCACCAAAGGAACTGGAGGACGGCTTCGCTAATGCGGAGGGTTCCGTTCTCCAGTTACTGCTCGATTGCTGATTCCCTTGAGCTGAAGCGGTAGAGGTGGACGCTTCTTGGTCCTTGCTTTTTTTTGCATTTTGCAGAGTCTCGAATTGTTTATTTTCATCCATGATTTTGGCCATTTGTTCGGTCATCGTCACTAGTGTATTTGTATCTAGTATGACGGCACTCTTTAGGAGCATTTTCATATCAGGTCTCAACTGATTGAAGATGGTAGCCGCCTTCATCGCCTCCGGCTTAAACGGATCGATCCTCTTGAAGAGGCATACCTTCCTGGAAATAAATACTGACGTACTTTCCTCGGCATCTTGTTTCTTGCCATATAAATTAGCTACTGCTTCGGTGAGTACTTCACCTGAATCGTAACGGCTTCTGAACCGCTCGAGGAATAGAGGATACGTGGTAATTAGGGTTCGGTATTGTTCGAACCATTTCCTGGCATCGTCTTTGAGCTGTTCTGATATTTTATATAGACGGTCGTTATCCTGCGTAATTCGTACTCGGACGAAAAATTCCTCCATATGATGAATGAAGGTTTCAGGGTCTTCGTGTTCGAAGCCATGAAATTCCGCATTTGGATGCTTCGACCGATACTTATGCTCGTGCGTGGCTTCGCTTAGAGCTTTGGCAAGACCTGCTGCCATTTGGGCGAACACTTGTTCTGAGGAGGGCTGTATGACTCCTTCAGTGGTACTCGGGCCTACCCCCGAACTACCCAGTACATCCTCCGCGCACGGCCTCTCTAACCCTCTAGAGACGTTGTCCATCACAGATGTCGGCTCGTCGTAAAACTGGAAAGGCGTTGATTCATCCATATCCTTTCCAGAAAGCCCTGCTGACTAACAACGCCCCACGTTGGGCGCCATGTAGAAGAACGCACTACCGGGCGTCAAAATGACGCGACACCAATTTATTTCTCAGGGGGCGCCAGTCGCGTATTACCCCGTTCTTCTACCTCCCAGGCGGGTTCGAGATAAGATGCACTTCGGTAGCCGAGTAATGCAATTCAATTCAATTCTTTATTGGTGGTAAAATACACAGAGTGTTTACACACGTCAACATACAATAAGAAAGATAAAATACAAAGTACATGATATTAAATGTATAAAATATAGATATAAGGTATAAGACTAACGGCACAGAATACAAATGACAAACTAAAAGAAAAAAAAAAAATTTTTAAGCAATAAATATATAGTCGGTATGGTATGGTGATGGCAGTGGCAACATTTCTTGATATAGAAGGAGCGTTCAACAACGCGACAACGCAATCATTAACGAACTCGTTGTCAAATAGAGGAGTCCCAACAGTACTCTGCCAATGGATTAAGGCCAGCCTAGATAAGAGGGTAATAGTATCCAATCTGGGCGAGGCTACCATTGAGGCGAAGGTGAGTACAGGCTGCCCTCAAGGAGGAGTACTATCTCCACTACTGTGGGCAACCCTCGTTGACGAACTCCTCCGGAAAGTTTCCGCAGAAGGCTTTTATTGCCTAGGATACGCTGACGACCTAGCAATAGTAGTCAAGGGGCGATTTGCGAACACCATATCAGAGCGTTCGCAAAGAGCCATAAACATTGTTGACAGGTGGTGTAGTGAGGAAGGACTATCCATAAATCCTCACAAAACCACAGTGGTCACTTTCACACGAAAAAGATCCTTGGGAGGCCTAAAACCCCTAAGGCTCAATGGAGTGGAAATTCCATTTGCCAGTGAGGCTAAATACCTAGGAGTCATTTTTGACCAAAAACTGACATGGAATACCCACATCCAAAAAGTCACACAAAAAGCAACTATTGCCCTGGGAAGGTGCAGGCAGATGTGTGGAAAAAACTGGGGATTAAACCCCAAGATGTCCCTATGGTTATATACTAGGGTCGTTAGACCCATGATAACCTATGGATCGGTGGTATGGTGGACCAAGACATTGCAGCCGGGAGCAGTAAGGCTATTAAGTGGCGCACAAAGGCTTGCTTGCCTGTGCGCCACAGGGGCCATAAAATCTGCTCCCACGGCGGCTTTGGAGGTCCTTCTAGATTTGCCACCACTACACATTTTCATCCAGGGGGAAGCTCGTTCGGTGTTGCACAGGCTAATGCAAGGCACAACGCCCATAAGGCAGCAACACGGTACAGAGCACCAAAAGTTATACTCAGAGCTGAAGGCAGACCCCATTCTGGGAATGCCCACGGACAGCATGGTCCCAAAGTATAACTTCTATAAAAACTTTCAAATCAAGATACCAGACAGAGGGGACTGGAAGAATGGCCCTCCGATATCAGCACAAATAGTCTGGTACACGGACGGCTCCAAGACAGAACATGGAGCAGGAGCTGGGATTTACGGGATAAGGTCGAAAACGGAAATCTCGATAAGTCTAGGAATGCATGCCACAGTATTTCAGGCAGAGGTGGCCGCTATACAGTGGTGTGCAAGGGAAATAATGAGGCAAGGAACTGTCAACCAGTCAATTGCCATTTTTTCCGACAGCCAGGCGGCGCTAAAGGCAATCGATTCCATGCAGGTCGACTCAAGACTAGTATGGGATTGTATTAACGCCCTTATGGACCTAGGAAGTCAGAACAAAGTGACCGTGGCATGGGTACCAGGACATGAGGGACACAGGGGAAATGAAAAGGCTGATGAGCTGGCTCGGGAAGGCGCATCTAATGCCCTGGTAGGCCCCGAACCCTTTTGTGGCGTGGCTAAGCCATGCAAACGAGAATCCATTAATAAATGGGTACAAGACAAATCTCTAGAATGGTGGAAGAGTTTCCCGCGACAGAGACAGGCCAAACAGTTCATTAAAGAACGGTCGGCCAAATTCACGGACGATCTACTAGGCCAAAGTAGAAAGGCCATTAGGATAATAGTGGGTCTTCTAACTGGACATTGTAGACTCAATAGGCATATGAGTCTAATGGGTCTGGCAGATGATGCAACATGCAGATTCTGTCAAGAGGAAGAGGAAACCTCAGTACATGTGCTGTGCCATTGTGAAGGCCTAGCCAGACTGAGATTCCAAATACTTGGTGAGGAAAAACCAAGAGCGGATAGCTATACTAAGGAGCCCCTATCAAGGCTATGGAGTCTGGTACAAAAGACAAAGCTGGATGAGGAACTCTAAATGAATTAGATTAGGAGCGCCACAATAGATCCAAAGGGGTCGCGGTGGCCAAGGCTAAGCGGCCAGCTCCTCCCTTCAATCTAATCTAATGGTATGGTGATTTGTTATTGCTTATTTACAGAACACTGCACAATGATACACACATTAGATTTTAATCGAGGCAAAGTTACTGGCTAAAAATTCGTTAGTACTATAAAAAGCATTATTAAGTAAATATGTTTTTATCTTATTTTTGAACTGGGTTTCATTTAACGATTTTATTTCTGGTGGTAGAACATTATAAAACTGGGACCAAGGCTGCACTACCACAGATCGGAAACCACGCTCTCTCTGGCCCCGAATTCCCTCGTTAGGGGTTTAGGCACCTCTTAATTTCCTGAATTTTTGCATAAAAAAATCCCAACCGAAGAATTTCTCTGCGGAGGGATTAGTTTTGGTACGCGAAAATCACGTTTTGGTCCATTAATAACGGAATATATTTCTCAAAAAACGCATAAAAAAATCCCTATCAAACCTCCGTAAGGCAACCAGAAGGTCGAACGTTAATGCGAATTAACTCGACACATCCGGTTTTCTATACGAAAGTTCCAGGGATTATAGACCGTCAACAGGCCTCAAGATCAATTAAGAAATATTAGTTCAAAGAATCCGTTTATTTAACAGAATTGGTTATACAAAATTCTCAAGAAAGAATCGTGCCTTCCCCAATCAAGGTAGTGACTTTCAGACCATACAAGCGAGAGCGTTCACGCTAACGATCGATTAGGTAGAAAAGATTCATACGTACCTTCTCAGAATCAAAATGTGAGCTTTTAGAATCATTTCAGACTCTGGGTAAATGAATAATTAAGGCTGACTGAAATTAACTTAAAAAAGTTTTACTAAATGAATTTAGTTTCGCTAGAGACTACTTAGCTTTAAAGTTCTTGTATCGTGGGGATTCACGTACTCAAACACATTCAGAGGACTTATTACTGCATAAGTTGAGTGGCGTTCGATCAGTCCACGACTTACTAACCCTTTATCACAGTGATTAATATTATCGATTTGGCAGCGTCTCACCTTCGAGCGACTTTTAGGCAAAATTGAATTTTTGGATTTTTATGCACAAGGCGTTTTCCTCTATAACTTTGTCATTTGAAAAGCCCTGTTATTGGCTTTTCTACCATCGCTTTGTCTGGACCACTCAACGCGCTCGACCAAATTGCGAGCCGCTGGGTCAATCCAAACTCTTTCTATGCGAGAAACCGGCCTTGTACATGTGCATTGATTTTTATCAATTTTTGCTTATCGGCACTACGCCGGCTTTGACAACATCTTCTATTTTGCCTTTTGGATGCAGTGCATCGTTAAAATTTTATGCTCATACTTTAGAATTGGGCTTTCAATGACCGTACCTCAAAGGTCAATGTCTTTGGTTGAGGAATAAAAAATAAAAAATAATTTAAATTATATTTTCGTGGTACTTTTTAAACTGACTTTGTGGTACTTTTGAAAAATCCATTTTAAGACCAATTTTAGCGTACTTTTGAAAAATCGATTTTCGAGCCAAATTTCAAGGTACTTTTGAAAAATTAGTCTGCAAGTGAAACTTTGGCGTACTTTCGATAAATCGATTCCTGGGCCAAATTTTGACGCCCTTCCAAAAATATTATTTTTCAAAGTCCAATTTATGGTACCTTTGAAAAAGTATATTATTCATAAATCTTTGTCATTATATACTTCTACTCTCATATTCTGAACCAAAAAACATTTTTCCTAAGTGAAAATTCGGTGTTTCTTCGAATTTTCACCTGGTCATTTCCAACGCCTTATAGAACCCAAAACGGTCCTTATGGACTGATCTGCGCCTCTGCAGACTCCCAAAAATGTCTTTAAATGAAATTTTTGCCTAAGTCGAATTTTGATTATGTCTTCAACTTAGGACGATTTTGGAGAGTTCTACAACAGGGGCACCGAGCACATGGCTTAGAGAATTTTGTTAAATTATATTTAAAAGAAGGGCCATTCTGCGAGAAGGTACGTCTAAATTTGTTTCGCCGTGTAGGCAGTTTGTTAATTGTTCCTCGTTTGCAGTAACGATAACAATATTTCTTGTTTTGTAGATTTGCCGGCCTAATTTACGTATAGCTAACTTACGTTTGGTTAATTTGCACATGGCTAACTTGCATTTTGTAATTTGCACCTTGGAATTTTCGAATTCATAACTCGTATCCTGTAGACTTGCTGTTTAATATTTAATGTTTGTATGATCCTGGATCTATGTAATTTGAGCTGTAATACGGTTATATGGTTGGAAGCGCTGTGTGATTCGATTATTCAACCGGCTATTGGATAACCACGGTCGCACGTGAAGCATGTCGCCCGGCCGCTGGGTCGCTTACCCTGATGAGAACACATGGTTGTAACACGTTATGCAATAAGGAACTGCCCTGGATGTCCATGGTACTGTGAGGTGTCGACAAATTAAAAATAAGGTCAGACTGTTTTTTCTATTTACTCAGAAACGGCGACGTGAAATTCCAGCCTCTGATTTTACAATAAACGTCGTGTGAGACGACGGCGTTGAACTATAAAATTTACCAATCTTTTCAAAGAATTTGTTTGCTAAATTACTAAGCCAATTTTACACCTAGTTTAAGTCAGATAATTTCGTTAATATTACGATTTTTAATAAGTTCCACAGTTACTGTGAACCGCAAATAGTACTATTTGAGGGGGCCAAAAAGTGGACCATTTGTGAAATTAAATGAATTAAGTATTAAGCATTTTGATGCTCGTAGAGCACGTTCTTACCCCATAAGGATACCTTATTGTGATACATTTTTATTATTAAATCTAATTTGAGGACCCAACCTTGACTTTATTTTTTTGCAACACCCGCAAACCCAAAAAGCTAGGATAGGCATTTTTTCTTGGTCTTAACTAAAACAAGATTAAGTGGCGCCTATTTAAATAATTGAAGACTTTAAAATTAAATTTTCCAAAGATCCTTACCCACCCCCAATGCCTCCGACGAGAGAGCTGCCGCCTAGCAAAGTATAATCCCCGGTGGGGTTATAGTTCTCTTCTAATTCTTTAACTAAATGATATAACTGTGTGCGACAATATAATTGCGTAGTCGATGTGTTAATAATATAATTGCATTGTTGTAGGTCACGGCCGCATGGCACCAAAGGGGCCGCGCCCTAATATTAATAATTATGTTTAGAGTATGCATGTTAAAAGAGATAATTGATATAGTTTATATTTATTCTAATGCAAAATAGGTAACAGATACAAGGTATTCATTCCATTATTGACGTTTGACTATAATAGGTTTTTTGTACAAATATGAAGCCTCAAAATAAAGCCCAAAGTAGCATATTCCTCTATTTCTATTATTAATAATTTTAATTTGATGTTGAAAATAGAGATCCACGCGGTGAACGCAAAGCCGTTGTGATGCTCTGAAACCGACCTTGGCAAGTAAAAACATTTTTTTATGTTATTAAATATTAATTTAAAATTTTTTAAAATTATGGTACCTACTATTTAGATACTTAAAGGAACAATATCCCGTTGGATTCTCGTTTTTCATAAAATGAGCCTATTGTGAATTAACAAATTTTTTTAGAATTTGCCTTTATATTTCAAGTCGGATAATTGTTAAACAAAAGCCACTAAATTTATTATTATTTCGCTTCGACACCTTATGTCAACTATACTTTATGAGATTATGATATTGCGATGTTTTTAATTGTTACAATCTATTAGTTATTAATTATTCAAGCTAACAAAAAACTAAAAAATGGAAAAGAGAGATTGAAATTTTTATTAATTTTAATTATTAATACTGTTTTTATACTCAAAAATACTATAAGATTACATAAACCTTAAATTTTTAGTGCTGTTTGTTTAAACAAATTTTATGAACAAATAGATAATTTACGTATTTTCGAAAAAAAAAAATGTTTTGCCATTTTGTTATAAAATGAATTAAAAAAAATTCCTAAAACAATTTTTTAACGGTTTATAATCAATTATTTCTTTTTTCATTAGTTAAACAAATTATTAAGAAAAAAATTTATTCTTAAAATTTATTATTTGCAATTCTCTCCACGGTGGGAAATTTTTATTTATTGTTAATTCATTTGTTTATTTAATAAACAATTTGTTATTAACAATCGCCGAATGTGTTTATATTTTTTTATGGAAAAAATAACGTATACAACCGTATACATAAAAATTTTTAATATTTTTTTTATAGAATTTTAAATTTTAAATATTATTTTTTTTTTACATGTTTATGTATAAGGTTGTTTTTGTTTTTTTTTTTTCTATAAAAAAATATATAAACACGTTCAGCGATTGTTAATAACAAGTTGTTTATTAATAAATAAACAAATAAATTAACAACAAAAAAAATTTCCCTTGTAGAGAATTGCAAATAATGAATTTTAAGAATCATTTTTTTTAATAATATATTTAAATAATGAAAACAGGAAAAAATTGATTGTAAACAGTTAAAAAAAAATTAAATCACATAATATTTTATAAATAAAAAAAAAATGTTTTTCAAAAATACGTAATTTATATATCTATAAAATTTGTTTAAACAAATAGCACCAAAAATTTAAAGTTTATGTAATCTTATAGTATTTTTAAATTTAATAACAGTAATAATAATTAAAATTAATAAAAAAAAATTTCAACCTCTTTTCCATTTTTTAGTTTTTTGTTAACTTGAATAATTAATAACTAATAGACCATAATAATTAAAATCATCGCAATGTCATAATCCCATAAAGTATAGTTGACATAGGGTCTCCACGGAGTGAAATAGTTTTAGTGGCTTTTGTTTAACAATTATCCGACTTGAAATATAAAACAAACACAAACTCTAAAAAATGTGTAAATTAACAATAGGCTCATTTTATGAAAAATCGGCAAAAATTTTTTTTTCCAACTTGAAATTGTTCCTTTAAGTGTCTAAATAATACCATAATTTTTTTTAATTCCTAAATTAATATTTAATAATATAAAAAAATGTTTTTACTTGCTACGGTCGGTGTCAGAGCATTGTAGCCCTGTTTTCAACATTAAATTAAAATTATCAGTAATAGAGATAGAGTACCGGGAGTTTTTTATTGGAAATTTCTTTAAGAATCTTTTTCTTTTAATTTCTTAACTATTAATAGTTTTCGAGTTATTTGCAAAAAACGAATCTCGTTGTTTTTTCAATCTTAATGTGTTTATAACTTTTGCAATTGTTTATGTGCGGGTTTGAAACTTTTGCACATGTTTGTAGACGTCATTCCGAATTCAATGAACCCTCGCCCAGATTTTTACGAGCTTTATCAAGAATTAACACGTGAACTTGTGAACTAGACTGTTTGAGAAGTTTGAAAATAGAACAATGTTATATAAAACGTTGAAGAATTAATGTAACTGTTCTTTTTTCTATTGGAACTACCCACATGATAAAAGTCAAAGTCAATAGAAAGCAAAAAGAAATAACTGAATGTAAATATTATTGTTCGCCAGTTTTCTGAAATTTTTACATAACTGTTAAACATTCTATATGACATTCTGCAGTTTGTTGAAAATAAGTTGATTTTTCTAGATATAATTGCTATATTTGTAATTCTAATCGTCTCCTGATGATGCCAGCTTGGTTGGCGAAGAGCTTCTAACTACATTCTGCAGAATTTTTGTTATTGTCAAATCTTATCAAGAGTTACAAAACAGTTTATATTTGCATTTTTTGCTTAAGATGTCTTAACTGTTGTATTTGCAGATTGGACTTTTTTTAATAACAACGTGGCTCTTCCTCTAGCTAACTTTAACTTATTGTCCAAATTTAAATACGACCGGACTCTTGGTCCTTCAGTTATCGTGCTTACAAAGCACATGGCGTTTTCGTGAATAGTCCAGTAAATGTCAAAAGAACTGTTGGCAATGGTAAAGCTACACCTCTTTGAAGCAAGACAGTACTTAGTCATAAATCTATCTAAAAAATTAATAGTCCTATTATTATGACGAAAAAAATGTATAAATAGAGCGGAAAAATTATTTTATAATTCGTTAAAATTAATAACCAAAACATTAGAATATGAGAAATACATAATACTGCAACAAATTACCTGATCAGTTGGAAACTTAAAATAATATGAAAGTCATTGTTTATAAGAATGTTTTAGTGCAGAAAAAGTAATTCTCAATTACGTAAAAATACATACTTTACGAAAAAAATTGTTTGTAGATGATACAATTATCTTCAATTTTTATTTTCTTTATTATTTGAATAGACGCACCATGTTTTTAACTTTATTATTTTATCAAAAAAAAAGTAGGTAAACATAACTTGAAAACTAAAGCAATAAATGGCATAATTTCACCCCAATTATACGAAGAGGGCAATTTTTAATGGTGCCTATTTTTTTGCAAGGTAACAAATTATCTGAAAGTTTTTTATGTCTATTTTTATTTAAAATTAGTTTTTTTATTATTTGCGATATGGAGACTATGACCATAATAAGAAAAATAGCAGAAATTTAATATTGCTACATAAATTGTTTAAATTTTTATGAAGCAACCAAAACTGCAGTCTTGTGTTGATGACTCATCGAGTTTGTGCGTCGGCCTTGTCTATAGGGGGTGTTCACAGAAGACGCTGTAATTAGGGTAAATGAAATCGGTTGGTCCCAGTTGAAAGGTAATTGAATAAATTTTACTTTCCAATAAAAATTTCTAATATTTTGTTTCCTTATAAATGTATAAAATGTTTTATACAATAAGGTTGGATTTTTTAGGTTATAAATTATTTTTAAGGAAAATAATGTAGGCATCTAAACCATTTAATTAATCATTTAAAAAGCTTAAAAAAAACTTTAAATGAACTTTATTATTAGAACACAATTTAAAAGAAAACATTTTCGCAAAATTCGATTTTCATATAAACGAATTTTTGAACAAAGAATAGACATAACTTGTAGAAATTGTAGAGAATTAAAATATCTTTCAACATTGTGGTCAACGTTCTTCTTCTCAAGTCTTAATTACTATCACTTTAGTATAGTAACGACAAAAAAAATTTTGAAAATTTTTATTGTTCAAATAGGCTTAGAATGTCATGAAACGTCGTGATTTTAAGTTTGTCTGTCGGTCCGTCTGTAACTTTTTTTGTGCTCACGATTACTCTGGAACTGTTTAAGATATTGACTTAAAATTTGGTACACGTATGTATTTTAACGAGATCTGGAAATAAATATTTTTATCCTCTTCCGTCGAAGGGTTTGGTGGTAAATTGGGGTAAATGGGGGATAAATAGGTAAATCAAACAGGTAAGAGTCCATAAAATTTGTATTTAGTAAGAGTCCATAAAATTTGTATTTAGTATATGTAAGAGAAGCTAAGGTCTCAAAAACCTTTTGGCATTAGTCACCCCCATTACCACCCCCACCCCATTATTAAAGGGGATAAAAAAAATTGTGATTTAGTGTGTGTACAGGAACCAAAAATCTCAAAATATTTTTTTACTTCATCCACCCCTATTACCATACCCCTATCACCACCCCCATCCCACTACCGATGTGAGATATCGTTTTATGGGTTTTTGGGGTAGAGATTTCAAATATTATATTATTAAAGTTCCATAAACAATTATTCCCACATACAAAATATTTTCGTTGTGAGAGACTTGGTTAGAAAATCTGGAAGTGAAAGTAGTGACTCCTTGGGCAGCGGTTTTTTTGAGTTAATCGCGAAAAACGAGCGTCGAAATTTGACTTTTGGAGAGCAGGAAAAAAAACACTTAATCTTAAAAAAAATCACCTCTCGGTCAATTTTCTACCATATTGGAACGGACTAAAATTTTCTTCCCCCTTTGATTGACCTCCTTTATTTCTGAATTGTTTTTTCTGTTGGATGACGACCCTGCATATTTTTCTTATAAAAACTATATCAGATTTTTTTCCTGGCAATAGCGACTGACAACTACATTTCAAATATCATTTTACTGTGTCGTTTCTTATTTTTTAAAGTGGCCACCCTGTAAATTTTTCATATTTTTTTCTTCTTTGACAGTTATGTTACCTACATGCGAAATCTCCGCCATCTTCTTTCATTATTTTTTTCTATATTTTCATATTTTTCTTACTTGGCAGTTGTGATATCTGCATGTGAAATAATATCGTCCTTCGTCTCATTTTTTATTATTATTTTTGGGGCGACCACCCTGTATATTTTTTCATATTTTTCTTTGACAGTTGTGTTAACTATATGCGAAACATTATTGTCCGCAATCCATTTTTTCATTATTTTTTTAGAGTAAACACCCTGTACATATTTTTTCCCCTGACAGTTGTGTTAACTACACACAAAATATAACTGTCTTTCGTCACATTTTTTTCCTCATTATTTTTTCAGGTGTCCACTATTCTTCGTTGACAGTAGCATCAACTAACGACCAAATATTTTTCTTCTGCATCAAATGGTTTTGTAATATTTTCCCCACAATATATATCTTATAAACTACAATAATTGTTATGTGTATTGTTAGAAATAGATACATACTTCTGGCTCTTGTAGATATAGCTGTAGATATAGCGCCAACAGACAGACACCAGACCGACAGACAGATAGACTGATGGAATTAAATGGCTTTAATTTTCGTAATCTGCATAGTCTGAAACGCGAAGAAATCTCGGAGGGTAATTTTTTTACGATTACAATACCCTACTTCCCTTCGGTTAGCGAGGGAAGTAAACGAAATTTAATCCATATGACAATATTTCTAAATGGTTTAAAAGTGGATTTTAACATTTCGTAAACAAGTGGTACTGACCAGTGAACATATATCAGGTACCTACCTAAAATTTTAGCGGGAATTTCATAGAAAGTGTCGACCTACCATCTGGTCGGCCAGGCACTACAATGGGCTGTTATAGTTAGTAATTTTAAATATGTGACTAATACTTTCTCAGTTTGCTGTAATGTACAGTATTATAAATTTTTCACGTTCTGATTTTTTAGTTATTTAATTTAGTTTTTAAATATGTTAACATTTTAAATCATATATAGTGAAGTCAAATTAAGTAACAAAATAGGTGAATAAGGAATTCACCTAACATATTCAACTTTACTATTGTCTCCGCAGAATCCATACTTACGATAATAAATAACTTAAAAAATAAAAAAAGCAAAGACGTGTATGACATGAGTACGAGAATAATCAAGTCGATTAAACAATCAATATTATTACCCTTAATGGCCTTAATAAATGTAAGCATCGCAAATAATGTATTTCCCAATTGCTTAAAAATATCAAAGGTGGTCCCCATCTATAAAAAAAAATGACATAGATGATCCCACTAACCATAGGCCTATATCGGTCATACCATGTTTAGGTAAAATCTATGAACTAGCTCTGAAAGACCAATTAGTAGGCTACTTTGAAAGTTATAACCTATTTAATCCAAATCAATTTGGATTTAGGAAAAATTTATCTACCACATTAGCAATAGACAAATTAACAACCATATTTAACACAGGTTTCGAACAAAAACAATTCACTTGCTCAAAGTTCCTAGACCTCACTAAAGCTTTTGACTGTGTATCACATCAAATCCTTATAAACAAGTTGTATTTTTATGGCTTCACAGCTGACAGTGTTAGGCTCATCGAATCATATCTCAGCAATAGAACACAATATGTTATCTACAACAATATTAAATCAAGTAGACTTAGAGTGAATACTGGTGTCCCACAAGGTTCAGTTTTGGGCCCAGTACTCTTCTTAATCTATATCAATGATCTGACTCTTACAATAGATAATTCAACTTCTATCATCTTATTTGCTGATGATGCAAATCTTACTAAACGCGATAATAATATAGATGTTTTATTAGAAACAATGTTGGAAACTGAATCTAAGATACAGAACTGGTTTCTTTCGAACCAACTGAAGCTTAATACTTCTAAGACTGAGTCAATGGTGTTTGGCCTCCGAAACATGGACCAAATAGAAAATCAAGGCTCAATCAAATTTCTTGGTGTCTATATAGACCACAAACTATCATGGGAAAACCACACAGATCATGTTTGTAAAAAAATTTCAAAAAATATATACCTACTTCGCAGCTTGGCTCATCGGGTATCAACAGAAACTCTCATCACAGCCTACCACAGCCTTATACATTCTGTGATATCTTATGCTATCCTCGTTTGGGGACATGCTGGCTCCACGTCCAGTGTGTTTGCCATGCAAAGACGAGCACTAAGAGTAATAGCAGGACTTAAATTCAGAGATGATTGTAAATCAAAGTTTATAGAATTTAATATTTTAACTGTTCCATGTACATATATATTGCAATGTTTACTATACATAAAAAATAATTTAGGCACACTCACAACTCGTGACGAAATTCATTCATACCAAACACGTCATCGAAATGACTTAACTACTAGCTATTTAAGATTAACAAAAACCAGGAATGGTACTGCATACTGGGGCATCAAGCTCTATAACGCTCTACCTCAAGAAATTAAACTTCTCTCACAGACACCTTACAAATATAGAATTAAGCAGTTTCTCTTACGTAATGCCTTCTATACCTTACAGGAATTCTTAAATAGTAATCTGACCACAATATAAATAATACTCAACTGAAGATAAAAATGGATGTAAATGTT
This sequence comes from Rutpela maculata, assembly GCA_936432065.2. Taxonomy (NCBI): domain Eukaryota; kingdom Metazoa; phylum Arthropoda; class Insecta; order Coleoptera; family Cerambycidae; genus Rutpela; species Rutpela maculata. The sequence continues at coordinate 111,854,872 of OW386287.2, read as the reverse complement.
TTTCTATTGTTTTCTTTTAATCTCTGTGTTGTAATTCATTCCTTTACAAATATAAAGTATCTGTTTTTTTTATGTTAGATAGTTTTATATTATCAAAATATTTTTAAGAATTTTAAATGTCCATGTAACTAAATGTTTGTTGTATCCTTTGACTTGTGTAAATACTGATGTATACTTGACACCAATAAATTATCTTATCTTATCTTATCTTATCTAATTCTCTGGCTGCAGCAATTTTATTATTTTAATTTGTCGTAGATATAATAAGTGCCACCGAGAAGTTTTTAATTCAGCGGTCCAGCGTAAAAAAATTTTTAACAATTTATTTTTCAACGCTGAAATTTTCTACTCTTTTCCTTATCATCTTCGGTCCTAATAATTGTATCGCAAAAATAAAAATAGCGAGTGGCTATGAAAAAACTTCTGATAATTCGTTAATTTGTAAGAAAATAAAAACCACCAAAAATTGCCTTTTTTGACAATTTAAGAAATATAACGTAATAATGCATCCATTTTAACGAAAGTTGGAGGAACTATGCACTTTATTGAACTATAAACCTTCGTGCCAAATTTTAGCATAAAATATTTATTCAAACGGCTAAAAATAAAAAAAGATTTCGAAATTTTAATCGCTTACTGTTTAAGTGCATCGATTCGTAGAACATTTTTATTTCAAAATGTAGGTTTTTTACATGAATTTTACAATGATAGTATCTTCATTTACACCATTTTTTAAATCTGTTTATAATTTTCAAAATTATAGATATAAACATATTCAGATAACTGGATTTTTTATCAAACCAAGAACAGGCAACGAATTATGAAAATAGATGAAATATTTCTTAAAAAAATAATGATCTACTTGCATTTGGGGCCGAGATACGTCAGTGTTTGCGTCTCAGTCGCTTATAAATAAGCAAATTGATATATGTTCTTAAAATTTGGACTGGTTATTCTTCAATAATATTAGTCTCACCTAGTTGAGAACAATCCAGAAGCACAATTGTTAAAAAAGATAGAGGCACGATAGTCGGGCTTTTAGCAATTATGTTAGAGATCCGAAAATCGCCAAATAGCTCTAAAGGTTTATTATGGTTTTACATATCATACTTCAGTCGTAAGATAGTTCAGTGTGTAAGACGACCAGCACTTTTTTTTCCAGGATGCAACGTCTCTGGTTCAAATAACTAACTGCCATTTTTTTTATTGTATCAGTAAAAACCGCTGCCCAAGGAATCACTACTTCCACATCCAGATTCTCTATCCAAGTCACTCACGACGAAAAAACTTTGTATGTGAAAATAATTGTTTATGGAACTTCAATAATATAATATTTGAAATCCTCTACCCCAAAAACTCATAAAACGATACCCCACATCGGTAGTGGGGTGGGGGTGGTGATAGGGGGTGGTAGTGGGGGATGGATGAAGTAAAAAAATATTTTGAGGTTTCTGGTTCCTCTAAATTCACTAAATAACAATTTTTTTTTCATCCCCTTTAATAAGGGGGTGGGGGTGGTAATGGGGGGTGGCTAATGCCAAAAATTTTTTTGAGACCTTAGCTTCTCTTGTATATACTAAATACCAATTTTATGGACTCTTACCTGCTTGATTGACCTATTTACCCCAAATTTACCCCAATTTACTCCCCAACCCTTCGACGGAACAAGATGAAAATATAACCTAGTTCTAGATCTCGTTAAAGTACATATGTGTGCCAAATTTCAAGTCAATATCTTAAACGGTTCCAGAGTAAACGTGCGCACAAAAAAAAGTTACAGACAGACAGACAGACCGACAGACAGACAGAAATTTTTTTTTCCACTCAAACTTAAAATCTCGACGTTTCATGACATTTAGGGCCTATTTGGACAATACAAATTTAAAAAAAAATTTTTGTCGTTACTATACTTCCACTGGACGTGGAAGTAATTAAAAGTTACAAAACTGTGTACATAGACATAAGAATAACTGTTCAGGTTAGCTTTGTTTTCCCTTCCGTGACAAAAATGGATAAGAAAGTAAAAAAAAATTGACTATGTGTCAAAACCGCTTTATTCTAATTGTAATTCTAAAAATTATAGTTTTGACTCATTTTCAAACAGCGGAGACAAAAACATAAGTATCGAAAAACAATCAATCCAAATTTCTAGAAAAAATATCGACTTGTTTATTTATAAGCGACCTAAACACAGAAACTGACGTTTCTCGGCCCCAAATGCAAATAGATCACTAATTTTTTTAGAAAAATGTTAGATATTTCATCTATTTTCATAATTCATTTCCCGCTTTTGGTTTCATAAAAAAATCCAGAGTTATTTGAATTTGTTTACAACTGTAACTTTGAAAATAATAAATAAATTTCAAGAAAAAACGGATTAAGTGAGAATTCTTTTTTCTTAACACTGTTGGAAAATACATGTAAAAACCTACATTTTGAACAAAAATTTACCGCACACGAGTCACTGCACTTAAACAATAAGCGATAAAAATTTCGAAATTATTATTGGTTTTTAGTCGTTTGAGATTTGTTCAAAAATATTTATTTTGAGCTAAAATTTAGCCCAGGTTTAGTTCAATAAAAGGCTTAGTTCCACGGACTTTCATTAAAATTGATGAATTATTATGTTATATTTATTAAATTATTATCAAAAAAGGCAATTTTTTGTGGTTTTTATTTTTTTTACTGATTAACAAACTATCATCTAGTTTTTGCATAGGCCTAGTCTTATTCAAGATTTTATTGCGAATAATTCGCTATTTTTATTTTTACGATACGATTACTAGGACCGGAGGTACTAATGAAAATAACAGCAAATTTCAGTGTTTAAAAATAGGTAAATTGTTAAAATATTACAATAAGCAATGGACCCATTTAATCCAAAACTGCTCATAGCACTTGTTATTATACATAAAACAAATTAAAACAATAAAATTCCTGCAGCCAAACAGCTTCATTCAAAATTTATTTTCACTCCACTAATAGTGTGGGGTGACGAAAAAAGTAAGTTATTAGAAAATCGATTGGATTTGAATGAATTTCCCTGAAAACTGATTTAATGGCTTTCTATAATCAAATATGAAGTTTTCTACCACTTTTCCTTGTCCTCAATAAATATAAAATAAATATTGTCAATTTCTTTTCAAATAAAATTAATTAAAAATTTAAAAATAAAACAAGCTAAAAACGTACTCTTCGCCAATTTACTGAGCTTTTTATATATAATTGTTACACATTCTATAGGATACTCTTCGCAGTTTTCTTGTAAATAATGTTAGTTTTTGGACATCCTAAATTTTGTGATATAAACTTTGTTGTGAAAAAAATTGTATGAAAAAAAAATGAAAAAAAAAAATCCAACCTGCGGGATTCGAACACGGGACCCTTGAATTGCAACGAAAAGCTTTAGCCGCTGCGCCACCACCTGTTGCTAGGAAAATTGATTGTCTGTAATATATATCTGTCGACATTCATACATATTTCACTTCTAAGAAATATTAGTAAACTTCATACACAAAAAAAAATTTGTTATGGAAATAATATCTCGCGATTTCCATTTTAGTACAAGCCACAAAAATTAACAAAAAAATTTTTTTTTTAAATTAAATAATTAATAACGTTTTTATTTACTGATCGATTTTCTTCAAAAACAATAGGGTTCTTCCTCTAGCTAACACTAACTTATTTTCTAAATTTCAATACAATCGGACTTTTCTTTCTTAAGTTATCGTGCTTACAAGAAACGTGACGGACGGACAGACGGGCGGACAGACGGACATTTTGAAAGTTGTTCAGAATTCGTTCACTAACACAATGATATGAAAATTTTTTCTCTACGAGCGATATTTACGATTTTAGAAATGTGCCGATCAAATACAATATACTCTTCGTTTTTGCGAAGAGTATAATAAGTACATGATTTATTTTGCTATTTGTTCTCACCTCACTCCACATATATCTAGAGACAATACACACCTATAAGATAATAGTTATGTAACAAACAAGTATGTTAATGAGAGCGATTAATAAATTGAGACATTTTAACGTGCGAGCGGTAGCGAGCGCATTATTTGTCGAGATTATTAATCGCCGATGAACACACGAGTAAGTTATAAAAATTTTTCGTTGATTGTATATTATTACATAGGAAAAAATCTTATTTTATTTTATAACACAAAATTGAATTCTAAGTGTTACTTTATTTATTTAATTATGGTAACACATACGGAACTTAAAAAATATCAAAAATACAATTACAAATTCATTAGGCCTCTTTTTGTAACATCGGAGAAATATGCCAATAGCACCGATTCTGAATAGCGCGATACCTGCTTCTCTTCTTGCACCATGAAACAAAACCCGCATAAGTTTTCTCGTGAAGTTTTCTGCTTTTATCTGGAAGTAAATTTAGAGTTGCTATATTTGCACTTTCTAGCACTTCTGGGGGGGGGGGGGGGGGTGTTAATAATATGTTTTCGATGTCCATAAGTAACAAACTATAAAAGTTTCATACACGTTTTATACGTTTGACAATTAGAGTTTTGACATGTATTGTCATATTGTTATTTCACAAAATTAAGTACAAAAAATAAGGTCATTTCTATGTATTTAAAAAAAAATAACATTACTTTCTGCACGATCATTTTTAATTACATTTCAATTAAAATAATTTAATTTCTAGTAAATAAACGAAATGTCAAAATACAAATATCATTTTTGACAAGTTGTACTTGCCACGAAATATAAACGTGGCTTTTGACTTTTCGTTTATTTAGTAGAAATTAAATTATTTTAATTGAATTGGAATTTAATACGATTGTACAAAAAACAGTATAAGCATCGCGAACCTTAAGGGTTATACCGGTCTTCGGCGGTAAACGTCCGTTACCGTTCTGATGATACTTAATATACTATTATTTCCACACTACGGAATAATATATATCTACCATATATTCGGCAAGTAACTAGATTACTTGACAAAAATAAAGTCGGATCTTTCATATGAACTTTTTTAAAATTAGCTTTTCCTGGATAATTGCGTCCTTCTGTAAAGCATGCATTAAAATAATGTTTGAAATTATTGTTTTCAGACTCATTATAGTGCTTTTATCAATAATTTTTACTCAATATGATATTTATGCAAAAGTCTTTTCATCCTCCGTGGCATCTCTTAAATGTATCAAATAAACCACCCTTTATGACTTTTCAACAGTTCTTAACGGTTGAAACTTAGCTTATAAATTCATCAGAAAATTTTAAAACTTTTTGCTTCTTGCTTAAAAAAAAAATAAAATACCCTGACATGCATAAAAATAAGCCGTTTTCTTCCATATGTATTTAATACGCTTCTCTCAAAATTATTCAGATTAAAAGTAATGTAAACTAAATGAACGGAAATAACAAAGAAGATGGGAAATATTTAACAAATATAAAGTAGAGGAGATTTGGACTCGCCCCTTTAAAAGGGGGTAGCTTTCCAGGGAGGGCTAATTTTGGAACAGTTAATACTAGAAATTTTCCTTAAATAAATAAAGCAAAAATTTTAAAACTTTTTGCTTCTTGCTTAAAAAAAAAATACCCTGTCATGCATAAAAATAAGCCGTTTTCTTCCATATGTATTTAATACGCTTCTCTCAAAATTATTCAGATTAAAAGTAATGTAAACTAAATGAACGGAAATAACAAAGAAGATGGGAAATATTTAACAAATATAAAGTAGAGGAGATTTGGACTCGCCCCTTTAAAAGGGGGTAGCTTTCCAGGGAGGGCTAATTTTGGAACAGTTAATACTAGAAATTTTTCTTAATTCTTGCCAAGGAATCTACTTAGAAATATCCTCAACATTTTAGTTAATACCCTGTATAGGTGTACTTAAAATCACAAATTAATTATATTTATAATTACGATTTTTGCTGCTGAACGCACGGAAAAGAAAGACAGTCTATATAATCTTAGTGAAGTAAAAAAGTAAAAAGTATCAATAGATTTTTTGTTAAATAACAACAGTTTTTTTGTCATCTTATAGCAGATTTAAATATTATTTAGTTACGAGTCCAGTTCTAAGTCAGCCATTAGATAAACACAATTAACATAAAATATTTAATTATCATAGCCACAAATTATCATTGCCACAGCAAAAATATTACAGATACAAACACATTAGTTGGCTGCATAATATTTACCAAGCAGATGTACAGTGTTGCCAAGACTTGGGGATTCGTATAATGCATCGAATAAAATAGGGCATTGCAAAATGCGTCAAATATATTCGCTTATACACCGACAACTGTAGCGCCATCTGAACATCTATTCGTTCAACTACATCGCGTATGTTTTGAGAGAAAGGAGGTGCAATTTGATGCCCGGGCGAAATTTTGCCAATTGGCGGGATTTGTTGAGAATAACATAGTCTAGGTTTTATACACGCTTATTTTTACGAAGCCCGAGGGCGGTCTTCGTAGGTGTGTTGTGGGCTTCGAGTAAGCGGCAGAATATGCTGTTTTGGGCTTCGTATTGAGGCTTCATATGTCTATATATATATATATATATATATATATATATATTACGTTACTAAATGAGAAAATGTAATATTAAAGTGTAATAAACGAACGCCACTGTTATAAGTATCAATTAATGATTAAATTTCAAGAAAATATGTTTGTGGATATACTAACAGTGCAGGAATAAATTGGTCACACAAAGTGACTAAGCAATAACAATAAAAATTGTTTATTTATGTTAGAATTTAAGATAGGATTTAAGGCTCTATAAAAAATTTACCTTATCTTGGAGAGACAGACCTCTTCTATAAAACACAAAAAGGAGTAAAATGTGGTAAATAATCAACCGATTAAGTATTTTAGGTTCACTGACTAGCATAAGTTAAGCTCGAACAGTTTGTGTTGTGGAAAACTTCTTAAATTAGAACATGCAGATTTTCAGATCTGAAACAATTCACCCAAATTTAACTTAAAAAAATAAAACTAAAAAGTGAAATTAAAATAAAACATTAGTGAATCTCAACAAAGACAGTATCAAAACTGAAAAAGGTAGAGTAAATCACAAACAAAATGTGTGAAGTCAAATTTAAAAATTTTCATCATTGTGACAAACATAAACTAAAAAATTTCTAAAATAAGTGATCGTGCAAGAAAGAATTATAATGTAAATCAAAGACTTATACCTTAAGATAATTGTATGAGGACAATCCCTTGTTTTAAGTGTTTAATTTTCGTTTTCTTCTTAAAATATGTACCACCAGCTGCAAAGCTGTGTGCTATCATTGGTTAATTCCAATTTTAAACCATAAAAAAACTTAATAGCTGTTGTATTATGCGTTGTGTTCAAAGATGAAACTTCGGGGAAAGTATTTCATTAAATTTCAGCAAGGCAGTTAAGAAAACGAGGACTGAACTGGTGCATGAAATCTTGCGTAACCCCTGAAAAACAGTCAATTTAATTTAGTATAAAATCGTAATAAAAAAACACATTGTGTTAGTAGAAATAGTAAATAGGTAGAGTTAGTATAGGAAAGAAGGTAAAATCATATAATGTTCTTAGTTTTAGGTAAATTTTAAGCTTTTATGTAACAAAATAAACAAAATTTGGGGTAAGCTTAAAATAGTAGCTAGAGAAAAGCAAGGAGTAGTGAAATGTCATGTGAAACACGAGGAATGTAATGCCGGTACAGAAAAGGGCGAAAGGAATATGATAAAGAAATTTATGTTTATTAAATATTTCAAATTTAAAAAAAATGACAGGTCAAGTAGTCCAAAACTGTCATGAAGTCAAATTTTCAAGACAAAACGCTAGAAAAAAGTTCGTAGTTAAGAAAATTTTGTTGAAAAAGCGAGAGTAACGTCCCCGAAAAATATAGAAAATAACTTGTCAAAGTATTTAAATTTTAATCAAAATTTGAAGAAAATTATTAGAAAACCAAATAAAAAGTAATAGGTACTGAAGATAAACATATAAGGCAAAGCCTGAACCCAAAATATTGTGCATTCCAAATGAAAATTGTTGTCCACAAAAATAAAAATAACATAACCAAAAACGTCAAGTAGACATGAGATTTGACTTACCTGGGATTTGAAAGTTTGTATTCCTATATATATATATATATATATATATATATATATATATATATATAGATGCCAGTTAAGTTGTTACCTCCGGCACATAGAAATGGAGCTCTGACCTCCGGGTCTTCCTTTTTATATATCGCTATATATTTGACATATATATAATGAGGGGAACCTCCATAATCCAGATTTCAAGAGAGGGGAAACGATTTTTCGTTTTTTTTTTGTTCATATATAGAGGATACCAAAGATATGAACCGAACTCCAAAACATATATATGAGAGGATACTGACGCTTCGTTATTACCTCCAGTAACGTTGCCAAATCTACAGAGGTCAGAATATACTTTCATTACCTACAGTTATATATGCATCGTTGAATTTACTTTCTATATTGCACATTTCAAGAAAGGAATGTCCTGTCCTCCGTGATGAGGCTGTATCGTAAATTCATAATATAAAACGTGCACAAAAATTGTACCTACTTCTTAAAATGGTAATAACATGCTTGCTTATATTGCTTTTAACATGTTCTTCATATTTTCTGCAAATTTCAATATTTTTTAAATTTGACTAAATTTTGGATTTAACCTTTTTAGGAAATTCTGAAGAACTTTTATTGTTGATATTATTTTTTCTTTTTCAGTTTATTCTTTTATCGCAGGTGGCTTTGTATTTGTAAAGAGGCGAATGTCTTTTGGCCATAAGTAGATCCTAATGTATTTTACCTTTAAGGATAATTTTGTTCAAAATAGATAAAAACTAAAAAAGTTGTAAAGGTGTTGCACTTTTCCGTGTGACACACTGTGAACATATTGTTGAACAATAATTTTTGCTAAATACATATTAACTCAAACTTGAAAAAATGGCATAATTGATGACATGCTGAAATGTCCAAAAAAATTAACGGTAAAGGGATTACTTCTATTTTCATTGCAACGAATGTGAAGTCTGTCTGATTTTTTTTAACAAAGTACTTTATTTCATGAGATAAATTATTGAAAATAAACTGTAATAAACATGTTAGTTAATATCTTGTAGTTGTTGAAATTATTAAACTAGTACAAAATCAAAACTGCTTTAATATCTTCCTTAAGATTCTCATCATCATATCGGTAAATTAAGAACACTAAGAAAATAAACTTTGAAGTTTAATTTTTTTAATTTCTGTTATACACTGCTCTCGTCAAAGAATGTTTCTTTACGAATTCAGAAATTCAAAATACACTATTATTAACTTCGTTATTTAATAAGATATTGAAGTTTTAAATTGAAATAAAACAAGTTTATCCTTTAAATTTTATTAATGGCACGAAATAAAACTATTTTAATAGTGATTAATTAATTAATTAATTAATTTAAATATACAGCTGCCCAGACAGATAAGCACTCAATTAAAGGGCAGGAAACATACTAATCAGTGTATGTAATATACACAATACAAACACTAATAAAAAAAAAAGGAAATCAACATTTTACATGTAAAATATGAACATATCAATATTAAAATTAGAGATAAGCGAATAGACAATTACAGAAGGAAGGCAAAGTGAAAAGTAAGGACTCAATATGTAAACATTATATTATGTACTAAAACGTATCAAGGGTGATTCAAAATACATTGTTTTATATTATTAACACTACAATGAAAAATATCAAGGTTTGACTGATAATGTAAAATAGTTTAAACACATGTTATAAATAGGTGAAAATTTTAATAAAATCGTTCTTGGAGTAGCTAAATAAAATAAGGCGTATGAGCGAATTTGAAATGACGGAACAGTTAAAAAGAGCTGAGACCATCTGGGCTGTCCACCTGATTTGTCAGTTTATGTGAAAACAGTATAGAAAAATAGACTCGCCGATATACTAAGTCGTTTATTCCAGGAAATAGCGTGCAAATTCGACGACGAATGGTTACCGTCTACTAGTCGGTAATCGAAGAGACAATTTTTTCTCTCTCTGGAACTTTTTGGTGTGGTAGGGGTTAGGGAGAGGGGGGACATTTATTTTTTAATCGAATGATTATCGATATCTGTCCGCATAGGTAGTTAGTATATGTACTTCACATACCCCAATTACGCTGGCAGATAAATCTTCCAGTCGGCGTGCGCGGTAACCGGAAATAGAAAAAAGAAACATTTTTAGTTACCGGACCAAATTTGGCGCAAAATGTTTGTTTTGACGTATACTGTACTGTAGTTGGTAGACATTTTTATCGGTCAGTTTTTGAGCAATTGGCCATCAGAGTGGCGAAAAATGGCCACTTTGATGGCAAATTGCTCAAAAACCGACCGATAGAAATGTCTGCGAACTACAGTACAGTACTGTAAACGTCAGAACAAACATTTTGCGCCAAATTTAATCCGGTAACGAAATTTTTTTTTCCTATTTTCGGTTACCTCGCACGCCGACCGGAAGTTTTGTCTGCCAGCGTAATTGAGGTATATGAAGTACATAGATAGATAGATAGATAGATGTCTTTATTAATTCATGTAAAAAAATTTACAATACCCAAAGGGTGTGGAACACGTCAAAAAACAAGGATACAATTAAAAATAAATACTAACATACATACAAAAGTAAAATTAATAGTTAAATAGTATAAAAAATAGTTACTTATTATGAACAAGTTAAAATTTATATTAAAAATAATTTGTAAAAAGGCTGAGGTTTTATTTATTCATTATTTTTGTATTTTATATTTTAATAGAGTGTATCATTGAAATACTCATCCAGTGTGTAGTATGCTTTTCCCAAGAGCATAACTCGTAAACTGACTTTTAAGCGTTCTAATGATAGGTTTTTATACGATTCTGGAAGTTTATTGTACACTGCAATGATTGAAAATGGTACGTTTTTTTGTACGTATGTAAAATTTGCTTTAATATTTAATAAATCATTTTTATTCCTTGTATCATACGAATGAATTCTGTCATAGTCTGCAAACAAAGACATATTTTTTACTATAAATATCACAGCCTCATATATGTAGTGGCTTATTAAGGTAAGTATCTGTTGTTCTATAAATATCGGCCTACAACTAACGGTTTATTATTCAGTATATTTCTGAGACATCTTTTCTGTAATGTAAATATTTAATAGTGATTTGTGCCTCCCCAAAGAATTATGCCATATCTGAGTCTAGACTCTATATAAGCATAATAAGCCATGTAGGCTACCTCGACACTGACATTTCGCGATATTACTTTTAGGGCGTAACAGTACTTAGCTATGTTTCTTGCAAGCTGATCAGTATGGGATTTCCAATCAAGCCTTGCATCTATTGTGATACCTAAAAAGGATATTTGAGACACAGTGTTCAAAGTAATAATACCGTTGGTGAAACTTTTTTCAACATTAGTCTTACTATTTGAAAATGCTATAGCTTGCGTTTTATCTTTATTTAACCTAAGATTTAGAGGAGTATAGTATTTTTCTAATATGTCCAATGCAGAGAAAATTTTTTGCTCCAGGCTAGTAGGATCTGGTGAGTTAATAATTAGTGAACAATCATCTGCATATTGTTGAACTGTATGTTCTTCAAGTGCCATGGGTAGGTCGTTAGTATATAAGATATACATTAACGGTCCTAATACTGAACCCTGTCTTTTTATTACCAGACTTTGTGATTTTAGTAATTCTCGAGTGCTATCTGTTTCTACAACATACTGCACTCTGTTTCGTAAATAAGATGTCAGTAATTGTAATGTGTTACCCCCAATTCCATACTTTTCAAGCTTTTCTATTAAAACATTATGGTCCACACTATCGAAAGCTTTTGATAGGTCTAAACTTATAGCCACTGTACGTTCTTTATTATTTAGTGAATGAATTATTTCACATAGCGTTTGATAGCCTGCCCTAACAGTAGATTTGTTTTTTCTAAAGCCATTTTGTGTGTTATTTAATAGTTCACGATTTTCTAAATAATTTATTATTCTGGCATATATTATTTTCTCAAAAATTTTACTTAAGTTCGAGAGCAAGGCTATGGGCCTGTAATTGTTTAGCATATTTTTATCACCTTTTTTATATATTGCTTTCACATAAGCAATCTTAAGGTTTTCTGGAAATATTCCAGTGATAAATGATAAATTTATTATGTGACTAAGTGGAGTTGATATTTCCTTAGCAACATATTTTAACAGTTTTACCGGTATTTCATCTGCACCTACCGACTTAGTGTTTTTTAAGTTTTTTATTACATTATATACTTCTTCAGGATAAGTAGGTGATAAAAACATACTTGTTTCTGTGTGAGGAATGTGATTTTCAAAATTAGCGTTGGAATTAATATTTGGACAATTATTTATGAAAAAATCATTTACATTATTCAGTATTTTCTGTTTATTGCTTTCTTGTGTATCAATACTATTCAAAAGAGACATTTCACTGTTAGTTTTAGAACCCGTGTAACTTTTAACCAATTCCCATACTGCCTTGCTTTTATTACTTGCTGTATTTATGTATGAAATATTTGTGAGTTTTTTTGCCTCGGATATGACGTTTTTTAAAATATTGCAGTATGTTTTATATGTGACATCAGATACTTTACCTTTTATTTTTTGTCTGTACAAACTTCATTTCGTTTTGCACGATATTTTTATGCCTTTTGTGATCCATGTTTTTGTTTTATTTGTTCTTTTTATTGTTTTTATGGGAAATATGATATTTATAATTTCTCTAATTCTATTTATAAATATTTGATAAGATTTGTTAGGGTCCTTACAGCAAAAAATTTCATTCCAATTAATATTCTGTATTTCTTCTTTAAAAGTCTGAAGTTTTGCATCAGAGAAAATTCTTTGTTTGCGTCCATTTTCAAAATTTATTTTATTTTTACGAGGAAAATCTACTTTAAGTAACTGAGCTTCATGGTCAGATAAAGCAGATGTTATTACTTCACCCATATGAATGTTCTCAAAATTAATAAAAATATTGTCTAGTAGTGTAGATGAATGTTTTGAATGTTTTGTAGTTGGCTCATTTATTTTTTGAGACAAATTATGTGTTTGTAACAAGGTCAAAAATGACTGATTATTTATATTATGAATATCAAGCAAATTTAGATTAAAATCTCCACAGAGAATTATGTTATAATTTTTGTAGTTATTTTGAGCAATATCCAATATTTCATTTAAGGTGAGGAAAAATGTTTCTAAATTACCTGTTGGTGGTCTATAAATACATATAATAATAGAATTTGTAACTTTACACACGATAGATGAGCATTCAATGATACCCTCCACGCTTTTTTGTTTTAATTCTTCAAATTCCATGCTATCCATGTCCATATCGTTATCTACATCTTTGCGAAGGAAAATACAAGATCCACCATGTATCATATTTCTTCTAGAGTAACAAGACTTTAAATTGTAGCCCTCAAGCCGCATTGACATTTCATCTTGGATGGAAAACCAGTGTTCAGTAAAACACAGTAATGTTGGTTCAATTTCCAGACTTTTTACAAAAACTTCAACTTCTAATAATTTATTTTTCAGACACTGTATGTTTTGATGCATTAGAACATGCACATTTAATGTATGGTAAGTAGTTTTTTTTGGGTTTATGATGTATGTACTGTTAGTACTCAAGGTTTGGTTACCCATCGTCTTCACTGAGTGTAGAGTTTGTACTGTTTTCTTATGTAGTAATCTTGCCTTTTTACTTGTCAAAAATCCGTCTCATCTCCTTCACGAGTTTTCGCTTCAAAGTCGAATCTTCTATATGCAACATTTTTTGGCCAAAAATTATGCTCATATACTTTTTCTTTGAACTCAAAGTTGATACCCACTTTAAAACATTTGCAGTCTTTTCGTATGTTATCATATTTTGTTTTTAAGTGTTCAACCACCACATCTTTGTTATTTTTAAGTTTTGTTTTATCCATTATATACTTTGTTATTTTTTCCTCCGTCACATGATCTTTTACCCTGGATATAAAAAGCCATACTTTTTTGTTGTCTTCTTTTCCTATGAAATCATTTTCTGCGTCTTGGATATCTGCAGTTCCAATATTTATGTCCCTTCGTTTGCTCTTTGCTTTATTATTTCCATATGATTTTTCGCTTACTTGAGTATTACTCTGTGTTTTACCCTGAAGCATTGCCTGACGGTATGGATAGGTACTTGATAAATTGTTTCTTGGGGAGCAAAGTTCTGTAAGTTTCATGTCAGATTAAACATTGTTGCTTCCTTGATTATTAAGCTCTGAGCGGTTATTTGAGGTAGATGGTTCTAAATTTATAATTCCCTGCATTATTTCTAATTGCTTATTTTGTAGTGCATCTAAATTACCCTTTTGTGTTTGTGTGGTCATTAATGTTTTTAAATCTGTTTCTTGGGATACTTGTTTGGTGGTCACTTTTTCAGACACAGTTTTTGTTTGAGAATGTTTCTTTGCTATAGTTTTTACTTCTGTCTGGTTGATATTGGGATTATACTCCTTTGAATTAATATTTTCCGATTTCTTGTTTAAATGTTGAATCTTCTCTTTTAATAGAATATTATTTTCTTTTAGAATATTGTTTTTTTCCTCCATCTCTTCTAATAATTTTTTTAAATATTTAATTTCAAGTTCTAAGTTTTCTTCTTTAATTGGCGACTTTGGTTTTTGTGTGTTTACACTTTTTTGTAAGGGATTTTTTTCACAACATATAACCTTATTTCCATCAACTATTTTTATATTTGTAATTCTTTCTGCACAGCTTTTATGATAAATTGAACAACAATTAACACATACTTTTACTGGACACTCTTTAGTTACACAACATTTATATTTTCCTTGATTTACATCACTATCTTTACTCTGTTCTTCCACACCAACCACACTAGCGGCGGCCATATTACCATATTATACTAACTACCTATGCGGACAGATATCGATAATAATTCGATTAAAAAATAAATGTCCTCTCCCTCCCTATCCCCCCACCATACCAAAAAGTTCCAGGGAGAAAAAAATTTTGTACTTATATGGTCTCTTCGATTACCGATTGGCAGACGGTAACCATTCGTCGTCGAATTTGCACGCTATTTCCTAGACCAGTTTAAGTTAAATCTAGCTAACAAATCTAGCTAACCTAGGTGGATAAATACGGTCAGTCTTAAAGGAGAGATATTCAATATACCTTCCCTGAACTCGCTCCAAACTCAAGATATGAATATCATGTTGTGGATTCAAAACATTACCAGCATATTCCAATTTTGGCCTGACAAAATCATTAAACAGAAGAGAAAGTGTACAAATGTTCGTAAAACACTTCGAATTTCTCATAATAAAACCTACATTTTTGTAAGCATTAGCAGTAATGTTATTTATATGGGCAACAAAGGTTAATATTCAGTCAAAGATGACTCCGAAATCCTTAGATTGTCTGCATTTATTAACTGTTTCGTCGTCTATTTTATACGAAAAATTTATCGGATTATTTTTCTTGGTAAAGGTTGTGGTATTACATTTTGATATATTTAAAGGTAATTTATTAGATTCACAATATAAATTAATTTTTGAGAGATCTTGTTGTAATTGACGACAATCTTCAGAGTTAATAGATGCAAACAATTTAAGACTGTTAACATATCAAAGAACATTACTTTGAATATCCCTGCAGATATTGATAAATATAATAAATAACAGTGGCCGGAGATGGAACTCCTGATATTACTAACACATCAATAGATGAAAAGCCTTGATACTACACAAGTAAATTTCTGTTACCAATATTTCAAAAATTAAAGTATACAAGGTGCGTTTTAAGTGTATAGTTATATTTAAACCACGTAGTCTTGACATCTATAGAAATCCATTCAATGATTTTTTTCTATGTACCTACCTGAAGTTTCGAACGTTCACTTGAACTAATTTCATACGAAAAGGAAAAATTAATAAAAACTACAAATCGACTTAGTCGTGCCATTTTTCTGATAATATTAGCTGGCAACTGCAAATATTACCAGAAAAATTGTACGCCTGAGTCGATTAATTTATCCTTTTCATATGAAATTCGTTCAAGTGAACGTTCAAAACATCAGGTACATTTTTTTAAATTCCGTGCGTAATTTTTTTCTATTAAAAAAAATACGAAAATTTGTTTTTAAAAGGCTTATTATTTATTTTTGAATTATTAACAATTAGCAAAAAATCTTACTCTATATTTGTTTAAAATTTGTTTTGTACAGTAAACAGCACAATTTTATATTACGTCGTCTAATATCAAATATTACCACAATTTGACGTAACTACGCACTAAATTTGCAAATTAGATATAACACGTTCCCACTTATTTTATAGATGTCTGCACCGAATTGAGCTTATACGGTTATGGGATCTGTAATGAGCGCCATTTCATATGAAAATAATTAATTTAAAGAAAGATTTTACTTCACTAATTTACAAATATAAACTAGGTACCTATATTTAAGTTTCATCTTGAATGAAGAAAAGCAAATTTCAAATGGGTTATAAAAGAAAACAGAACAAATACCTGTTAAAAATACCTTATAATTATAGTGCAATATTGTGCATAATTTTATCAATATTAAAAGAATTAACAATGTAGAGAACAATAATTTTTACTATACCGGGTGTCAACGGAATCATTAAACAAGTCATAGTTACCAAAATATAAGCATACTTGGCAGTGGTAATATACAGAGTGTTTAGTAAGTGGCTGGCCATACGCTAGTAAGGAGCACAGAATATCCCTACCGCCTTTCGTTTCTGACCTACAG
The DNA here is from genome assembly GCA_936432065.2 of Rutpela maculata. NCBI lineage: Eukaryota > Metazoa > Arthropoda > Insecta > Coleoptera > Cerambycidae > Rutpela > Rutpela maculata. The sequence goes on along the minus strand of OW386287.2, from coordinate 111,838,056 downwards.
CAAGTTTTTAATTTTTTGACAAAATTTCGATCGGCCATATTTTTTTGAATGGCTTCACCAAATAGAACCAAATTTAGTAGGTATGTTTCACTAATATGTTTGCACAATTCAGTACCGCAAACAAAAAAAAATATCAGGTGTCAATTTTTTTTTTTGGCAGTTACCTTAAAAAAACATCAATTGGCAATTTACCATACCGATTTTAAAAATACTCTAATAATGTACCTAACCATGTAGTTAATTTTTTGGAACACTTATCGATTCGGGACTTAACAGCTAAGATTCACAATAAATTGAAACGGCACCAACCCCAGCCGTGTATTTATCTCTCTCTTTTTTGTTGAGACAGAAAAATACACAAAGTTGGCAGTTTACGTGATCGTCTAGATTTTTGAAGTTAGGACCCAAATTTACGTTGTGATAGTAATTTTATTAAACAGATTCTTTTTAAAGTTTGATATTACTTGTTTCTGTTTACTGACTTAATTTATTTAGCTTAATTTTTGAAACGTTAATTTACTAATTCTCTTTGCTTTTGGAACCTTTTTATTTGTTGGTATTTTGCTTAATAAAGATTTCACTGCGGTTATAATTTTATTTGTAATCGATTTATTTGTCGAAAGAATTATAATTTTATTTAAGTTCTTATTTCTTAAAAAGTATAATATTGAAAGAAAATACAGAAAATGTTTTAATACATTTATTTAAAGACAATCGTCATATTCATTAATATAGATTACACATTCATTGGGCAACTGCCACATTTTATATGAAAATAATACAAATATAAGTTGGGACAATGGTCACAATAATTTAATATAAATTAAATATTCGTTGGGGCAAAAGCCACATAGAAAAATAATGGAAAGTATTATTTGTGAAAAATCATCACTATTACTTCCGTAGAATAGTCAGGTCAGCTATGCAAACAATAAAATAAATTGCTTACAACGACAATAGTCATTACTCTAAAATATTTATAATTGAAGTCGGCATACGTAAAATCTGACACAACACGAAATTTCCCAGGAGTGATATGATGGTAAAAAGAAATAATCAACAAAATCCTGTTTAACTGTCACGTCAACTAACGTAGGTTTATTTCGGTGTTTCGAAGATTCGTAGTATGGCTAGTTACAATTGTACTTGGCCGAGATCAATGGATCTCAAATTTAACAGCTGATATATTTCTAGTTGGGGTGACAACCAACAAAATCTTGTGATTGCATTTCGAAAATATTCGAAGATATAATTGATAATACAGAGCTGTATTCAGATCTTATCATATGTAACTAACAAATATATATTCCAGTTGTAGCCAAAGAGATGGCAATTAAGAACTCAGTATCGCAGAATCCTGCGAAAGTAAATAATTGCCAAGTCTAAAGTTAAAACTATCGCGGGTGTGCAAATATCGTTTGTATAGCTAAGCTGAACATTGCCCGGACTATAAAAACAATCGTTGTAATCATATTTTAAAAACCAAAGGAAACTTCCCATTCATTAACCAAATAAAATAATAAGTTAATTCTGAATATAATTAGCTGCAATGGTGAAATTAAACAATATAGTATAATAATTCCAAATAAATTAGCTAATCAAAAAAGGTACCACAGTATTGTCGCAATCGTGCCGCCGAAGATATAAAGTCGTTTGCTTTACTGATATTTAAATAAATATTATTTGATACATTGTTATACTACCAGTATTTCCTCTCCCCCAGTATCCAGAATAATCTCATAATTTGTCTCCATATTTAATGGTTTGTGTAACGAGAAACCTGAAGGTTCTGCTCAAAAAGTTAATTTAATAAAATGTCAGAAAATTGACTTTAAATGATAATTAGAAATATTTGACTGGACAAGTGGCTCTACAGACTTGATAAAATAATAGCAATTTCAAAATGAAATTTGGACCTTAAATATTGGCTTTAAAAATAATGCAAATCTTAAAATGAAATTGAATAGAAAAATCGAGCAGTTGCCTGCATAGACACCACTTCTCGTCCAGATAATATAATTGTAAATTAGAATAAAATGAACTGCTATTTTCAGATTGAAATAATTAAAATCTCAAAATTAAATTTGGATAAAATAATGAGCAGTTGCCTATACAGGCATCACTTCTCGTACCTAAGTCGTTATAGATCAGCGAGTTACCAATTAGATGATCACCTCAACTGATTCCCTTATGAGTACTCGCGATCCTTTTTATAGTTACCATTTTAAGAGACAAAAATACGCGAAACGAAAGCATGAGTGCGATGGACAAACGCGAAGTTCCTAAACGCGATGCAGTGTTTGTCACGTACGCATCTTCCCTTTAAATTACACCTTTATAAGAATTTCAACCCTAACTATATTATGAATATGATCTTCTATTGCTTACGTTTATGATTTGTTTATTTATTTGATACATTCTTGTTGGAATACTTTCTCGCTTGAGACACAACTTTAACGTCGATGTGGTTATAATAATATACTGTATGAAATATTATTTCCCTAAATACTGAACTGAATATTTACGTATTTATTAGAACAAAACATTTCAAGTAAAATTCTGCATGGAACACTATTTAATTGTTATTTAATTTTGTATAGAATTATTTTAAAATACAGAAATAAGTAAATTCATATTAATAATTTAGGAAATTCTTTTAAAAATAACGTACCTAGGTACGGAATATTTCAAAATCCATTTAAAAAATATTTGGGTGGCTTCCGGTCACGAAAACATTAGTTGTGAGAAAACATTTAATTTCTCACACAACGATAATAAAAAAATCTAAATATTTCAACATTAAGGAACGAAATTAAAATTTTTTTAGAACAAATAAGAAAGAGTAACAATTATAAAGGAGAGAAATAATTGAGGACATGATCGCACCTAACATTTAAATTCATTAACTAAAAAGAATTTTCAAAAACAATTTAAAACACACTTAAAATGTAATGAACAATAATAATTAAGAAAACAACTAACCGACAAATTTTCCAAATGTCTGCCTCTAACTTCTTCAACACACCATTGCACACCCACACGTTGGGTCTATATTCTATTCTCGGCTAATTCGCTAACACTTAGTTTCGCTAATAAAAGTATTTTTACTTTCTTAACTCCGCATGGAATCAATATTAATTATAATTTTTAGAGAATGGAAGATGTTACCATTTTTAGATTGATTTGAACTTTTGTTATGTTCTAAAATTGCTATTGAAAATTGTCAGTTGGTACGCACGTACGTACGGAAACACTCTACAGGACACAATTCTTAACGAATCCACTTGAATCCACTTGAATGCCTTTTTAATCGCTTCGTCTATCATCAGAATAGAATCCTATTGAATTTCATAATGATCCGTCAACTTGTTAAATTATTATAGGCCCATTTTTCTGGTTTTAGGTGTCTATTGGAGAAATAAAACAATTTTTGAGTTAGAGCGAGTTAAACACTCGCTCTAACTTAAAAACGGCACGATGAATTGCTCTCAAATTTTTTTCGCATTATCACTAGATATTCTTTAACACAATGTGTTATATGAAGTTTTAATAATTTTAGAAAATATACTTTTTTACTAGGTCGAAAATTTGCATTCTCAAATATTGCATGCAGGAAACTTTTTTATCTTTCGAAATAGATACCAAGTAGATCAAGAAGAAATAAAGATAAAGGATGGACGTAACTTTTTTATTTGAAACTTTTTTTCTGGCATTAGCAGTTTTCGAAAAAATTCCAAATGAGTGATTACTGCCCCGGTATTACAATTAATTGCTATTAAATTTACACGTTATAAGTTTTGCATGTTAATTTTAGACATTTTGAATGTTATTGTTATTTTCTCTTCCAACTAGCTCTAACTCAAAAACGGAACATGAATTGATCTCAAATTTTCCTCATATTATCACTGCATACCTATTTGTTCACAAAATATGTTAATATGAAGGTCGAATTTTAATAAGTGTAGAAAGTATGATTTTCTTCTAAAGTTGTATCAGGCTGTTGCAGGACAAATAGAACAAGCGAGAAACTTTTTTATCTTTCGAAATAGATACCAACTATATCGATAAGAAATGAAGATAAAGGAAGGACGCAACTTTTCTGTTTTAAACTTTTTTTTTTACTAGAATTAAAAGTTTTCAAGAAAACTGTATGTGAGTGATTGTTGGCCTTGTACCGCGATTATTTTCTACTAGATTATCCAGTTTTGTCGATTTACTGAACTTTTAACATAATAATTGTTATACATTCTGTAGGTTACTCTACGCAGTTTTTTTGTTGTAAATAATATCTTAAATAACTAATCTGTAATATACAGTGCCCTTTCAAGTTCGAGCGACCTTAGTGTAAATTAGACTATATATCAATTTTATCTTAAAAATTTTATTTTTAAAAGAATAGAATTTGCATTCAGATGTTGCCGGATACCCAATAAACACAATGACTTCTGACAAAAGAAATTATATGTAGTACAGTATGGCAGAATACCCTTATTGAAATTGAGTCATATCAGTTATACTGAGTGATCTCCAGAGGCGTGTACACTGTCTTGCTATATTTAAACTATATTTTGTTCCAATTTTAAAGCAAAAATTATTAAGGTTTTTAATTAAGTACAATAAATAAGACATACGAAAATGCATAAAATATCGGAGCTGTAATATACAGTGTGTCGACTAGGTAATCTGTATTCAACAAACTTTACGCAGATTGCGTTAAATTTCAATTTTACTTAACAATATAAATTGTTTGTATTTAATGAAATTATTACGAAACGAATGGAAATTGCTATTTCAACAATAAAAATAAAAAATATATTGACTGAGTATTTAAGCTTCAGTTGCGAGTAGCACCTTTTAAATATGATATTTTAATAATTATAATAATATCATTCCAAGATGGTGGACGTGGATAAACCACCTTCGGGCGCGGAGAAATCAGATTCTAAATATGAGTGTAAACATTGTAAAAAAAATGTAGTTAGTTTTGTGAAATGCTGGAAATGTGAGGAATTGTTTCATCCTAAGTGTCTAATTCAATCATTACAAGCGAAAAACGCAGTTTGCCGACATGAAACACAAAGTAGTTCTAATGTCCCAACACGTGCGTCTAACGACGACTCATTAACCTCAAATTTAATGGAAGTTGAAAATAGGCTCCTTAAACAGATAATAAAGGAAATGGAATGTAAGTACGAGTTACTATCTGAGAACTGTAAACTTCTGAAAGAAAAAATTGATCTCATGACGAAAACGGATTTAAGGAGCAAAGCACAAAGTACAAATGTCATCCCTAGAAAAACCCCCCCTGGCAACATGGGTAATTTAAATACGGGCAATAAAGGTACCCAAGTAAATCAGTTGACTGCTTCTTCCAATAGTAACTCATATGCTTCGAAGGCTGCAGGGATGAATATCACTGCACCAGGTAATGGAAATGTCATCCGTACTAATTTAAATGTCAATCAATCAAACGCCCCGACTCAGCCCATTCAATTAAATCAAGTGAAATCAGCTATTATGCAAGCACAGTCAGCGACTAAATTCAGTGAAATACTAAATCTGAATGATGATAATAAATCAGAGACGAGTAACCAATGGCAACAGCAACAAAATAGACGCAGAAATAACCGCCGGTTTGTCGTAGGTGGAAATAGCGATGTTAACACTGATGTGCAAACCGTACCCAAGCTAATATCATTTCACGTGACCAGATTAAAGGCGTCTACCAAACCTGAGGACCTTAAAAAGATACTAATACATAAATTCCCAGAGGTTATCTGTGAGGAACATAGCTCTAAATTTCCGGACCTATACGCTTCAATGAAAGTGACAATAAGACAGGATAATTTTAGATTGGCTTGGAGACGGGATTCCTGGCCTGACGGGGCACTGGTATCTCGTTTTTTAGCAAAAAAGAGGATGCCGTCACAAACGCAGGAAGTGACGGATCCGCTAGCTTAATTCAAAACATTCCCGATAAGCAGCCTAGTAAAAATACACAGGGTTTAAACTTTATTACCAATAAAGTTGATTGTTCATCAAAATATCGTAGCAATCAAGGTTATCTAAATATATTTCATATCAATATTCAATGCTTACGGAATAAAACTCATCTTCTTGAAGATTATCTTTTAAATTCTAAAATGGACTTCTCTATCGTCTGTATAAGTGAGCACTGGATGGTTGCAGAGGAAGTTAATATGTTATCAGTGCAAGGGTTTTCTGTGTCGTGAAAGTTCTGTAGGCAAAGCAGCATTCACGGGGGAGTGTTAATACTTTCTAAATCTAGCCTAGTGCAAGACGGTATGGTTCGGCAGGATTTAATAAACCTCTCAGTGGAACTGCACTGCGAAGTTGCAGCAGTGGAATATTTAACTAATAAGTTGCTGATAATTACCATATATAGATCATCATCAATTAATGATATGCAAATATTTTTTGATACACTGGTGAATATACTTAATAAAATATATAATTATAAACACAAAGTCATCATCAATGGTGACTTCAATGTTAAATTTAATACAAAGGATAAAAATCGTACTAAACTAATTGATCTGATGAAATCGTATAACTTTGATCATACCATTCACTCAAATACCCGATATAGTTCGTGTTTAGATAATATTTTCACTAATGTGGCCGAAGACCTGCGGACATCTTGTGTTATCCCTATAAATCTTTCGGATCACTATGGCATAAATATCGGCATTGCCAGTGAACCAGTGACACAAAAAAAAAGAGTCAGCTTTAGACCAATCACTGACATTGGTCTATTTAATCTAAATGGTGCCATTAGTGCTATGAGTTGGGAGTTTACAAAGGACCCTAATCTTTCAATTAATGACAAGTTTGATGTTTTGATGAAGAGCTTATGTGATGCTCTACATATGGCATTTCCAATGAAATCTAAAGATACATCATCGGACCCTAAACCAGTAATTAACTGGTTTACGGACGAGCTACGCAATATGCGTGAAACTCTGGGATTTATGACTGAGTTTTCTAAAATGTATAATAATAACATTGATCTCGCAAATATTACTTCAAAAGATCGCAAAAAATATAATGAGACCATAATTGCATCAAAAGAAGCTGCACACGATGCCTTCATCAGGGCATCCAACAATATACAACAGGCATCATGGAAAATAGTCAATAGCCTTAAACCAATTTCTAATAAATTTAATGACTATAAATTAACGCCGGATGAGTTTAATAAGTTTTTTGTAAATGTTCCCAAATCAATAATAGCAAATATACCCAAAGTTGACTCAAATAACACTGACTACTTAGATGACCTATATATACCAAATAATCGTGGAAATTTTCAGTTTAGATATCTTACTTACATTGAAGTCAGAGACATAATTTATTCTCTAAAAAATAGTAACAGTCTGGATTATTATGGATTCAATGCTAAGATCCTTAAGTGTATTGCTCAATACCTGGTGTATCCATTGACTGATCTATTAAACGAATGTATCAAAGCAGGTATTTACCCCGACTGCCTGAAAATTTCCCGCGTAATGCCCATACACAAAAAAGGACAAATAGACGACCCATCTAATTTTAGACCGATCTCACTGGTCCCGTTAATATCAAAAATTTTTGAAATTGCTTTAAAGACACAATTAGTTGAGTATTTTGAGGTAAACAATCTTTTTAATACATCTCAATTCGGCTTCAGATGTAAACGCTCAACAATGGATGCAATTCACAAACTAATAAATATTATAACTGATTGTTTTGACAATAATGAATATACTGGATCCATTTTCTGCGACCTGTCGAAGGCATTCGACTGTGTATCTCACAAGGATCTTGCGATTAAATTAAGATGTTATGGTGTTACCAATACCTCTCTTGATTTATTAGTATCATATCTAAATGACAGAAAACAGGTTGTGTCCTTGGAGGGTACATGCTCCTTCCTGGGGAACGTGGATATGGGAGTGCCACAGGGTTCGGTACTTGGCCCGGTGCTATTTCTTGTCTACGTAAACGATTTCCCTAATTGTATCCCTGGTTTTGAGCATGTGCTGTTTGCGGATGACACAACTATTGTGGATCGAAATACGAATTACGAAGCTCTTAGCAGTAATCTGGAGAATGCTCGGTCGATGGCCTTCGACTGGTTTGCAGCTAATAACTTAAGTCTAAATGAGTCTAAAACAGAAACCATGATCTTCACTTTAAAAACCTCAATTAAATTGCAAAATCCCAAATCAGTTTGTTTCCTTGGCATCTTTTTGGATGATAAGTTAACTTGGGATGATCACATTAATCACTTGGCCAAAAATATTTCTAAATATACTTACATGTTAAGAAATATCAATAATTTAGTGTCTGGCGAAGTAATGAGGTCGGTCTATTTCGCATTAATTCATAGTCGCCTGAGCTATGGAATAACAGTATGGGGGCATGCGTCCTCAGCAAGACGAATATTTGGTTTACAAAGAAGGGCAATACGTATCATAAATCACTTAAAATATAGGGAGGATTGCAGAGAGGCTTTTAAAGAACTGGGCATCCTAACATTACCTAGTATTTATATTTTGGAATGTATAATGCATACAAAAAATAATTTAAGTAATACAATCAACTTTGAAAATATACATAATCATGATACTAGACATAGTAATAATATTTGCTTAGATTTTCATAGAGTTAACAGATCAAGAAATGGTTTAAACTATTATGGTCCAAAAGCCTACAATTGTCTACCGATCCAAGTAAGGAATCTGACTCCAAACCAACTTAAAACTGTGTTAAAAAACTATCTCATTGGAAATGCCTTTTACACAATTGATGAGATTTTGTCCAATATCAAAAATATTTAGTTGTTATGTGTGCCCCTCATGTAATCACTTTAAAATCATGTACTGATTTCTGAACTGTAATCATGTATCCAAGTCCCCTACAAGTTTTTAAAATTTTTTAAATTGTTTCTTTTTTATCTTACTCGACTTTTTAACTGTAAATGTGTTACACTTTAGTTGTTTTATATTGTAATTTTATCTCTAATGTTTCTGTTCATTGTATTGTATGTATTGACCTGTGTAAAATGTAATTTATAGCACCAATAAAGCTATCTATCTATCTATCTATGAATTGCGTCGTGTCCGTACAGAATATGATTTATATATTTTATTTCTGCAATGATATAAATAAAAATAAAACTACATAATGGAGTGCAATGCATGCAATATTACTGGTGATGAGCAACCGGTTTTTGCTTGTGATGGATGCAAAATATTTCTATGCAAACCATGCTCGAATCTCACAGCATCAGAATCTAAAGTAATGCAACTAAAAGAAAGAACTATGAAATTTTACTGCAAAGATTGCCTTAATTCTAACACAATAAAATTATTATTATCCACTGTAAATGACAAAACCACAATTATTGAAAGTAAAAATAAGATTATCGAACTGTTAGAAAAACATGTGGAATCTTATAAACAAAGAGAAAATGCCTTAAATAATAAACTCGCTTCTATGCAAGTCCAAAATAACACAGTACAACTAATACCCCCAACAACAGATATAAGTGGCAAGACTATAAAAAATGACCCCAAGCCAAAATCTTCCGATCAACTTGAAACAGTCAAACAAATTATGCCAAACCAAACTATTCCACTGAAACCTACTTGTGCTGATATGGTTAAGTATGGATACCCAACTCAAAACTCAAACTTGGCAACTTCAACAAAACCAAGTCAAATAAAAGATAACCTGAGAGAATTAGAAGAGAAGCAAAAAATCATTATGGATGAACTAATAAATCTAGAAAAAAACAAAAACGTTATAAAAACTAATGAAGAAAAACAGCGATACCAGGAAGTACGTTACAGAAAAAGGAGGCCTAACATTGGGAATGGTGAAGGTGATGGTGCATTTCATGGTAAAAAGGAAAAAGATAGGAAAATCTGGTTATTTATAACCAAGGTCCCGGACGATGTCAATGATGAGAAGATCAGACACTACATTAAAACCCGTGCAAACACCACCGAAGTACAAGTTCAAAAGCTACCTACTTTCAACTCAAATCCTGATAATCAGTCTTTTATGATAGGTGTGCTGCCCCATCTGCAGACCACTATATACGACCCAAAATTCTGGCCAAGAAAGATAGCATTCGATCGCTTCGACTTTAAGAGAGGTAAACGGTTCCTGGACTCATCACGTACTAGCATAGAACCTGATGCTAGCTCTCAGCCTAATTCTTTTTTATGTCCTACAACTTAAAACAGTCTTTCCCAACATCACAGGAAGGCGTTAAAGAAAATGCAGCGAATAATAAAGGAATTTTAAAAGAGTTTAATTCAAATGGTATAAACAGCCCAAATAAAGAAGAACTGCCGTGTAATCTTAAAATATTGCACCTAAATATACAAAGCCTACGAAATAAATCAAATGAATTAGAAATCCTTTTAAATGACGTTAAGTATAATTTTTTATTAATAAATGAACACTGGTGTACACATGACGAACTGACATATGTAAGTATCAACAATTACAGTCTTGCCTCTAAATTTTGTAGAACCAACTCCGCTCATGGTGGCGTGGCTGTGTATGCATACAATAACTATACAAATTATACAAGTTTGGAGCAGGTAAATAAATATTCAATTGAATCGCATTGCGAGATAGCGGCCATTGAATATGATAACATTAGACTCATGACAATTTACAGACCCCCCAACGGAGATTTTGATCTTTTCGTAGAAACACTTACGTTTGCTCTCGAAGCTATTTCTAAAAGTAATAAGATAATGTTGGTATCCGGTGATTTTAATGTATATTTCCATAACGTAAAAGAGCAGCGCACTGCACTGCTTATAAACACTTTTAAATCTTTTGGGTTAACGCTAAGTTACACTGGATTTACCAGAAATAACCACTGTCTTGATAACATTTTCACCAACCTCAGCGCTAATAACTTCAAAACGCGATCAGTAGATACCGAACTATCAGATCACCTAGCTATACACTTGGAGACAAATATTAGTTATAAAACACCTTTAAAGACAATAATCTATAGACCCATTCATGATCGTGGTTTTATAGATTTAAATAACTACCTAGATACTGTTAATTGGGAATTTATCAATGACAATAATATAGATATAAACAGTCGCTTTTTAAGATTCATCAGTATTATAACTGATGCTATAGATGCTGTTTTCCCACTAAAATCACGTGAGGTACGAAATTCGAACATAACCAAAATAACATGGTTTAATGATGACCTTCGGATCATGCGTGAGCAGCTACATTTCTTGTATGAATTTTATAAAAGGAATCCCACGTACAATAACAAGGTCATAATGAATAATTTCAAATCCGATTATCGCCGTCAAATAAACATAGCTAAACAAGTTTCCCATGATAACTTTGTAAGTAGTCATAGTAACCCCCAACAAGCTATGTGGAAAATTCTCAACAATTACAAAGTTAGATCAAACAACATATCTAATATTTCCTGTGAAGAATTCAACAACTATTTTGTAAATGTAGCTGATAAGATTATAGATGAGCTACCTCCATGTAACGTAGATTATACTGATTATCTAAGCGATTTCAGCCAGCCTCACCAATTTTATTTTACTCAAGTAACATGTCTGGAAATATCTGATATAATTACTGGATTAAAAAATAAAAAAAGTAAAGATGCTTATGATATCTCAATTGATATTATAAAAGGCATAAAGCATTCCATCTTAATTCCTCTCACAAATTTAATTAACATCAGTATAACAAATAGCATATTTCCTGAGCCTTTAAAAATTTCAAAAGTAGTACCCATTCATAAAAAAGATAACATCGATGATCCCTCTAATCATAGACCAATTTCAGTTATTCCATGTATGGGTAAAATTTATGAAGTGATTCTAAAAAATCAGTTAACAACTTATCTAGAATACAATAAACTTCTTAACGCCAACCAGTTTGGTTTCCGAAATAAATTATCTACAACACTGGCAATTGATAAATTAACATCTGCTATCAATGCAGGATTTGAAGAAGGGAAATATATCGGTTCTTTGTTTTTAGATCTCACAAAAGCCTTCGATTGCGTGTCCCACGATGTGCTTGTTAACAAATTAAATTACTATGGCCTTTCTGGGCATAGTATAGCACTTATAAGTTCTTATCTTAGTAATAGACAGCAATTTGTCATCTATAATGGGAGAAAATCCACCTTACAAAAGTTAAAACATGGTGTTCCCCAGGGCTCTGTACTGGGACCTGTGCTTTTTCTTATTTTTATTAATGATTTCCCAATTTCAGTTCAGGATAATATACTTGCCATATTATTCGCCGATGACACTAGTTTGACCCTTCCCAGCTGTAATTTAGGATACCTGTTGAATGAGGTACCGCAAATCCAGTCAACTATACAGAACTGGTTTATGTCTAACAAGTTATGCCTGAATATATCAAAAACGGAAACCATGATATTCAGTTTGCGTAACATGGAGGAAGCAAATAACCCTGAATCTATTAAATTCCTGGGTGTGAAATTAGACCCAAAGTTGTTGTGGGAAAATCATACAGCTTATGTTTGTACCAAAATCTCGAAATACACCTACCTGCTCCGAAACCTCGTTGGTAAAGTATCCGAAATTACCTTAACTACTGCATATCACAGTTTCATCCACTCTACAATTTCATACGCGATTCTAGTATGGGGGCATGCAACAACCTGTGCAAACGTATTCTCAGCCCAAAGAAGAGTTATACGAATAATATCCGGATTAAAATTTAGGGATGACTGTAAAGAACAGTTTAAAAAATTGAGAATCATGACTGTACCCTGTACTTATGTATTTCAGTGTCTTCTATATATAAAAAAAAATCAGGATTCATTTAGCACCAGAAATCAAGTTCATTGTTATAACACAAGAATTAAAGATAATCTAAACAATAATTTCCTACGACTAAGTAGAACCAGAGATGGCACTGGTTATCTAGGAATACAGTTTTTTAATGCTTTACCTCTTCAGGTAAGGGCCTTAAATGAAATTCAATTTAAAAAGAAAATAAAAAATTATCTACTTAACGGCGCTTTCTACACCACAGATGAATTCTTATCTAGCGACTTTAATCTGATTTAACATAATTTTATAAACACTAGGGCGACTCTCTATGTCCATGTATCCATGTTTTTAAGGCACATACATTGTTTCTGTACTTACCTGTTTTGTATTAATTTTATTTGTCAACTTATACCCTGCCCTTGTAGTATACATTTTTATTATTCTACCATATTTATCTAGATGTTTTAGTACCTACTTGTATATTTGACGTGTGTAAACATTTTTATGTATTTTGACATGAATAAACTATCTATCTATCTATCTATCTATGTATCTATCTATCTATCTATCTATGAATGAAATAGATATAGGCAGTCGGTCACGCCCGACCGTAACTTCCACTCATTATCAAATGTCTATTAGTAAAATATATAAATAAATGATTGGAATTAACATTTCAGACAGACATTGATAGACCGAAATTTTGTTTTCGTATTTACGAACAGTATAGTAATAATTTGGCCAATGAACTGGATGTTACACTCATAACATTTATTGTATAAAACAACTTTCGGGGTGTGCACTTTTGGTTTTACCAACTGTTCTAATATAATTAAACCATGTACCAGTTTTTAGCACATTTAGTTAGTCAGTTTTTTTTTTAAATTATTTTTGTTCATTACATTTTAGGTGTGTTATCTTAATTTTGTGAAGTTATTTTTAAACAAATTCTTTTTAGTTAATGAAACTAAATATTAATTTCCTCAGTTATTTAACTTCTGTATAATTGTTACTCTTTTTCGTTTTTTAATGTTTGTTTAAATTTTAATATTTTTTATATTATCCTGACAAATTCTAACAGACAAATTAAATCTTTCCTCATGAAATTAAAGCCTCCCATGTAATTACTGATGTTTTTGTAGCCGTAAGTCACCCAAATATTTTTAAAGATATTTATTGTGAAACTCGGCTGTTAATTCTCGAAGCGTTAAAAGTGTGACAAAAAAACTAATTACATAGTTTAGGTACATCATTAGTGTTTTTTAAATCGGTATTGTAAATTGCCAGAATCCATATACAGGATGATAGTTTTAGGTAACTGCCAAAAAAAAAAGATAACTAACCCCAGTCCTAATATTTTTTGTTTATTTGCGGTATTAAATTATTGAAACATCTATTATTTTGTGAAAAAATAGAAAACACGTTGTATATCAAAAACAAAGAGCATTCGGGATATACTATAGATCATTCTGAGATCCTCTCAGGGTTCTGTAATTTTCATTGGTGTATGGCTAGTCATTCACGAAAAACCGTGTATATAAAAAATGGTTATTTTCGGTATACCGGGTGGTCCAGCCCATAGTGATACTCTTGTAAGTTTTGAATGGGAGGATGTATTTTTTAAAATTTGGTGCAGTATATGAGATCTAATTTCCAATTATGTGATGTAAAGAACCAAAATGCCGACTACCGGTTTCGACGCAATTTACATGAAAATCAATGTTTTAAATGGGACAACATGTATATTTTTGCATATTTAAGTCCTACCAGACAAAATACAAAGGTTTGATTTTCAAAAAAAAAAAAATATATCTTTTACAATCTTTAGTTTTAATCATAGAAGTCCGCGACAAAATTGTTAATAATCAGTTTGCAAGCACCTGCAAAATATTATCTCGTCAAACACTAAGATTAAACATGATTTATGTATGCATTAAGTCCAACGACATTAGTTTTTCAACGTAAACTATTTTTTTTAATTCAAATAGACCTTTAAATTACAAATTGGCGTGTATAATGTCTACCCTTTCTTTTGTAATTAAAAAAATAATAAAAAGAGAAATATATTTTTCGAAATATTTTTTTGAAGTTTTTTGCTCAAACTTAAAATGTCGTCGTTTCATAACATTGTAAGCCTATTTGAGCGACATTTATTATACCGGTACTAAACTTCCACTTCACTACGTGAATGTGGAAATAGAAACAAAGTTTAAAATTTAATAAATGGAATCTTGGTAAGTTATTGAAATTTTGAACAAGAAATATAATAATAGAGCGCATGCTATTTATAGGCATTTTTTACTTGGGTTTCATGAGATGTTGAAGTTTTGCTTTTAAAACTGGGACACTTCGATCCAATTTTCTTTTTTTTATGAATTCCTTTATTTGCTTGCCTGTGAGATAAGTTTTCTTATTGATAAAGGAACCAAATTCATTTTTTATAGAAGCTAATTCATCATTGGACCATCCTAAAATTAATTTGCCGTATTTAAGTTTTTTTCTATTTTCGTTTATGTTTTAACTTACCTCTTTTTCTTATTGGTTTTTTACGGGAAATATCTGAATCCTTATCGGTCTCATTTAAATCTGTAAATAATTTTTGTTGTGATGAAAACGAATATGCATTTCTGTACATAATTTTGATATATTTATTATATATTAGTTAAATTCAAGAAACCTTACCCGAATTTCCCTGTTCCTTCATTTTTGTGTCAACAATTCGGTCATGGACGGCATGATTCCCTGTATCGTCCAAATTAGAAGTAATATTTCCATCACGGGACGAAGTGGGTTTATTTACTTCATCTGCGACGCAAGGTTCATGGAAGGGTTTATCCAAATTAAGTGTTCCATCGTCTGTGCAAATTTAATTCATATTCAAAAACACCGCTAATGTTAAAAATAATGACAAAGTAAATGAGATATTAAAATTTCTGAGAATATAAAACAAATTTTATTTTACCTTCATTATCACTTTCTATGGCATATTCTAAATTGGCATCAAAATCAATTTCTGCTAACGATTTGCCCTTATACTCTAATGGAATCGACCCCTTCTCCATTAGAAGTAACAGTTTGGAAACTTTTACCGTCTGGTATATGTCTGGTAATCTGAAAATAGAAACTGTAAAAAATATGTTTTGGACAAAAATCGGCGCTTGAAACTATGATGTCCTGTCCCTTATTTCCGAATTTCGTCAGTCAAAAAATATGAAAATATTTACACCAACAGAGGGCCTAAGGCCTAAGATTACAGGAAAAATAGAACGATATATCTAACGTTTATAATTTTTGACAAAAAAATATACAGTGTGTCCAACTAGGTCGGCACATATGGGAAACTTTTTTATTATTGGTTTTATGAAAAAAAGTTATTCTTGATAAAAAGTTTTGCATGACCTAGAACGTAAAATGAAATAATCAGATATCAATTTTTTGCAGTCGTATACGGGGTTTGTCGAAAAATGTTAATTTTGCTCAAGAGTAAAGTACCTTTATTTATTACAATATGGACAATCGTTATTAAGAAAAGTTGATCCTAATTGAAAACTACGGTGAGATATCCAGTATTATCCATCTACTATGAAAAAATACATATTATACCCAAAAATTATTAAAAATCGTTTTTTCATGGTAGATGAATAATATTGGATATCTGACCGTAGTTTTCAATTAGGATCAACTTTTCTTAATAACGATTGTCGATATTGTAATAAATAAAGGTACTTTACTCTTGAGCAAAATTTACATTTTTCGACAAACCTTGTATATGACTGCAAAAAACTGATATCTGATTATTTCATTTTGGGTTTTAGGCCACGCAAAACTTTTTATCAAGAATAACTTTTTTTCATAAAACCGATAATAAAAAAGTTTCCCATATGGTGCAGACTTAGTTGGACACACTGTATATATAACCTGAAAATGTGTCCCCCTTATCTCTGAATTTCGTAAAAAAATTTGAAAACATTCACACTGATAGAGAGTCTAGTAAAGATTACCGAAAAAATAGATACACTTAACAATTATAATTATTGAGAAAAATAAATTACTTACTGCAAACTGACCCGTCGCGCCGACAGAGCCCGGCTGCGATTTATTTAGTTCTTGCTTGAAATTACTACTAGGTTGTGTTATTATTATTTATTTGTTAGATGTACGGAACTCTCGGCGTGCGAGTACTCACACATGACCGGTTTTTTTCTCTTTTTAGTCCACTTTTATATAAGCTTGCTTTTATATTTTTAAATTTATATTTTGAAGGTTCTAACATTATTTATTCATTTATTTATTTATTTATTTTATTATTATATTTTTTCAAAATATTTTATTATTGGAATTAGGTAAGTACGTGTGGAAACTTTCAAGCAAATCGGATATGTGGAAGTGGATCCAAATTTGAATGCAACATTTAATCTATTAACCTCATAGTCCACAATACATCGCCTTTTTTTTTAATGATTAGTAACAGGCTGAATTTTTGTGAGTAGCTTCGTTTTGACGAGACGCCCAACTTTTCTCTCTGCGAAAATTCTCGATAGTGGTAGCTAATAGCAAAAATTATTTTTTCTATTTCACACGAATTAGACAATTAGAAGTTTATAAAAATGCACTTAATTGATGTAAATTGTAACCGTCCTAACTCGCAAAGCATGTACGTGAGATGAAAAAAAAAATACATATAATTTCTGCATAAAAATAACAATGAATAACTTTTGTTTAAAAGTATTTTTGTATTGTGCATAATATTGGAATAACAGTAATAAATTTCTTTTCGCTACGTAAGCAGTAAGAGTGCAAAAAAACACCATCCTCCATCCAACACCATCCAGCATTTCAACATTGTTTTTCTAACTGGTCAAATGCATTGGATGACCTTAAAGGTACTCGCAAATACATCAAACACATTCGAATGGCACCACAATTTTTATTTTTGATAATCGAAGTTCATTAGGATAATCTGGACAATATACATATAGTTCTTTCAAATTAGTTACTGAATGCAGACCCATATAAGATATTCAGTCATTGTAGTTAACAAGACTGTATAACAAATTATTAGAAGAAACTTTTACTAATCTTAATATTGATGAGAAGAGTGACGTAGAATATTTTAAACCTATAGCAACGTAATCTACGTTTATTAAATTATAGACTATCTTGCTGATAAAGAAAATGCTAAAAATTATTTAGAATACTAAATAAGAAAAGAGAGGTACTTACGGTTAATCTTTTTTGCCATTTGCAAAATTAAATCAGTTCTTCTAGAAACCATATTTTCCAAATTTCACACACTACGAAACTGCGTTATATTTTTGATATTCTTTCTTTGGCTGATGTCGAGAGACTACAAACTTTTTACCTTCGCCTGCCAGAATTTAAAGCCGTTTGAACGATGCAATAAATTGCACTAACTTGTACAATTTTTATTGCATCGTCTAATAAACATTTCGTCAATTTGACATCTGCAAGAACTTGAGAAATAAACTGCCAAATTAGAGATTTGGTTTTTCCCAAATTAGGTGCTTTACAAATGCGACCGAGCGATCGCAATAAAATTGGTTACTTATTACTAGTGGAATAAATTATCTTCGAAAATTGTTGTTTTTTTTTTTCTAAAATAGAACCAGATCAAACCAATATATTTTTCTTAAGGATGATGTTTTCTATAAACACATTGACGACCTTTTTTCTGTACCGGACTTATTAATTCATAGAACTAGTTATGCACCTACAATTTCAATTATCACGTAATAGAAATACGAAATACATGAGATACTAAATTATGATTATTATTTTTTTAAATCGAAAGCAGATGCATATTATATTGTATACCATCAATATTACTAGAGACATACTACTTACTTTAGCGTTAAATTGTTGTAAGTCACTCCTTTTATATGAAATTTGCAGATAAAAGTTGAAGCTAAAAGTTTCTCCAAAAGTTTCTCCAAAAGTAGAATTTCCTCTACATTAAAATACTTTGATTTAAATTCTACAGTAAAACACCAGGTAACTTAAAAATATTAAATTTTGCTGACATCATATACATTCAACAGGTAACCAAGTTAGGCGTGTCATACAGCAAAAATTCTAGTCGAGAAACCGTGGGCTTAACATACAACGACGGCATACGACGTATTGACTTAACAGGCAACGACAGGTGGCATGGTTCTGCTGGAGGTACCATGCAGCAATTGAGATAGCTATCATATATGTATATACAAAATGTCTGTCATAACGTGTGGTATCTATTCTTATATATAGAATAACGTTCTGCATAATTATTGTTTAATTATCAGTATTTCTTTAAATATAGTCGCCATATTATGACGGTTTTTTTTTCGTTTCGCACGGCTATATTCAAATGGTTGTGAAACCCATAATTTTAAAGGTATGTCAACAAATTATGTTTCAACTGAAAGAAAATAATATAAATTATATGATTTATTTTCATATTTTAACAATTTTATCATACTATCTGATAAAAAAAATTCAAACACCGCTTTTTACAAAGAACCGCACATTTTCAGGTTAGAAGAAGTAATTAATGATCATGAATTCGTTCAATTGACCTATTAAAACCATGAAAAAAATGTCACATGAAATTTTCCTGTACGATTCATTCTAAAGATTTTACTGAGCAATAGTCATGTATCGTATAATTTTCCCCATTCCGTAGCTTAGTATTGTGTGTAAAATGTCCTGACGGGTCCTAGGCGAGAAAAAAATGCGGCCCTGTATTTATCTTTGATTTTTCCTATTCTCGTGCCCTTTCTTTCTTTACTACTTTGTTACCTATTTAGGGTTGTGGGTTATTTTGATAAAGATTTTTACATTGCTGGATGTATGGAGCTATTTCTAAAGCCATTATAATAATAAAAAAATATCATGTATTTGTAAGAATCTCGGAAATGATTTCGTAAATTTTCATCTTACAGTATTTTTTTTGCATAAACCAACAAAAAAATCATATGAAGGAAATTTTGTCGACTTTAAAAAATTCAACTGCAGTTCTGTTTTATGTGATACACTGCTCTTTTCAAAGTAGGTATATTTCTTTATTAAATCAGCAATTTAAAATACACTACTATTATCTTTATTATTTAATAATAATATTGAAGTTTAAATTTGAAGTTTATCTTTTAAAGAGTGATTAATGAAATTAAATAAAAACATTTCAATAATAATTAGTTAACTAATATTAATTTCAAAAATTAAAGTATACAGGGTGAGTTTTAAGTGCGTACTTAGGTTTAAACCAAGTATTCTTGGTATCTATAGAAACCCATCAATACATTATTTTTTTAAATTCCAAACAGATTTTTTTTTTGATTTTCAAAAAAATACGAAAAATTTTTTTTAGAACTGCTTATTACTCACAATAGTCTCTATTATTATTATTATCATTATTCATGCATTCGATTTACATTTTTTTGTTTGTTAAAAAATAATAAACAATGTCAATCAATAGGGTTTTCCCAGAAAAAAAAATGATTGCTGAAATACTTAATTCACGTAAAAAAATGATTTATGGCATATTTATTATCTTTTTAATTTTACTAATAGTAACGAAAAAAAAAACTTAAGTTCGAAAAATATTGAGTTCATTTTAAACAGCCATAAATTAGCGCGATATGACGTCAACGCCCTGAAACCCAATAAAAAGTCGGCATAAGATAGCCGTGAAAAATCAAGGAGGTTGAATATATTATATTCTACCTCCATGTGAAAAATATAAAACATAACCTCTTTATTGACAGCACTTTTTAATTATTACGAGTTGTAATGGATTATCAAAATGCCTAAAAAAGCTTGTTTTGTACCTTTGTGTAATACTACTAGTGAAAATGCTCCCTCAATATTATTTTTGACAGTACCACTCAGTATTGAAAGACGAAAAAAGTGGTTTTCTGCTGTAAAATCTAAACAAATATTTCATCTGGGAAAATATTTGTTCTGTTGTGAGAATCAGCCGCACCTTCTAACATATCCCTCTTCCACTTTACTCACTTTGATCGTAGAATTAATAAAACATTAACCAGAAACTGATAAAATATTTTCACTCCAAACAGTCCGAACATCAAAATATAAATAAAGTTTTAGGTTATTCATCTGATGTGAACTGTCAATGCAGAAGCGGGTGAAGGTTAAGCCTAAACTACAAAATATCAACGTCCGACGCTTTTACGAATAACTTGTGTGGTATTTATCTGGATTCTGATTGGCCAATATTTACAAGTCCACTGCTTTAGACCAATTACAGTACAAACAATAAAAGAGGAGATTCTGAGGAGTTTTAGAGGAAAGCTTCCTTTAACACACAGTTAGAATCTATTATCAACTAATTATATCCATAATCTCATTGGTTTTCCGGGCAGATACGTCATTCTGGCGCGTAAAAATGCCCGTTTTAAAAAGCCCTGAAATTATCAGCAAGTTGTTTAACTATATTTTCTTAGAAGTAATTCTTATTAGAAAAGTAAATTATTGTAAATTAATAGAATGTTTTTTATCATTTTCATGAGATAAAATGTTAAAATAAAATTAGTGGGAAAACCCTATTATAGTCCACGTAATTTGTCTAGGGTCCAAATACAGTCTTAAGGCTTATCCTGTATATTTTATATACAACAAATGTTCTAAAACTGCATCATCTTATCATCTTGCTGAAATAGAGGAAATTTCTCACTAAATTTGGCTAATAATGAGGGATAGCTCTTTCCCGCTTCTTTTTACAGATGTCTGAGTTTGAATACCCGCCGGCTGTCCGGATCATAATAAAAATATACCTACCTCTTGCACATGATTTAGTTTTGAAAATATATTATGTTCTTGTCAAAAGATATGACATTTTCTATACTATTATGAAATTAAACATTAATGATATTTTTGCTGGTACCAAACTTTTTTAATGATAAAAAAACCTCTCAAATTGTTAATTCTCCAAAAGTGTTTTTAACAATATAGATTAGTTCACAAGTTCAAAGCTGTGTTAATGCTTGATAAAGCTCGTAAAAATATGAGTGAGGGCTCATTGGATTCGGAGTGATGTCTAGAAAAATGTGCAAAAGTTTCAAACCCGCACATAAACAATTGCAAAAGTTATAAACAAATGAAGATTGAAAAAATAACGAGTTTCGTTTTCTGCAAATAACTCGAAAACTATTAATATTTAAGAAATTTTAAACAAATATTCTTAAAGAGGAAGAAATGTCCAATAAAAAAGTCCCAACTTCTGAAACTATCTCTATTATTAATGGTTTTAATTTAATGTTGAAAATAGAACTCCGTGCGACGAACACTAAGCCGTTACGATGCTCTGAAATCGGCCGTAATAAATAAAAATATGTTTTTATGTTATTAAATATTAATTTAAAAATTAAAAAAATTATATTATTATTTAGACACTTAAAGGAACAATATCCCGTCGGAAAAAAATTGTTTCACCGATTTTTCATAAAATGAGCCTGTTGTTAATTAACAAATTTGTTTAGAGTTTACGTTTATATTTCAAGTTGGATAATTATTAAACAAAAGCCACTAAAATTATTTCGCTTTGTGGAGAACTTATGTCAACTATACTTTGTGGGATTATGACATTTCGATGTTTTTAATTGTTATAGTCTATTACTTATTAATTATTTAACTTAACAAAAAACTGAAAAATTAAAAAGAGAGATTAAAAAATTTGTTTATTAGTTTTAATTATTGTTTTTATATTCAAAAATACTATAAGATTACATAAACTTTAAATTTTTATTGCTATTTGTTTAAACAAATTATATAAACAAATAGATAAATTACGTATTTTTGAAAAAAAAAATTTCCATTATATTTACTATTATGATTAAAAAAAAAATATTTTTTTAAATTGTTTATAATCATTTTTTTTTTCCTTTTTTCATTATTTAAACAAATTATTAAGAATAAAATGTTATTCTTAAAATATATTATTTGCAATTCTCTACAGGGTGGAAAAAAGAAAAAAAAATTGTTGTTAATTTATTTGTTTATTTAATAAGCAATTTGTTATTAACAATCGCCGAATATGTTTATATTCTTTTTAGATAGAAAAAAATAGCAAAAATAACCGTATACATTTACATGTCAAAAAAAAAAATATTTAAAATTCTATAAAAAATATAACAAAAATTTTTTTGACATGTTTATGCATACGGTTATTTTTGTTATTCTTTTTTCTATCTAAAAAAAATATAAACACGTGCGGCGATTGTTAGTAACAACTTGTTTATTAAATAAACAAATAATTTAACAATTTTTTTCTTATTTCCACCGTGCAGAGAATTGCAAATAATAAATTTTAAGAATTTTTTTTTTCTTAATAATTTGTTTAAATAATGAAAAAAGGAAAAAAATGTTATAAACAACCAAAAAAATTAAAAAAATTTTTTTATACTTACATAATATTTTATAACAAATATAATGGCAAAAAACAAATAGCAATAAAAATTTAAAGTTTATGTAATCTTATAGTATTTTTGAATATAAAAACACTAATAATAAGTAAAAAACCGCTGCCCAAGGAATCATTACTTCCATATCCAGATTTTCTATCCAAGTCACTCACAACGAAAACATTTTGTATGTGGAAATAGTTGTTTATTGAACTTTAATAATATAATATTTGAAATCCTCTACCCCAAAAACCCATAAAACGATACCCCATATCGGTAGTGGGGTGGGGGTGGTGATAGATGTAGTGGGGGTGGATAAAGTAAAAAAATATTTTGAGGTTTCTGGTTATTGTGCACACACTAAATCACAATTTTTTTTCATCCCCTTTAATAATGTGGTGGGGGTGGTAATGGGGGTGGCTAATGTCAAAACACGTACTTTATCCCTAAACCGTTTCAGAGATAGTTAACATTTTATAAAATGTCGAATATCTTTGAAACGGCTGAGTTTAGGGATAGAATTTGCTACATATTCTCGACTCAGAATTTTTCGGTATTTTTCGAAAACATCGAAATACATAGGGTTAAATAAACAAGTTGGTGTCGACTTCCAGTATAAGCGGAAGTGCCAACTGCTTGTAATTATCTTTTTTAGATTGTCCATACTGATATTAGTAATTCCTTAAATTTTCCAAATTTTCTGGTGAGTACTTTTCCCTATATCGATCGATGCAGTTCCTGGTTCCCTGTATATTCTTTTGGTTTTTTCAGTTTATCTTGGTATCGCAGGTGGCTTCGTATTTATTTAGGGGTGTGGGCAAATGTTTTTTGGTCATAAGTAGATCATAATATGTTTTACTTTTGAGGAAAATTTTGTTGAAATCGGATAAAAAACTAAAAAAGTTACTGATTGCTAGTATCATTTTGGTTTCAATGAAAGTGAAATTTTCAACAGCAAAAAAAATTATTTATAGAATTTAACGTATTATATGCCGTTAAATTTAATTAGATTATTATAAATATAAGCCTAAAATAGATATAATAAATAAATATTTAATATTTTATCATTCACTAATTAAGAAAACACAAAAAAGGTCCTCTTTTAGTCGTAGGACCAACCGTTCTTGAGAAAAATCGTTGTAATTAGTTTGTTGGAGAACCGTTGAAAACACGATTTGAATTAAATATCTCGTAGTAGGCTTGTGTCAAGCTTTCAGGTAAAAATTAAGTCAAATAGAGCCACAATAACCTCATTGTAATTAATTTTCATTGCCATTAGTTAATTGAAAAAAAAATGGTGGAATACCAGTTTTCGGGTACCATCTTTAAAGGGTCGTAGCTCAATTAGGAAGCAATTGCGGACATATGTTTTTATGAACTTGTTTTCATATTTTTACTTCCACGTCCAGTGGAAGTATAGTAACGACAAAAAATTTTAAAAAAACTTTTATTGTCTAAATAGGCTTAAAATGTCATGAAACGTCGAGATTTTAAGTTTGAGCGAAAAAAAATTTCTGTCTGTCTGTCGGTCTGTCGGTCTGTCGGTCTGTCTGTGTGTCTGTCTGTCTGTCGGTCTGTCTGTCTGTAACTTTCTTTTGTGCGCACGTTTACTCTGGAACCGTTTAAGATATTGACTTGAAATTTGGTACACATATGTACTTTAACGAGATATAGAACTAGATTATATTTTCATCTTGTTCCGTCGAAGGGTTGGGGGGTAAATTGGGGTGAATTTGGGGTAAATGGGTAAATCAGGCAGGTAAGAGTCCATGAAATTGGTATTTAGTATATACAAGAGAAGCTAAGGTCTCAAAAAAATTTTTGGCATTAGCCACCCCCATTACCACCCCCACCTCCTTATTAAAGGGGATGAAAAAAAATTGTGATTTAGTGTATGTACAGGAACCAGAAACCTCAAAATATTTTTTTACTTCATCCACCCCCCACTACCACCCCCCTATCACAACCCCCACCCCACTACCGATGTGGGGTATCGTTTTATGGGTTTTTGGGGTAGAGGATTTCAAAGATTATATTATTAAAGTTCCATAAACAATTATTTTCACATACAAAGTTTTTTCGTTGTGAGTGACTTGGATAGAGAATCTGGATGTGGAAGTAGTGATTCCTCGGGCAGCGGTTTTATATGTGGAAACGGCTCCAAAAGTTTGGAACCGGTATTTCTGGACCTCCTATATACGCTATTTTTTGCACTTCTTTCAATAGGAATTGTTTGAATAGGGAAATCACTGATTTATTATTAATGTCAATTTTGTCACTGACAGTTAAAAACTTTGACGCTAGAGAAAAATATTAAATTGACATTTCTCAAATTTCATTTTTGATGGTGGTTGCTATGAGAGCGGGATTAATTTGTTTTTAAATCCCAAGGTAGTAAATGTGGCACTTTAGTTCCATCTAAGAGGAAGTACAGTAACAATTTTCGTCCTGGAAGTGCAAAAATTTTTTTAGCACCACCATTATTATCCCCACCCCCATCATTATTGGATAGAAAATCTGGATGTGGAAGTAGTGATTTTCCAATAACTATGTGATTTTAGCATAAAATGTCTGTATTGAAATAAAACGAATTTGACTATGGAAATACATAAACAACAAACTGTCTGGTTTGACATTCTCAAAAGTGAAAGTTTTGATAACGGAAAAAGAACTATCTTCCGAAACGTCAACTGCCTTCGTTTTAATTTTTCAATTTATCATTTAACAATTTTGTTTCAGTTTATATATTTTCAGGAGTGAGACATTTTGTAATAGAAGTATAAAAACCAGCCTCTGTCTGATCCTTTTGGCGCAGAGGTTTATTTCATCAAAATTTTTAAATATTTTTACAGTGGCAAAATATCCAACAAACTAAGAAATCATGAATATGCCACAAATAATAAATTATAAACAATATTTAAAACTAATTTTCTTTTCAAGTGTACCACTGACAGCTAACTAACTTCCAGTACATTAACATACAAGTCAAGATAATAAAATTGTGTTGAAAAAATAAAATTGTATCACATGGAGAACTTCACTTCCCTTATAATATTGAATATTATAGTATATTTTTAGTTTCAATAGATTTTGTTTATCATAATACCAATTGTCTATAAACCCATGGCTGGGTAATGTATTCAAGACCTAGAAAACTATAGAAAATTGTGCAATATTGTCTGGGCGCCAAAATACTATTCCTTACATGCAACTATTTGACTTCCATAAAATTTAAACTACTGAAAGTTAAAAAACTGCCATGGAAATAACATTATACCCAAATGAACTGTAAATATGCAGGTAACATGGTTCGGGCAAAATCATATTGTAGATGTAATAAATATAAACGGAGAGAATGGCTAAGATTATAACGCGACGTTGCCAATATTTGGAGGTCACAGCGTAAAGTTTATACTACAAAAAGTAATATGTAGAAGCGGAGGTAACAACGTATTATCGGTTGTACGAATGAGGGCGACACTAGCGCCACCGATCTATAGCTGAACTAAAAATTAAATTTGTGAGTATGGGGGGTCACTTGTCACCTCCAGAAAATTTTAATTTAGGCCCTTTTTGCCTTCTATGATGCTATACAGTGCAAAACAAAGCAAAACGTTGTCACCTCCGAAAACTGAGGTGGCAACGTTATATATGAGGTGACAACGTCGTGTCAGTATCTACTTTGGAGGTAGCAACGTATGTGTCATCAATATATATATATATATATATATATATATATATATATATATATATATATATATATATCTGGCCCCCAGAAGTGAGTGAGTTCCTATCGCGTCGGAAAGGGCCCTTGACTTGTGTGCCCTAATTGTTCTCCTCCGGTTTTCACTGACCACCGCACCTCAGCCTGTAGGCCGCTTTCCGAGCCTCGGCCTCAATCACCAAATGGAGGGGCACGAGGTCCAGAAGAACCTCCAGAGTTGCTGTGGGGATCGTGCGTATTGCTCCTGTGACTCTCAAACAGGCGAGTCTTTGGAGTTGTGTTAACTTCTGCTGTATAGCCTGGTTGAAGCAGGCCACCACACAACAGAAGCATAAGTAATCATTGGTCTTACTATCACAGTATAGTACCACATTGTTACCCTGGGGTTTAACATCCATGTTTTACCGAAGGTCCTTCTACATAGCCAGAGGGTTGTAGTGGCCCTTTTTATTTGTCTCTCTATATAAATACCTTACATACTTCCTTAGTGATGAAAAAGAATTCCATTTAAAGTTTCTAATTTATTTTTTTTAAGTCTCAAATTAGAAAACTAGCAGCAGTATCAGATATTTTCAATATGCCTAAGATAAGATGCAACTACTTTACTACTTTACTACTAAGATGCAAGTCTGTGAACTTTTTTTGTTGAAATAGGCTTAGAAATGAAACGTCGAGATTTCAGTTTGAGCAAGAAAAATTTTTTGTCTGTCATTCTGCCTCTAAAATTTTGTGTGCGCGATTACTCTGGAATCGTTTATGATATTGACTTGAAATTTGGTACACCTCTGTATTATGTGATCTGGAACTAGATTATATTTTAATCTTATTCCGTAGAATAGTTGAGTGGTGAATGGTGGTAAAGGGGGGTAAATAGGTAAAGCAAGCAAATAAGAATCCATGAAATTGAGATTTAGTGTATGTACGAGAAGCCAAGGTCTCGAAATTTTTTTGGCATCACCCACCACCACTAATCACCCCCATTACCACACAATTATTAAAGGGGGTAAAAAAAATAAAATTGTGATTTAGTGTGTAGGTATCCAAGAACCAAAGTCAATCATCTTTGGCATTAGCTACTCCCTCTGCCACCCCACTCCATTATTAAAGGAGATATAAACAAAATTGTGATTTAGCTGTATACAAGAATCAAAGGCCCCAAATTGTTTTATACATACAATTGTTTTATACTACCACCCCCACCCCATTATTAAAGGGAGTAAATAATTAAAATTGTGGTTTAGTGATTATGCAAGAAACTCAAAGGCCTCAAACTTTTTTTTGACATTAGCCACCCCCTCTAACACCTTCATCCCATTATTAAAGGGGCAAAAATAAAAATATGATGTGTTCAAGAACCAAATATCGCAAACATTTTTTGGCAAGAGCAGCCCCCGCCCATTACTGTGTGACATCGGTTTTTAGGATAGAAGATTTCAAATATTATATTATTAGTTCTATGAACAATTATTTCCACATAGTGGAGTGCAAATGTAATATATATTTTTTTCGTTTTAAGACACTTGGATGGTAAATCTGGATGTGGAAGTAGTGACGCCTTAGGCAGCAGTTTTAAATAGATTTACCAATATTTATGTACTGGTACTGTTTATTATAAATTAAAAACAATACTCAAATCATGCATTGTCTTAGTAGTCTGAAGTAAGGAATAAATTATTTCATATGTATGTAAATTTAGTAAGATTGTGACATATGGTTTTTCCAAACAACATTTTGATTTAATATAATTAAGGAAAATTACATTTATTAACAAAACATTTAATGTCTTCATCTGCCAAACACTATATATAATTTCAGGTTTTTACTGAAGCTAGGAGAAATATTCCTAGTATAGTATATATTCCTAGTATTGACAAATGGTGGGAATTAGTTACGGAAACCGTTAGAGCTATTTTAATTGCTCAGTTAACACAATTGGATCCAAATATGCCAATTTTATTCTTAGCTACAGCTGATGACTTGTATGGTAATCTACCTAGTGAAGTGAGTAGTTATTTTTTTTTTAATTATTTCCTAATGTATGTTATATTATTATTGATTTGCTATTTTTCTCTGTAGAAATTTGTTTTCTGCTGCACATGTATATACTAACTTGTTTGTCAGAACAACATAAACAAAATCAACACTTCTGTAAAATTCAGAAACAAACAATTATCGAAAATGATTAGGAATGCAGAACTCCACAGTGTTCGCTACTGTGGAAAGTATTTTAAATTCTCGGCCACTGACTGCCCTATCCACCGATCCCGCGGACTTAATATGTCTTACGCTGGGTCATTTTTTAATAGGAGACAATTTGGTTAAGTCCTTCAAAAAACTTATCTGTAAATCAGGTTGTTTTATTAAAGGAAGATAATACTCCACCACTTAGTTGGCCATTAGCACGCATTACTGAAATAATTCTGGGTCCTGATGGGAGGGTTAGAGTTGTAAAACTATGCACTAAAGACGGAATTTGTACTAGATCCATAATTAAAATATGTCCTTTGCCCGAAGAGGCTAATCTTGTAGAAATTCCTAGGATTGTAAATAATGATTGTCCTTAATTATAAGTAGTATTAAATACTTTTCTTAAAGAAAATGTAATGTTAGTTTAGTTTAGGTTTCTTAGTTTATGTTCATTAAGCTAGGGAAACTTTTAGTTTAATTTAAGTGTTTTGTTATAATTTATTTGTGTTCCATTGAAGTTTCTTGAAAATGTCAAGGGAGGGGTGTTATATTGGGGAAACCCCAACTCTCTTATTTTTAGTAGAAAATATTAGGAGTGCGAGTGTCTGAAAAAAAATGTCTGTCAAGAAATAATTATTATTCTAAAAAACTGTCAAGAAAATTTAATAAATTGTTATTAATAAAAGACCAAGTTTTAATAGAAGAAGATTTCTCTATTCCTATGGGAATATACTAGCTGCTGCTGAAAGTTTTATTGGAGAGCTGTCGGAGCATGGACAGGGCTTTACAACCCTTATAGTCTTGGGGCCTTAGGCGACTACCTCGTTCACCTTATCTTAAGATCAGCCCTGGGCAAGCGCCTTATTATATGAACTACTACTAACACAAACAAAATGCTGTAACTACAAATTACAAAAACTGGATAAATTCTCTACCCAAAATTATTATAACCAAGTAATAAAATTATTTCAAAACACTTTTTTTTCATTTTTGCTTCCATTTGGACATTTGAAATATAAATTGTATTTAATAGTAATTTATGCAACAAGTGCATAAAGTGGTACTTTTTCACGAATGAGTGAAAAAAAGGCGCTTAATGCCAGAGCTGGATGAGCATTGTTAAAAAGTGCTCGCGATTACTAAGCGCTCTGAAAAAGTGCTTTAAATTCAGAAGCACTAAGCACTTTTCAAAAATTTAAATAATTGAGTATCTACCTATTGATTGAGGCAGGATTTCATTGAATTTATGTATTATTTACAAAAACAACCTGGAAAGATATTGAGAGTTTTTTGAGATTACACGAAAAAGTTCCTTCTAGTGCCAATGAAAGTTCAGATATGAAATTTGAACGTTGATATTTTTGCCAAAATTATGATTAAAATAATTAAATTGAACCAAAGTGCTTAATAACATGATAACAAAACATCAATAGAAATATATATTTTTTTATTTTTCATTTTTTAAATTATTTTAATCATAATTTTGGCAAAAATATCAACTATGAGATATGACGTTCAAATTGCATATCTGACCTTTTGTTGACATTAGAAACAACTTTTTCCTGTAACAATCTCCTTTCAAAATACTTATACTTTACTTTTGGCACAAATTCACGTTTCCTTATTTGTTAACCATCCTGTACATTATCTCGAAATTCTGACTATAGCTAAGGATTTTTCAGCAAGCAAAACATTTTATGAAGAGTGAATTTTTCTCAAAAAATGCAAAATAAGAAAAATTGCAAGTATAGTTAGGTGTTTGGTCCGTCCGGGGACACACTGTAATACTGAATATTATTCTGATTTTTACCTTGGTGGAGAATTATTTTTTAAGGAAAGAGACAATTTATCACTATCACATCTACATCATGCTTTTAGGTAGAAGGTAGGAGGGTACACCATTTTATACTTTTGACTAGATCAAAATATAGATATAATATGATAAATGATGAAGGTACCATTTTTATGTGAAATATGCTTATTGTGCTTGTATGATGACTGATGATGATGTATGAATGGATTTGATAATCTCAGCCGTCTTCGAGCAAAAATGAAACAGGAAGCCATCATTGGTTTGGCACACACACAATTTAAAAAAAATTATTTGAGACTATTTTCAAAAAAGTAATGAATTATTATTGTATGAGATATGATGTAAATCAAATTTTGATGTAATTAATTATATATTTTTTCTTCGTCATAAAATAAATTATCTTTAGTTTAAAAATTTTTTTCTACACTCGGTGTGAATTCACAAATTTCATGCAGAAATGACTTTTTTCCGAAAATTTTAAAGTGCTCACGAGTTATAAAGTGCTTGGGAGCTTTTTGAAGTGCTCTCAAGCATTTTAGTGCTGGCGAGCGCTAAAGTATTTGCGAGCCATTTCGAATGCTCCGGAGCACTTTGCTGGATTACTAAGCACTAAGTACCGATTTTAAGAAATACTCTTAAGCACAGTGTTTAGTGCATATAATGCTATAGTGCTTAGACAAGCACTAAGCACAGTGCTTAGGAACGGCTCTGTTTTATGCATGAGTTTCATATGATATATTTTTCTATGACAGTCCTCAATTTTGATATTTAGACAAATAAATTTCAAAATTAGCTTAAAAGTCAAAACACAAATTCATAATTTAACATTTCTAGGGCACGGGTTGTGAGGCAACTTCAATTGTTTTCAAAGCATTTTTGGATCCAGCTAATTGTGAAATAATGTTACTTTTTTTCACTATTACCATGAACACATGTTTTACGCACTAAAAATAATGAGAAAGAGTACAGTTTTTGTAATAGTGGTAGAAAATAATAATTTATTCAACAAGTGCATAAAGTGGTACTTTTTTCAAGAGTGGGAAGTTTGACACACGAGCCATAGGTGAGTGTGGCAATCCCATGAGCGAAAAAGAAGCACTTTTTGCATGAGTTTCAAACAATATTTTTTTTGTACTTAATTTTGTTACTTAATTTACATATTTAGATAAATGAATTTCAAAATATTTAAACATCAAAACACAAATCCATAATTTTACTTTTTTTAGATCAGCTACACAAGTCTGTCTTTACTATTACCACAAACATATTCACTTACAGAGATGGTCATTTCTTAGTCGACTAATCAGTTAAGATTAAGGACTAATCATTCATATATTAATCATGACTAATGACTAATTTCGTTAGTCATTAGCCGTGGATGTTCTGCTTGATAATTAACTAGTCTTAATCTAGACTAAGGATTGATTTATTCATTAGTCATGACTGATATATGTAACGACTAATTTCGTATCCATAGGAAAATATCTTAGCAATTTTTTTTCATTCCTTTATAAGAAAAAAGTTGGTTTTTCTATTGCTGTATCTGTATACCCATTCGTGAATAATTTGGAAAAAAGGGATAAAAGTAGGTACTTTATTAAATATAATATTGTAATAGTAATAAAATAAGATAAGATAGCACCCTCTCCCCCCACTAACATAAACCTTTATACTCTTACCAGGTATAAAATAGTTTTAAAAGGATTTTTTTATTTACATTATTAATAAAATGTCAATACCTCTTATACCCCCCTTCAACACCCACTCACCCACTCTCCCGAACCATTCCCGCCATCATCATACTGCTACAAGCTTGAAAATGGTATGACAAAGACTTTTCTTATACTTTTTTTTATCGGCAGAAAGATATAATCTTGGGCCCGTTTTACTCCCTAATTTAATATATATATGAAGTGTTGGTGTACGTGTTTTCCCACGTAGTTGATAGGCTCCTGCTGGAGCGATTGTTGTCTAAACGACATTTCGGCAGAATCCCATCTATTTATTTATTTTATTATTTATTCTTTATTATCCAACAGTAAGTAACCACTTACAGGATAAAACACTTAGAAGTAAGATCATAAATAACATAAGACATAATTTTACATAAACTAACAAACAAGACAGATGAGAAAAAAAATTAGGATTTGCAGCGAGATCTTATAAACAGAACATCATTATCTAGGAATATTATTGCAATATTAAATGAACTTAAAGCTGGAAAAATTAATGTCTCAGTTGCTACTTAAATTATTATAGTTTTTACACGTGATATTAACTGGGGACCTTAGCATCATATTTGTTATGCATATGTTCGGTTTAAATGCAATTGACTGCCTCGAGGAAAGCCTTGGTACAGTGAAATTAATTTCACCCAACAAATTGGGGCAATCAATTTGAGAATGTATTTAACTTATGAATGTTAAAGATATATTCACTCTTCTAGTATTCAGAGGTAGTAAGTCAAATCTATTCAACAATGTAATGTAAGTAAGTAAGTAAGTAAGTAAGTATTTATTACAAAATTAGAAAATTTTTACACAGGTCAAAAAAAATAGAAGTTAACAAAGTTAACAACATAGTTTTGTTGTTACAAATCGTATGACAAACTATTAAAAATAGTTATAGTATTACACATTAGCTTTATCACAAAATGACAATTAAAATAAGCTATTAATTACAATAAAATAAAAGAAACAGTTAGTCAATCACTTAAATTTGACCATTTTTAAAAAAAATTTATATTCAAATACTTTATTAAATTTTATTTGACTCGTATTTTTTTATTCTGCAATCTAAAGCCATTTTAATAGTGAAATTAATTATTTAAATTAAGAAAATTTGAATTCGCGCCCATTGCCACATCAGATGTGAACGCATGCGCAGTTAGATAAAGGAATAATCGACGGGTGTCGTTTGCTTTGCTTATTGGCTGTTAGCATATAGTCCAGTCAATGGTTTCACCTCTAATTTGAGTGCTAATGAATGAATTTTGATGAAACCTTGTGCAATGTGTTTGTAATGACGTTAATAAAAGAGTTGAAAAAAGATCAGAGTAGGAAATTATCGAAAGAGGTAGAAAACACCTCTTTTATCATGGATTCCGTAACTTGTAAAATTATATCAAAAATGAAAGAGAAACAATGAATTTACCCTTTTTTGCCCAAAATAAGATATTTTTATTCTTATGATTTTTTTCGAAAAATGCATATTTTTGGAGATATGGCCTCTCGAAAATTCCTAAAAGTGGGGGAGGGGAAATGTAAAAGTTGAAAAAAAAATCTGAAAAAAGTCAGGTGAATATGTTATCGAAATACAAGACTTTTTTTATTTGCAACTTGCCTGTAAAGTGCGTTTTCACCGAGTTATTCCGGAAAAACATGAAAAACTTTTTTTGAAATTGTAGCGCTTTAAAAATATGTAATTTAGAAATTTGAAAATATTCCGACGTATATATTGAGGCCTTCTAAACATTTTTTGTCTCTTGGAATTTTTTTGTAACTTACTAATTTTCCGAGTTACAGGCAGTTTTTCACAATAAATAATGTACTACATTTTTTGCACAAAAAATACATGAAAATTCGAAAAATGAACATTTATGTATATTATTATAAAAAAATATGAAATCTATATAGTTATATTATTTTTAAAAGTTCAATATAATTTTTAAATTTTCATGTATTTTTTAATGTACAAAAAATGTAGTACATTAGTTATCGTGAAAAACTGTCTGTAACTCGGAAAATTAGCAAGTTACAAAAAATGCTTAAGAGGCAATTTGCTCTACACTCGTAGGGTATGGTCCTCCACGGGGTTAAGAGACGAAGAACATTCCACAAATTCCGGTAAAGACCGCCTTCGGCCAGGTGCCTGCTGTTTTCTACAATATTGCAATACGCTCAAAGGGAAGTTCAGGTCCGTACTACATAAATTGTACAATGCTGATACACGCACTTCTGCTCTTTACACTTCCTTGTCTTTATTTACTATTGTGTATTGTCTCCATTAATATATTTCCCATTTTGTTTAACAGGCCAATCTAAACATATTATTGCTGCTCATCGCTCAATTTTACTTCCACATCCAGTGGTAGTAACGACAAAAATTTTTTAAAATTTTTATTGTTCAGATAGGCTTAGAATGTCATGAAACGTCGAGATTTTAAGTTTGAGCAAAGAAAAATTGTCTGTAACTTTTTTGTGCGCACGATTACTCTGGAACCGTTTAAGATATTGACTTGAAATTTGGTACACGTATGTACTTTAACGAGATCTGGGACTAGATATTTTCATCTTATTCCATTGAAAAGTTGGAGGGTAAATTGGGGTAAATGGGGATAAATAGGTAAATCTAATAAGTAAGAGTCCATACAATTAGTATTCAGTTATATATAAAAGAAGTTAAGTCTACATTTTTTGGCATTAATAAGAAGGTGAAAAAATAAAATTGTAATGTGTAGGTATACAAGAACATAAGGCCTCAAAAAATTTTTTTTACTTCACCCACCATTCAAGATGGCGGTTTCAAGATGTCAGACGTTTTGCCATGCATAGTCCGATTTGACTCAAAATCGGTAACTCGAGGTTTTCGAGGTCACAGATTAAGAATTTTTTGTCAAAACAAAAATTCAAAATTGCGGATTAATTACCTATGGTCTGAATCGACTCAAAATCGGTATCAAAGGAGTTTCCGAAATTTTTTGTCAAAACTTGAAAAAATCTAAGATGGCGGTGCTACTATACACCTACTATATGACTAAAAAGAAAATATTAAATTTATTAAAAAAAACATTTTAAAAACAGCTTTTATTCAAATGTACTAAACAGGAATAAATGAAATAAATAATTTCGTTAGACGTAATGTTAATTTTTTCGAAAAATATAAAAGCTGGGTCGTTCATTTAATGTTTTTTAATATTTGGAAATAAAAATTCAATGATTAAATTGATTACAAAACTTTGAAAGAGTAAAAATAATGAAATAAAATATTTTAAAAAACTTTTTAAATATTTTATTAAAAAAGCTCTAAAAAGTAAAAAATAAAGTCTTTAGCTATTATAACATTTATCTCGATATAGACACTAAAAAGTTCCATCCAAGACATCTGACTTCATGAATGCCCCACGCTTTTATTATAGTCGCATACATATAAGTTTCAAGATGCTGTGATAGCTAAAAACATGATTTTATACTTTTGTATCTGAATTCTATATCCAATGATTTTTTTATCCGTATAAACACATCAAAAAATAAATGATAGATGAAACCAGTATAACAACGAAACAATATTATATTATAAAATATTACAAACTTTTCTAAAATTAATATTGATATTAGAAAAATGAAACGAACAAAGGTAAATTGAAAAAGAAATTAAGAAATAATGTAATCAGTTCAATGTTTTTTTTGTATGTTTAGATTTAGCATTTTGAGCATATATAATGTAATCTGGTATCTGGTTCTCTGATTTTCATATTTCTGGTATGTCTGAGATCAATGATTTCAGGTAATAAACAATTGTAATAAAATTTATTCAATTTCGGAACCATTTTTGTCTCAAAGAACGTGAATATTCAACAAAACAGTAACAAGAAACAAAAGAAATAAATATTTTTAAAAACAAACTTATTTAAAATGCCCTAAATAGGAAATTGCAAAATTTCTATTTTTTAATTTTTTTTACTTTAATAACATAAATTGAAGCTATTTAATACCTTTATAAGAAAACATTAACACGGTTCATGTACGGGGGAGGTAAAAAAATATTCAAAGAAATTAAATTTCCTTTCTTTACAATTTTTTAAAAACATTTTTTTTTTTCAATTACTCTGTATGCATGTTTAAAGGCTTTAAAAATGTCTACAATTTGATGTGCCCAACATTGTCATCGCTTCAAATATAAAAAAGTTGCAAGTCTGGGAAGTTTTAAGTGGCGCACCCTATATGTGTATTAATATGGTTTAATTTTTGAGGTCTACAAATGACTGAGAAATTAATATTTTATTGACTACTTCTTATGCGACCAATAGCGTGCATCTTCTTATTAAGAAATTGAGAGACATTTATCATCCAGGCATACTACTTAGTACAGAAAATATTAATAAAATTGTGGGTAAGTACGTAATAATTCACATAGGTGAACATATTGAAAGAGCTGAATCTGAAAGAACAAAATTGTTGTGATGGTTAGCCCATGTAAATAACACAGCTCCACAAAAAAAGTGCTCTGTCCAGCGGACCAGACCAGTGTATCCGTATGCATTTGGACCCGCTGAAACCGAATCCGAAGTCAGAATTGTCAGATTGGCTCGTTTATCACCCCCAACCCCAAAAAACCTCCCTCCAAAAAAAATGGTCTGTCCGACGGACCAGACCAGTATATTCTTATATAGTTGGACCTGCTGAAACCGAATCCGAAGTCGGAATTGTCAGATTGGCTCGTTTTTCACCCCCAACCCCAAAAAATACCCCCAAAACAAAAACAAAGTGGTCTGTCCGGCGGAGTATACCAGTGTATACATGTATTTGATCCGCTGAATCCGGATTCAAAGTTAAAATTGACAGATTGGCTCGTTTTTCAGCCCTAACCCAGAAGAACACACCTCCCAAAAAATGATTTGTCCGACGGACCAGACCAGTGTGTTCTTATGTATTTGGACCTGCTGAAACCGAATCCGATGTCAGAATTGTCAGATTGGCTCGTTTTTCACCCCCAACCCCAAAAAACACCCCCAAAGCAAAAACAAAGTGGTCTGTGCGGCGGACTATACCAGTATATCCTTCATAAATACACAAGGATACACTGATATGGTCCGCCGGGCAGACCATTTTGTGGGGGGGTGTTTTTTGGGGGTTGGGGGTGAACACGAGCCAATCTGACAATTCTAACTTCGGATTTGGTTTCATCGGTCCAAATATATAAAAACATACTGGTATGGTCCGCCGGACAGACCACTTCTTTGTTTTGGGGGTGTTTTTTAGGGTTAGGTGTGAAATACGAGCAAATCTAACAATTCTGACTTGGAATTCGGATTCAGCAGGTCAAATTACATAAGGATCCACTGGTATCCGCCGGACAGACCACTTTGTTTTTGTTTTGGGGGTGTTTGTTCGGGTTGTGGGTGAAAAACGAGCCAGTCTGGCAATTCTGACTGCGGATTCAGTTTCAGCAGCTCCAAATACATAAGTATATACTGGTCTGGTTCGCCGGTCAGACCATTTTTTTTTGATAATTCTGACTTCGGATTCGGTTTCAGCGGGTCCAAAGACATACGGATACATTGGTCTGGTCGGCCGGGCAGACCACTTTTTTTTTGTGGGGCTGTGTAATCCACTTGGAGCAGTAGAAAATAAGAATCCACTTACAAAGTTGTATCTCAGCAAATTTTTATCATACAGAAACAAAAAAATAATGAATTTCTATTTCCAAATATTACAACAGCACATATTAAATGAACGACCCAGCTTTTGTTTTTATCAAAAAAATTAACGTTGGCCTATCATATTACATCTAACGAAATAATTATTTATTTTATTAATTCCTTCTTAGTACATTTTATTATATTTGAATAAAATATTGTTTTTAAAACAGACAAAGCTAGCAAGGGAATTTCTAAATAAATACACTGCTGTCGGTCGTTGCAAAATAGATATTATTTATTACCTACCTGTTGAATTAAGGATGTTTGACGGTTTTTTCCTTTTAGCGGACAACCGTAGTTTACATTTTTTATCGCATCGATAGATTGGGTGAAATGTTCGTATAAGAACAAGTAGGTAAATCGTAAATGCGAAAAATGGGTATAAGCCGCTCCTGCATTCGATCGCAATACCTAAATACTAACAAATATGAGTAAGTGTTAAGTTCCTGAATACTTCA
Source organism: Rutpela maculata (assembly GCA_936432065.2). Taxonomy (NCBI): domain Eukaryota; kingdom Metazoa; phylum Arthropoda; class Insecta; order Coleoptera; family Cerambycidae; genus Rutpela; species Rutpela maculata. Next base: position 111,799,209 of record OW386287.2, on the reverse strand, counting down.
ACGATGGCGCCACTTTACAATGATAGAATATCTCATATCTTCTAGCAACAAGGCTATACAATTATATAGATTTACAAAATATAATTTTTTTTTTTGTCAAAATATATTTTTTTTTAATTACACAAGGCATCGATTTAGATCGGTACTGTGGCAGAATTAATTTATTTTGTCATTAAATATATGTTTTGAAGCGTACAAAAACAGCCATAATCCCTCTTTTCCCTAACTTTCAGCGTATAAAATAACCAACAACTGCATAATAATAAAAAAATATCACAAGAGAGATGTGAAGGGATCTTTTCTCTTTCGAATACATTTTTGTTTGAAATTTCTATCTCATTTATTTTCTTAGAAGTTTACTATATACTGATACATGTCCATACATCGTGTGAACAGGGCAAATGTCCTCTTAAAAGGCCTCAATGCATACGTCTGATTCTTCAAATTTTTAAATTACATATTTTTAAAGCGCTACAATTTCAAAGAAAGAGGTGGTTTTTCATGTTTTTCCGGAATAACTAGGTGAAAACGCACTTTACAGAGAAGTTGCAAATAAAAAAAGGCTCGTATTTCGATGATACATACACCTGAATTTTTTCGGATTTTTTTTCGACTTTTACATTTCCCTCCCCCACTTTTAGTAATTTTCGACTGGCCATATCTCCAAAAATATGCATTTCTCGAAAAAATTCACAAGAGTAAAAACATTGTATTTTGGGCCAAAAAAGGTAAATTTACTGTTTCTTTTTCATTTTTGACCTAATTCTACAAGTTACGGAACCTGTGATAAAAGGGCTGTTTTCTACCCCTTCCAATCATTTCCTACTCTAATCATTTTTTCAATTTTTTTATTGACGTCATTACAAATAGGCGTGCAGATCACCCCCAATAAGTGCTCTAGAAACTGAGTAACCGATTTGGTCGAGGTAACCACTTCTAACTTTGTTTTTCTTAAAGTTAACATCGAAGTGTACTTACAGTAAAAAATTAGCCAAAGTTAGTTGATCGGAACATGTAAATAATTGCAAAAAACTGTAATTTTTTTATATCACGAATTTTGTCGAATTTCATCTTCAATTCGCGATATCTCGGCAAGTAATGAATCTTTTTAGATGAAATTTCAGCACGACGTTGCTCAAGTTAATCTTTAAGATATTGAATTGGTCCGATCCCTTGTTTATTTCACAGATGAAAATAGTGATTTTTCAAAAAATGTCTTTTGTCTAGCCTAATTTTTTTTTTCAAACACAAAAGTTGTGTGACGAACTTTTAATACGATAATTTTTGGCAAACTTATATTGAAGTACAATATTTAAAGAAGATTTTCTGTAAAGTTTCACATATTCATATTGTATATATAAAAAGTTATCGCACTTTGAAGTAGCATCTCCGCGAGCAGCAGATATGTTGTTTACGCGTGGCATGTATCATTGTGGTGGTTGCCATACTGTAGTTCAGGCGTTTACTATCATATCAATGCAATGTTTTGTTACATATTCCCTTTTTACAGATAACTGTAAAGTGGAAATAAGTAATACTAAATTAATTGTTGATAAATTAAAAAATACATAATACAGTGGGTTGCTTTTAATATTTTTACTCTGAATCAACATCTATGGGCTGCAACGAGCAGTTTGAAGTAACATGTTATGCCAGCAGCGTAGCAAGAACAAAAACCATTATCATAAGATGTTTTTTTTTATCTGCAATTACAAATATACTTTTGAAACAGCTCCAAACTTGTTGGCCCTTCAAAATATATTGATTGTTTATCGAACATCCAAAGTAAAAACAAGAGAGTTGTCTCAAGGCGTAAATATTTTTTGATATATTACCAGAAACATAATCAATACAAGCTAAAAACGTACTCTTCGCCAATTTACTGAGCTTTTTATATAATTGTTACACATTCTATAGGATACTCTTCGCAGTTTTCTTGTAAATAATGTTAGTTTTTGGACATCTTAAATTTTGTGATACCATATTTGTTGTGAAAAAAATTATATGAAAAAAAATGAAAAAAAATATCTAACCTGTGTGGGATTCGAACACACGATCTTTGGATTGCAAGGCAAAAGTTTATGGAGATAACATTTCGGAAGATTTCTACTTAAGTACAAGCGAAAAAAATTATGAGAATTTTTTTTTTTATATTAAATAATTAATAACTTTTTTATTTACCGATCGATTTTCTTCAAAAACAATAGGGTTCTTCCTCTACCTAACACTAACTTACTTTCCAAGTTTCAATACAATCGGTCTTTTCCTTCTTAAGTTATCGTGCTTACAAGAAACGTGACGGACAGACGGACGGACGGACGGACAGACGGACATTTTGAAAGTTGTTCAGAATTCGTTCACTAACACAATGATATGAAATTTTTTTCTCTACAAGCGATATTTACGATTTTAGAAATGTGCCGATCAAATACAATATACTCTTCGTTTTTCCGAAGAGTATAATAACTGCAAATATTCAGGTACAAATTTTTTTGAATGTTGTAAATCAAGTTCAGAGCTACAAAAGTATATTTTGACGTATTTCTTCACCTTTAGACGTTACTCGAGTAAAATCGTCTTTCTTTTTTTGATCACCTTTGCAACAAATGAAACATTGCTTTTGCCAGTTAAACTATGATTCATCACTCTGAAATTTTTTCACTAGCTTGATTTGATGCATGAGACTCATAACTTGGCCGTTTCAACGCTTCGCGTCTCTTTTTGTCTTTATATGAAATTTTGCAGTTTTTATGAAATTTTACTTTGTCCCATGTGTTATTCTTTTTAGCGTTGAACAATTTTAGCGCCACTTCATTATTACGATCAGTGGCCGCCTTGAGAAGAGAATTTATACCTTTTTGACTGATGTTTGTCAATTCGTTCAACGACACAGCACAATTACAAAAAACGCAAATTATATTTTCATCACTCATATTAAATGTTTTCAAGTAAACCGTGCACATATACGAACGACTGGGCTTCAGCGCAAGACTTAATATGACATGAGCAAACAAGTTCAATCACGAAAAAAACAAACGACTCGCGAGAACATTCCGGCGAACGCCTGAACTACAAGTGCGATAACTTTTTATATATACAATATGAATACATGAAACTTTACAGAAAACTTCTTTAAATATAGTACTTTAATATAAGTTTGTCAAAAATTATCGTATTAAAAATTCGTCACACAACCTTTGTGTTTGAAAAAAAAATTAGGCTTGACAAAAGAAATTTTTTGAAAAATCACTATTTTCATCTGTGAAATAAATAAGGATTTGGACCAATTCAATATCTTAAAGAATAACTTGAACAATGCCGTGCTGAAATTTCATCTAAAAATATTCATTATTTGCCAAGATATCGCGAGTTGAAGATGAAGTTGGACAAAATTCGTGATATAAAAGAATTATAGTTTTTTGCAATTATTTATATGTTCCGATCAACTAACTTTGGCTAATTTTTTACTGTAAGTACTCTTCGATGTCAACTTGAAGAAAAACTAGGTTAGAAGTGGTTACCTCAACCTAACCGGTTAGTTGGTTAACACGGGGGTGATCTGCACGCCTAAAACACATTGCACAAGGTTTTATCAAAATCCATTAATTAGCACTCAAATTAGAGATTTTGGTCATTTTAGCGCTCTGTTGACTGGACTAATAGATTAAAGTTAGTTTGGATGTGAGTCATATAGTATGTATTGAAAGAAATACTAACCCCAAATTTTTAACATTTCGCGATTCGGCACATAAATAGTTCAAATTGTCTACATAAAACTCGTGTACCATATGAAAATCCACTATAGGTAAATTCTTTGAAGTACCTTTCACAAAATTAGGTTCCATTATAAACAAATATTAAACACACAATGTAAATGTAAACAAAAATCAACAGAGCACCACCACCAACATGATAAATGAAAACATGAAAATTCTCTAGAAATGAATGATCATCAGATACGTCATCGTTTACCGCCTTTTTATTTTCAAAACCAATTTGTTCTTGCATGTGATGATTAGAACTTTTTTTAATATGATATATGCAATGTATATTTAATATACTTTTTGATCATATAACAATATTTTCTAAATTTTGTTGAAGGAAACGACCCTATTACAAACACGCTAAAATTAATTCAAAGAAGATGAGGCTGTATTAGCAAACAATATTTTTTATATTATCATGAATTTCCGGAGTTGAAAAAATCCATTTTCTACAACAAAATTTTTAATTGTAGATCTGAATCTGACCGGCGGCAGCGCCTTAACACTTTTAGGTAATAAATTGCATAGCTTTATGCCATAAAATCTGGTACCAGTTTGTCCTCTGGTAAGTCAGGTAAATTCTGTGCAGATATGTTCTCTATATCTAGTTTCATGTTCATGCACATTAGTGTGAGAATGAAAATTCTTCAGATTATCATGAATATATGTTATACATTGCAGTGCATATATGCTAGATACCGTAGGTATCTTAAGTGTTATAAAAATATTTTTTGTCTCGTCTCGATATCCTACGCCACCAACTATTCTGATTGCCCTCCTCTGTAAATGAAATATTCTATTCGTACCAGCTGAATGCCCACAGACGAGGATAGCATACGATATACGGGGATGAATTAAAGCAAAGCACCCTGAGGTAGATATGTCCGGTCAACTTTGTAGGACAGAAACTTGACAAATTTATGTTGAATTGATTCAACTCTATTTTTATGACATTCATAGATTGGGCACCAGATTAATGCGCCATATTCCAATCTCGACAGAACATATACAAAATATAGTGCTTTTAGGCAAACAACAGTATTAAACGATTGAGTATTACGTATTATGAATCCCAGCATTTTTGAAGCGGACTTATATATTTGATCAACATGTGTACAAAATGATAATGATGAATCGAAGTATATTCCTAAATCCTTAATCACTGTACATCTTATAAGAGAATCATTATTTATTTTATAGTCGTATATTATTGGCGTACTTTTCCGAGTAAAAGTTACTATTTTACATTTAGAAATATTGTGACTTGTACTTTCCGGTGAGGCCGGAAAGTAGTCACTTTTGACACCTTCGCAACGGTTCGGTTGCTCGGGTGCCACCTTTACTATTTTTTTACATGGGGCAAAGGTCCTAGCCTCTTAACACAGCCTGTTACAGTAGGGCTGGGTAACTACAGTGGAGAAAACATTAACTTCCAGTGGTTCAATTGGGAAAATTAGACTTTTACACAAACAGCAGTAAAACACAATTTCGAAATACCAGTTATTTTATTTCCTATAAGCTACAGTGATAACGAAGCTATTTACGGCGTAACTAGTTTAATATGTACAGTACATTCATAATTTACACAAGAGAGCAAACCCAGGCTGTGACATGATGACGATTACGGTAAATGCTACCATGCCATATGGTGACATTATTAGGGTAGGCAGGAGCGAAGCAGCGGTATGACGGTAAAAATGGCGGTGACGTACACTTTCTATAGAAGAATGGCCCAATTATGAGCAAGAGCTAGTAGTAAGTTAGTTTTGCGAATTTTATACAATAATAATTTTTAATACAAAAATAATATAATAAAAAAATTCTACTTACTCTTCACTCTGCATAAAAATCATAAAATATAATTTAAAATTGTGCTACTGAGCGATTTTTGCTCATTTCCCAATAATATATTTTTTTGATTTTTATACACGGTGAAGGATAGTAGCACTTTTTTATTATATTATTATTGTATTAGAAAGTAAAGTTCACAACATATCGCAAAACTAAATTGCTACTAGCTTTCGCTCATAATTGGGCCGTTTTTGAAGTAAGCCTTGAAATTTTAAATTTCATTATGAAACTCAAAATTTTAAAGAGTGCCCCCACTTTCAAATAGGTCACTCTGTATCTAGTATATTTTTGTGAAATAAAAAGCAAGATTCTTAAACGTACAAAACTACTGGATAAAATGTAAAAAAAAAATAGTGAATTGTTTTATACCTAAATAATATTTGTTGATATATATTTTTGTTTTGTTTGTTTCATTTATTTTAATATAATAAAAATATTGATGATAACCAGTCTACTATTTTTTATATACCATCGTAATTACCCTCTATAGCTATTTAATAAGTTTTTAAGTTTTCTGGATATTTATATCACCATTCTGTTTAATTAATACAAAATGGAAAAATTGGTGTGGGATGCTTCATGAGTTTTTCAGAGGTAGGTCATCGCCAGTATGGATACAATTTTTTTCTGGTGAACAAGGCTTACTATGTCCGGGCGGTGGAAGTGGTCATGCATGTGACCTGGTAAATTCTAATTGAAATACCATGTCGATGCTTCGTTGAGACTTTGCTTGCAATGTGATATATGTTACCAGGCATTGAGAACAATCTAAAATTCCCTTTGCCAACATTTACTGTCGTCAGGTTCGGCCCTAGGCCCAACTCCTGGAAATCGCGGTGAAACGGCTAACAGTTGGGCCTAGGGCCAAACCTGATGACAGGAAATGTTGGAAAGGCTATTTCTCGACGACTGGTACAATATATATCACATTGCAAGAGTTAAGTCTCAATAAAACATCGATGTGAAATTTCAATTAAAATTTACCAGGTCACATGACCGCTTCCACCGCCCGGACATAGTAAGCCATGTTCATCCCCCTCCCCTGCACCTATACTAGCAAAGAGCAAGCAAAAAGTCCAGACTGGTCATTTTTTGTAGCGAACGGAATGTCTATCTTTGTTGTAAATTATCATTCTTTAGAACGTGTTTAGATACATCACCATACTGATTAAAAATTCTACAATATAAAATTTAATTATGCTATATTTCTGTAATAAACTGATATTTTTTCGTTAAATTTCGGTCACACCCATTTGAAAGTATCCTAAAAATGTAATGGCATCGTCAGATTAGAGATAAGAAAAATTGCTAATGCTTTTTTTTGGATTTTTGGCTTTGAAAAAAATTCGAAGTAAGCTTTGAAATTTTAAATTTCATTCTTAAACTTAACACCAGTAGAGTTATATTCAGGCTCTGTCATTTAGAAAAAAATAGTTTCATTCGGTCAACAAATAAAAATTTTATAGAGATGTCCCGCTTTCATAATGGGTGTCACTCTGTATCTAGCATATTTTTGTGAAACGGAAAGGTAATATATGTTGATATATATTTTTGTTTTATTTTATTTCGTTTATTTTACAATAAAACTTTACTGACTTTATTAATAATTAAGTTGCGTCTTCTGCTTTTGAATTTTTTATGAAGTCGTTTACAAAGAGGATACAAAATGAAACAAGTATATAGGAAGACAAGTACTGTTGGGATCATTATTGCCAGGACATCATCATCGTCTGTATATCAACTATCCATAAAACAATATATCTATCAAATGAATCTATAGTTGATCAATTATATGGAAAAATTGATATATTTTAATATGTAAGAGGTTATTGATTTCTTAAGTATTGCTGTTTTCTACCATTCTTATCATAGTCTGGAAAGGCTGCCTTTCTGAATGCCAACACATTTAGATCATAACTTAAAGAAATGGGGCTCTACTGGAAAAATCACGGGTACAATGTCTATTTTTTCGAAATTTGTCAATAGACTAGTTTAAGATGTAAATGTTAATATGCTCGTATCTTCAAAACCATCACATTTATTATCATAGAATTGGGGTCATGTAGAGGTGACTTTTCCGAACTTCGATATAAACGGTGCAAGACGATACCCAAGAAATCACTGTTCAGTAAATCTACATAGCAAAAACCGATCGAAAATTTGCTTTCAAAGTTGGCAGCTTGTACCCTATCATCGTGTACTCCAAAGAATAGCAAACTGTAAGCATTTTATGTCAAAATAATATTTTTGCTACTATTAAATTAAATGTTCTGGTATAGTTTCAAGTAAACAATACTAACATAATGCTTTCAAGTAGTAAAAATATTATTTTGGCATGAAATGCAAACAGTTTTTTAAGCAATGAATGGCATAGCGTAACAAGTTGCTAACATTGTTTGAAAGCAACTTGCAGTCTGGCTATTTAGGTAAACTATGGCCCTATGAAAGCCTACAATGATATCCTAAGAATGGCATAAAACAGATCCTCTCAGGGTCCCAGGTTGATCCTGGGGATATCCAAAAATGCCTTTGTGGGATATCCTGAGGATGGTATAAAACATCCTCTGAGGGTCCCAAGTTGATCCTGAGGATATCCAAAAATACCTTCGTAGGATATCCTGAGGATGGCATGAAACAGATCCTCTAAGGGTCCCTGGTTGATTCTGAGGATATCCAAAAATACCTTTGTGGGATATCCTGAGGATATGGAAAATAGTGTACATTCTGGATCCAAGGGACGTCTGTGGGCGTCTTTTAGGATATCCTAGGTCCTGCTTTTATATCCCTAGGATGTTCTTAGGATAACCTTGTGCTGTCTGGGATGTATCTTTTTGATCTGAACAAAATTTCACAGTTACAAAAATTACAAAACCGAGGTATGAGAATAATCCCTAAATGCAATCGGTTCACTCTAATAAATACTATGTTATCAACTCTAGAATGGCTAAATGTGTCAGATGAACTCTATCTAAGCGCAATGATTTTTATTTATAAAATTGTAAACAAGCTCCAACCTGATTATTTCGATGAATTCATTATATTTAATTATGAAATTCATGACCATCTCACAAGATCAAGAAATAATCTTCATTTAAATCGAATACATCAAAAAAAGACTACGAATTCACTGATCTCGATCTATTTAACAAATTATCTTCTGACATTAAAATCTGTCGTACTGCAAAAATGTTTAAATATACCTTGGGTAAGCATATTAAAGAATTGTGATATTCGCGAAAATCAACGATAGGGCGACATCTACATTCTGAGAGTATAACTTGCATAAGAGTGAACAACAAATCCATTTTCTATTGACATATGATGGAAGGTTAATTTTGTTAATGAAACTGTCAAAACAAATCTCAGAAAATTTACTTGATAAAATTATATTAGGAATTTTTTCATACTTGTCCGTTTTTTTTTTTTATACTTTAGGAAGCTAAAAACACTATCAAATACAATTTTTACTGAATTAAACTGTTTTCCTAATGTCACAAATGCCAATTATATGTCAAAACTTTGTTGTTCACTATTATAAAAGCGCCATCTGTTGGGTGGATGATTTTCACGAATAGTGTCAGTACTAAAATTCTGATAAACCTTTGTCATCAAGCGATTTATATTAGACTTAATTATATTCATATTAGTTACAGTAACTATTTATAATATTTATAATTGAAATTTGTTTATATTTATTCATTTATATTTATATGTAATAAATAGACTTAAAAAAAATACCTTATTAAAATTTCAACCAATTTTTATGTTTAATCTGATTAAAAATTATTTCTTTTTGTAGTTACAGAACATCTTTTCTCATTATCGAAAAGAAGTTTTGGAAGTTGAGTCGCCACAAGCTGAACTTCGAAGATTGTTTTATAAACCACTTATAATAGATGGCAGCTTAAAACCTCCAAGACAACCTAGAGAAAGACCTAAATCACCACCATCTCTTCCAAGAGCAGCTACTCCACCACCAACTCCTTTAAATGAGGAACAGTGTAAGAAATTGTATGAAAAGGAGGAACACACATTAAGAGAGCTTAGAATATTTTTGAGGGATATGTGCAAGAAACTTGCAAGTAATAAACTGTAAGTACTTTTTTCACCCATTTCATAAATAATGATCAAATTATAGATTAAGTAAATAATGAAATATTTTATCCTTTAAGGATTTAAGACACTAAAAGTGAATTTTTCCTTCTTTTTTTTTTGAGTTTCACTTTTTTTTTAAAGCTCTTTATTCAAATAATGTTCTCGACGGGAGCCGCAAAAACGCGCAAATCTCTGATTGACATATCTGAGGGAGACGCATATTTTCGAATGTCATGAAACTACTTAAAATCGGAAGGTGCAAGATTGTGGTTTGATATTTGCTTAAAAGCGTTATCAAGCTGTAGCTTGTTAGTTGCAGAGAAGCTGTGGTCCGAAAAACAGTTGTATACTCGCAGTTTATTCTTGAGCGTGTCAAACAGTCTATGGTGTGTAAATAGCTGGAAATTTTTCTTGAAAGAAATTGTATTTTTTACAAAATGAATAGGAAAAATAAATATTTAGTAGATAATGAGCTTGAAAAAATTTGTATTCTTTGATGGAAAAAGGCTAGGATGTTATGGTGGGGGGAATACGTGGAATATGTGGTGTTGAAATATCGATGCAAATAGTTCTTATCTTCTTCAGTATACAAACTCTGTATATACCAAATAAAAATGCATGCAAATAATAATAATAATAATAATAATAATAAAAGGTACTTTTTTTAGATTATTAGTGAAATAAGAGCATTGTATACTTTTAACAATTATATATTATATGTTTACATACCTATTAAATAAAACGTTTATCTTCTATCTTCGTTTATTTCAACTTGCGAATATAAGCGCGCATATCTTTGAAGTCGGAAAGCGCACTAATGTGCGAAAATAATAAACAGGAGACCCACGATTGCGCAAACGCAAAAGATCCCCGTTGATGAGGTCAGTCGCCAAAAAAAACGCCCGATGTGAAAGAGTTAATAATAACATAGAAAAACATATATTCATATTTTTACAAGACATTTATATCACATTCATGTTCTAAAGTAAAAATAACATAGACATTATTAATTTATTACATACATTATACATTTTTAATATTATTTAAATAAATAGTTCCTAATCAGCACCAAATGTACTGGTCTCAGGTCTCTCCTTTTATTTTACAACTTGACCTAATATATATAGTCCATCGGAATTAGCACTTTTGGTCAATATTTTTAGTGCAGCAATGTCACAATGTCATTTCCGAGAAATTGACATATATGGGACATTCCACGTCAACTTGATCACTGCTGCCGCCAAAATTTGAAGCGACGGAAAATAACGTATGAGGGCTAAATTTAGAACTACAAAAAGCCATATGCGCCTTTGCAAAAATAAAGATGGTGGCATCAATATGGCCGCCATAAACTCAAAAATTGATGATAAATGACCAAGAAGTTCAATTTTAGAGTCGTCAAAATGAACTATCGCGTTTGAAACTACTCAAAAGTAGTAACCGGAGTTAATGATCAAAAATTTGATATAATAACTTTGAAATCACAAAATGGCGGATCCATGATTGCGGATCTTTTGCCAAAACCTTATGTAAATGCCTTTAAAAACATCAAATATGTTTGAAAATGGATTGGCAGGGATTTTCAAGGTCACTTATCTCAAATCTGGTGTGATAGTTTCCAAATCACAAAATGGTGGACTCAAGATGGCGGACGTATGGCTGAGACTCCCATCAATTGTCTTTAGGAATACTTAATCCCATTGAAAACGGATTTACGGAGGTTTTTAAGATCGCTTATTATAAATCTGACATGAATAATCCCAAATTTCAAAATGGCGGATCCAAGATTGCGGACTTTTTGCCAAAACCTGATGTAAATGCCTTTGAAAACACCAGATTTGTTTGAAAATGGATTGTCAGAGATTCTTAAGGTCACTTATCTCAAATCTGGTGTGATAGATTCCAATAGTTGATGACTTTTTCTTTAATATTGGTTTTTTTCTGAAAATTCTTTATAAAATTGCTGTACATTTTTCATTTAATTACACAGGTCAACAAAAAAAAAATGTTCTGCTCCAAGAACTAAACCAATCATACCTTAAGTATTTTTGTGTGCTGAAACCAAATTTAGAGTAAATCCCGGTTTTTATTGTCATAAAACCGTATTTTGACAATTAGAACTGTGATTTACTCGAAATCTATGCGGTAGAAAATTTTTTAAATTGAAAATTCGGTTTCAGCACACAAAAATACTTGGATGATAGGATTACTCCTTGGAGCAGAATTTTTTTTTTTTTTGTAATTGGGTTGTTGACGAATTTTCAAAAATGGTGAAATATGGTAGTGAAGGACTTAATTTAGTTATATATTTAATTTGGAAGAAAAATTCTTAGCGCAACATATTTTAAAAAATTGTTAAACTTCGACTATTTGAATGTGCCGCGAAAACGGTAGTGACATCATAACGGCAGTTAGATGTGAACTTATAAGCAGAACAGATAAAGACGAATAAGTTGACATTGCTGACAAGAAAGAAAATAACCTCATATGTCGAAAGTAAATTTGACGTTTAGCTAGCAGTGATTGATGTTTGCAGTTATTTTTAATATTTTTTTACAAAATGACTAAGGCAGTATATCTGTAAAAGCTAATTCTGACATTCTACTTGCGGTAGATATATTTATGGTCAGCGAATTTTTAAAAAGAGACGATCGTTTTGACATTGCAATGGTTGGAAGTGCAAAAGCTGCAAGGTACTTACGTTACAGTTGCTATAGACAGTACAAACTATTGTAATTTCTGCAAGAACTTCCTTTATCTTATCTTATTAATATTACATAATATGTCTAATATGTATTTTATTAAATATTTCCTTTTCATTAATAATAATAATAATAATAATAATATATTTATTCATCCTTATTACAGATCATTTCAAATACACATGATATATAGGATATGTCAGATTACGAGTCCGAGTTTAAGTTAATAAACTGGTGGTCAGGAACACTTACACAGTACAGATAAAATAATTAAAATAATTAAAAAGAATATACTTTACAATAGGTTTACCTAGAATTAGATATAAAATGTTTACATGTATATGTAATAGTTAAAACCTGTCATTAAAAAATTCATGCATTGAATAATAACACTTAGATACAAGGAATCTGTTTATTAAAATTGTTAGGGGTTCAGCTATTGATTCACCAACGGCTTTTATTACACTCACCAGCACTTCATCATATCCATACGAACAAGAATTTTTTAAGTTTCTTATTACACTTAGTAAAAAACCCAACGAGAGGGGTACAACCCTCGATCTTCAAATTGAAGAACCCTTGGAGACTGGGATAAATCCCACTCCACAAGCACGTCCGATCCCGTCGGATCAGGAAAGGGAGCTGTTAAAGCCGGTTTCTGAGTCCGAAGGAGAAGACAATTCAGGGGAAGAGGAATCCAAAGCTTTGGACAACCTCTCCTCTGAAAGAGAACAGCTAAGGGAGGCTGCAACAAAGCTCCTTAGCCGTTCACTCAAGAGCGGAATACCATATGAAACCGCCTTGCAGTCAGTGTTGGAACGACGTGACACCAACCAGCCGCCGGAGAGGGATCAACAAACTTTCTCTGAGCGAGCTGAAACGGGAAAACGTCTACAGTCCAACGGCAGTTCACATGACCAGCGGGTAAAGAATCCCTGCGAAAGTGAAACTGTCAAACCCTCCTTTAAGGTAGTCGCCGAAGGAATCAACCTGAAGTCTATGCACGTCAGGTGCCTACAGGCGAATCTACAACATGCCAAGGCCGCCACATACGTCCTTGGCAGAAGATTCAAGGAAGGGCAGATTGACATTGCCCTTATCCAGGAACTAAACGGAACTAAACGGACTAGGAAACACTTCTGGCAAGATAGTATCAGTCGGCTCTGGAGAAAGACCCAGAGCCTGTATCTTGATCAGAAATAACATCAATTATTTTGTACTCTCAGGTTACTGCACCCAGGATGTTGTAGCCATCCGCTTATCGCTACCGGTGGGGGAAAGCAGAATGGACATAATAGCCTGTTCTGCATACTTCCCGGGAGACAGGGGTGCTGATCAACCTCCTCCACCTGCGGTTAGGTCGTTAATCGCCTACAGCAAGAGGACCAACATTCACCTTGTTATTGGATGTGATGCAAATTCCCACCATACGGCATGGGGCAGCACAGACATTAACCAAAGAGGTGAGTCACTTTTTGAATACATACTAGGTGAAGGGCTAATTGTGAATAACATTGGAACGGAACCAACCTTTGTCACTAGAAATAGAAGAGAGGTACTGGATTTAACAATCAGCTCAAGCTTTGTGAGCAACAAGATTACTGATTGGAAAGTATCCTCTGAACCCTCGTGTTCAGACCACAGACACATTCTATTTAACATAGAAACTGGACCAAGACCTGTGGTGACGTACAGGGATCCTAGGTGTACTAACTGGAGTGGGTATAAACAATCCCTCCAGGCACACCTGCAATCCACTCTCACCACAATCAGGAATCGTGATGAAATAGAAATTGCGGCGGAACAGACCCGGAGCGCAATTATTTCAGCATATCATGAAAACTCTCCACTAAAAACGAAAAAAGACAACAGAGGGGCATCTTGGTGGAACAAAAAATTAGATAAAATGAGAAAAGAAGTTCGACGCCTCTGTAATCGAGCTAAAGATTCGGGCAACTGGGAACAATATAGATCTGCGCTAACGGACTATAATAAAGAAATCAGAAGGGCAAAAAGGGAATCTTGGAGGAGGTTCTGCGAGAGTATTACTGACTTACCTAGCAGCACTAGAATCCACAAGATCATTTCCAGAGAGCCGGCAAGAGAATTTGGTATGGTAAAACGTCCAGATGGCTCATTTGCTGAATCTGGAAAGGAAACCCTTGAACTCCTTACACTGAACCACTTCCCAGGGAGTTCGATCCTGGATAACCAACAACCACCACCATCGGGAGGCCGAACCAAACGACCTCACAAAGACGACTGGCTGGTGGCCAAAAAGGTTATCACAGCACCAGCGATTGAATGGGCGATCAAATCTTTTCAACCATTCAAATCGCCTGGTGAGGATGGCATTTTTCCAGCGCTGCTACAAAACGGACTGGAAATACTGCTACCTTTCCTCATCAGACTATACAGAGCTGGTCTGGTATGGAACTATATCCCATCCAGTTGGGCGGCGGTAAAAGTGGTATATGTACCAAAAGTGGGTCGGACAGAACCAGACCCCAAATCGCTAAGACCCATCAGCCTGACATCATTTCTGTTGAAAGGCCTAGAAAAGGTTCTGGATGGACATATCAGGGGAAACATCCTGAGCACCTATCCTCTGAATGTTCACCAGTATGCCTATCAACCCGGCAAATCAACAGAACTAGCACTAAATAACCTGGTCGGGAAAATCACACAATCTCTTGAGGAAAAAGAGATTGCGGTGGCAGCATTCCTTGACATCGAAGGAGCATTCAACAATGCATTGCCCAACTCCCTATATACAGCTGCGGCTGCTAGAGGGGTTGAGCTAACTATAACTGGCTGGATTCAAGCTATGCTTGAAAACAGAATCATAACGACTTCTCTACAGGGAGAAACGGTCAGATTCAGGGCCGCAAGAGGGTGTCCACAAGGCGGGGTACTTTCCCCCCTTTTATGGTCACTGCTTGTGGATGATCTGCTGGCCATTCTCTCTCTGTGGGAAGCCGAGATTCAAGCATATGCGGACGATCTAGTCATTATGGTTAGAGGAAAATCTGAAGAGGTACTCTCTAATACCCTTCAAGAGGTGCTAAATACAGTCCATATTTGGTGTGAGAGGGAGCAGATGACTGTGAACCCCCACAAAACTGTAATAGTACCCTTCACCAGAAAAAGGAGGCTGAACAATTTAGTGCCGCCCTCCTTAGCAGGTGAAACTATTCCATTTGCGGGGGAAGTGAAATATCTAGGGGTTACACTAGATAAATCACTCAACTGGAACTCCCATCTGGAAAAGGTAATCCACAAGGCGCGACTCTCCTTGTGGACATGTCGCAGAATTTGTGGAAAAACCTGGGGTATAGGTCCCCAACAAATATACTGGCTATACGTTACGGTCATAAGACCAATGGTAGCGTATGCCTCCATAGTTTGGTGGTCGAAAGGGCTACAACAAACGACCAAAGCCAAACTCTCTGGTCTACAGAGACAAGCATGTCTGGCGGTAACTGGTGCGATAGGTACCACACCGTCAGCAGCTCTGGAAATCCTCCTGGATCTACCTCCTCTCCACATCTACTTGGAGAGAGAGGCCAGGTGGGCAACATACAGACTTCAACAAGCGGCAAATAATATGCCGCAGGCTAGCATCATGGAACGCAACAGGCTGTCAGATGACATGGAGTGTCATGGCATCCTGGGAATGCTTTCAGATGTGATGCCTACCGCGACCAACTATGAACTGCCTTTTACCGTCCTTTTTCCTGGAAGAGACGAATGGGATCGGAATAAAACTGACCTACAAAGAGCAGACATCTGTTGGTTTACAGACGGCTCCAAAACCCCTGAGGGAGTTGGAGCTGGAGCATACAGTCGCAACCCAAAGGTAAGAATCACTTCGAGCCTGGGTAACTATGCGACTGTCTTTCAGGCAGAAGTTCATGCCATTGAACTGTGTACAAGGAGGCTTGAGCAGATGCATCCTAGACACAGATCAATAAAAATCTTTTCAGACAGCCAAGCAGCTCTTAAAGCTCTTGGCTCACATCGCTGCAATTCTAAATTGGTCTGGAATTGCCAAAAGGCTCTAGCCCGATTGGGCAGATACAACAAATTAACTCTGGTCTGGATACCGGGCCATTCTGGCTTGGAGGGCAACGAAGTAGCCGACTCCTTAGCCAGGGAAGGTGCGGTATCAAAATTTATCGGACCGGAGCCAGTGCTTGGCATATCGGCAAGCACTGCGAAAACCACCATCTTGGCCTGGACTGAGGGGAAAATCCTCCAGTACTGGCAAGAACTACCAGGATTAGTTCATTCAAAGGAGTTCATCACATACCCTTTGAAATCAAGAACTAAAAAACTATTAGAGTTAAATAGGTTACACCTAAGAACTCTAGTTGGCCTATACACTGGGCACTGCAGACTTAACCACCACCTACACAGACTCGGAATAGCGGACAACGCTGAATGCCGACTGTGTCTGGAGGAGGATGAAACGGCAGCGCACATTTTATGTACCTGTCCTGCTGCAGAAAGAACCAGATTCTCACTTTTTGGCAAAGGGCAACTGCTGCCAGAGGATCTGGACAACCTCTCACCCAATAAGGTAGTCGACTTTATCAAAAAGCTGAACCTATTGGGTGAAATATAATTAGGAGTGAGCCACAATAGACCAGATGGTCGCGGTGGAGGGTCTGTTACTAGCCCACTCACATATCAACCTAACCTAACCTAACCTAACACTTAGTACCTCTTCACTGGTTACTGGTTCACAGAAAATTGAATGTGGAATTATTTCACCTGTTGTGCAAGACTGGGATTTATCATTGCCAAAGTGAGAATGTAACTTGGTGTGAATACTCTCAGAGAAATGCTTACCAGAACAGTTGGTGATGTCATGGAGGTTAGATGTGAAATTATCATTGTAGTGAATTCTTTCTATGTGGGTGTTTTTTTCTTTACGTCCTAGTTTATTATTAACTTCTGTCCATACCTGTTTGGTTTTATTCGTTGCACCGTTAATTTTATTACTAATATAATTTCTTCTTGCCTTATTTATAAGTTTTCTATAGTTTTTCTTTTGTTTTTTATACAATTTTTGTAGTTGGAGATTCTTAGAGATGCAATACATATTGTAGGTATGTGATAAATTCTCCCTTGCCTTTCTCAAGTCGTTCGTAAACCATGGATAAGTTGTTTCTTTCTTATTCAACTGAGTCACGGGGCAGGTTTTATTATAATACATTAGGAAAATGTTTGAGAATTTCTCAAAATTTAAACTTACTGTGTCCCTATCGTCAAAATCCCAACTGGCATTATTCAGTTTGATTTTCAGGTTGTCAATATTTCTTCGAGTTGATTTTCTATATTTGGTTTGAAGCGGACGTTTTTCTGATGTAATGGTGGTATTATTATATTTGTAATGGAATATAATTGCAGAGTGATCAGAGATATGTGGGTTAAAAATATCGCATGTATAAGATGCTACTGACAAGTTGGTAATTATATAATCCAGTCCACTTGTTGAGGTAATTCCATTTTTATTAGTATAGGTTCTTGTTGCACACTTGTTATTGTTGGCTATAAGTAATTCAAAAGAGGCTAGTAGATCATTTAAAAGTTTAAAATTATGGTTTGACTGATTCAAATAGTCAATATTCAAGTCCCCGCAAATAATTAAACGGTGAGTTTTATACACGTCACTTATTAACATTTCGGTGTTTGCAAGGAAAGTGTCTAAATTGCCATTGGGTGGGCGATACATATTAATTACACATATTTTAGATTGATTTGGTAATGTTATATAGATTCCACTATATTCCAAATGCATTTCCATTGTTTTATTTCCTATTAACTATATACATGCGTATCTAACTGAAAACAACAAAATAAGGTTATCTACTAAAGAAATTATTTACTATCCATTGATACTCACTTCTAAAAAGATGAGTCAGAATGAGACTTACGAAGATATCAAGAAAGGTGTGTATTATAACAAAAAATAATAAATAGGTAAGTACTTTATGCTAGTATATATCTAAGCAATAAACAATGATATGTATTTATAACACACATAATTCAAAGGGCATTTCTAACTACAATCCAACGCATTCGTAGCCATTTTCGACTGATTGTGTTCACCGACTTTAGACGACTTTCACAGTTTGTTTCATATAGTTTTTCAACGGCGAGTTTTTAAATTTCCTTTCTTAATTTATTGATCATCCTAGTATTATGGGGCATCTAGGGAGCTTCATAAATAATCAATAGCTAACAAAAACAACTGCACTTTATTCCAACATAAACTAGATAAAATACATAAAAGCCATTTCCCTCCTTTTAGGAAGTCAAAGCATGAATAACATTCTATTTGCAAATCTTTCAATTGCAAATCTAAACTGGGATGACTTGTACAATATTTCTGATCCAAATATGGCTTATGACATTTTTTTATATAAGGCCAGGACTATTTTAAATACAATATTTCCAATAAAAACAATAAAAACTGAAAATAAATTTAAAGCTTGGATCACACGTGGCATAAAAATATCATGTAAAACAAAACGAACTTTGTACAAACAAAAGCAAAAAGGTGAAATCTCGGTAGAAAAATATACAACTTACTGCAAAATACTAAAAAATGTCATAAATGAAGCTAAAAAGAAAACAAATACATCATATATAAACTCAGCAAAAAATAAAGGAAAGGCTGTTTGGAATTTGGTAAAAAGATTTACAGGATCAAAACACACTGAAAAGGAATCTGTATTAAAAAATATTAACACCAGTGAAAGAAATAAAACATCTGTTCTAAATTCTGTTAAGAGCGATCCGGAGTGCGATGAGATCACCAGGTTTCTATTTCTATTACTTTAAATTATACCTCACATCAGAACATTAGCCAGATATCTATGGTTTCCGTCACGTCAATATTTTATCTTTCTTGCTCACATACGCTACCGTATAAGACGACCTTGTTTATATTTACCTGCACAGAATTTGCTGCAGCGAGAATAGGCGTATCATCAAGGGATATTTATTATAGTAATAAAATAAAATATTTTACACTGAAGACATTATTTTAACAAATAAAAATGAATCAAAAATGGATAAATAAATATATTACTTAGTTTCTTTTTTTTTTAATACACTTATATATTAGTTTGCCTTGTAAATATGATATGAAAATCTTACACTTCGATGTTCACTCACTTCCAAATAACATATCCGATCAAATTGAAATTTGGTATGTGTACATGGTTCCCATAGCAATATAATACCAATAATAATATTTATTTTCCTCTTAGACAAATACATATTTTTATAGGAATAGTCCAGGTAGTGCTTACAAACTATAACTTACGCCAATTCTGATAATTTTCATAAAATTCTCCTAACGTATAATAACCAGTGATCGGAATTTGGGTTTAATTTTCAAGTGCGTCGTTATAAGGATTTATTAAAATATGCAAACATTTTTAGTTGTACATAATGTATACATGTATTCTATTATGCCAAAAATAAATGAAAAACTCATAAAATATTCCTATTACATTTAATTTCGATTTATTTTGTAAGAAAAAACAAACATACATTTAATTTCTTGATGTAAAATTTTATATACCTGCGCCACTGAAATTAAACCCAAATTCCGATCATTGATAATAACACTTATTTAACAAATATTTGTTATCACGGAAATTCAAGATGGCGGCTCTAACATGGTGGACGATTTTGCCGCGTATGATCCGATATCTGGAGGTTTTCGGGACCGCGAATTAAGAATTTTGTCAAAAATTTAAAATCCAAGAAGGCGGGCCAATTTGGCGTGTATGTTCCGATTCGACTCAAAATCCGTCTGTGGGGGTTTCAGGACCGCGAATTATGAATTTTTAGTAAGAAATTTAAAATTTCAGATGGCGTACCAGCTTGGCGTGTATGATCTTATTCGACTCCAAATCCGTCTGCGGGGGTTTTCAAGATCGCGAATTACGGGTTTTTAATTAGAAATGAAAAATTCAAGACAGCTTTGTCAATATGGTGGACGAATTTTTCGTCATTTATGGTTCTATTCGACTTAAAATTAATATATGGGAATTTTCGGACACGCGGATTACGAATTTTTGGTTAAAATTCAGATATCAAAATGGCGGACGAATTATCACTTATGGTCCTATTCGACTCAAAATTAATATCTGGGGATTTTAGGGGACGTAGATTACGAATTTTTGGGCAAAACTCGGAAATCAAAATGGAGGCGTCAAGATGACAAACGAATTTTGTTATTTAAGGTCTTATTGGACTCAAAATCGACATCCGGAGGTTTTCATTAGAAATAATAAAATGTAAGTTAATAGTAGTTTGTGCAACAAGAGTGGATATGATTCCATATCGCACGATAAAGAAGTTTGAGCACGACGCCGTAAGCGAAGTGCTTCAAATCTTTTGAGTGCGATATGGATAATCCACTCGAGTTGTACAGTATACTTTTTCTACGACCAGCTTAAAAAAACTACAAAATTTATTAAACATTAATATATTACACAAATCCGTACTGACAGTTACTGTGACAGCTTACTCACTAATTTGATTTTAAAACGAATAGTTGTTCTTAATACACGAACTGTGATTGGTCGGTTTCATTTCATATCCATCCTAGAACTGATATGAAATATATCCGTTCAGTTAACTGGAATTGCCTACTTATCCATTCTACAGACTGTACAGAAAACAGCAAATTTACATAAAGGAGTAGAAAAAAATATTTCTTCTACTCCCTTATGTAAATTTGCTGTTTTCTGTACAGTCTGTAGAATGGAAAAAAATATTTTTTCTACTCCCTTATGTAAATTTGCTGTTTTCTGTACAGTCTGTAGAATGGATAAGTAGGCAATTCCAGTTAACTGAACGGATATATTTCATATCAGTTCTAGGATGGATATGAAATGAAACCGACCAATCACAGTTCGTGTATTAAGTACATGAACAACTATTTGTTTTAAAATCAAATTAGTGCGTAAGCTGTCAAAGTAACTGTCAGTGTGTATTTGTGTAAAATATTAATGTTTAATAAATTTTGTAGTTTCTTTAAGCTGGTCGTTGAAAAAGTATACTGTACAACTCGAGTGGATTATCCATATCGCACTCAAAAGATTTGAAGCAGTCCGCCTACGGTGTCGTGCTCAAACTTCTTTATCGTGTGATATGGATATCATATCCACTCTTGTTACACAAACTACTATTACAACCCTCGACCCAAAAAGGAGGTATTATCCTCTCGACTCTTATATGTTTGCATATATACATGCCTGTCTGCCTGTCTGTCTGTAGCTTCATATGTCTTCAAGGGGTGATCCGATTTTGATAGTGTTTTCTTTATCTAAAAAAGTAATTTGCTGAGAAGGTTATAGGCCATATTAGATTTTATGTTTTGTCTCCATTTTGAATCAGCCATATTTAATTTCTCTACAAATTATCCGATATAAGTAAAATTGAAAATGTGCAGACAATTTTGAATGACGAATATGATTTCGGTTCTATTTTGATTCTACCAGGATCGGCCCTTTAGAACTAGTATTATCAGATTTATTGGTCGGGGGTTTTTAAAAATTTCCAATTTTACTTGTTAAAAATACACTTATTTAAAAAAAATCAATAAAAATTAAAAAAATAATTAAAAATACACTAAAAAGTATAAAATAACTGTTTGGATTTATCACAGTATTGTTGGAATATATGTCACTAAACATAAAAGTGTGGGGCGTCGAAAAACTCTTCAAACAGATTAACTCTTTTCAGGACTCCACTTTTATTTTTAGTTACATAAATTCTAGCAATACCGTGATAGCTCAGACCCAAACATTTATTTTTTACTTTTTAATGCATTTTTATTAATTTTTTATTGATATTTTTTGCTTTCTATTGCAATAGTTACATACATACCAGCTGTGGTTTTCGACGGCTGGGGACGTTAAGTTAGTTAGTGTGAGAATCTTTTGTACTCGTGTGATATTTTTCAATATTTATTGTTATAGTTCAGTATTTATTGTTATAATCATTTTGTGTAAATATTAAACTGTGATATTCTGACACTTATAGTCAGGGCCGCGTCTAACGGGGGGCCATTTCGTGCCCCGCACTAGGCCATGGGGCGCCAAAAAGTCAATTTTAAAAAAATTTGGGATGAAAACATTTTTTCGGATTTCGAGAAAAATGTTTTTGGATTTCTCCCCCTGCTCATCAAAAAAAATTTTGGGACGAAAAATTTTTTTTAATTTCTTCCCTCCGCTCATCAAAAAAATTTTGGGACGAAAAATACACCCCTCAAACTCAAGGTCCAGATCCGCCCTTGTCTCGACTGAGTGGTGCCCAACAAAAAAAGGGAGCGAAAAAAATTCTCTCGCACGAAGGCGTCTCATGACCTAGAAGCGGCACTGCTTATAGTTTAATTTTTTGTGCATACGCTCGGAGTTCTTTTAGTTTTATGTGACTTTTTCGTAATTAAGTTTTCAGTTGGTGTACTTAGTCTTTATAGATAATTGTTACCGTGCTAATTGATTATACACACCCATTTCATATAAATTGCAAAATTTTACTTGAAACTGTGTATTTTCTACAAAAATTCAGATATTGGGATTAATAAAAAAAATACATTTTTGAGAATAGATTGAGCTTTGGAACAGAGCACAAGATAACCTAACCAAGTTTCCTAATTACTCCACAGGGTGTTTAGAATTTAGATCATCAAAACATAATTTTGGTTCTCCGAGTGTAATAAGTTGCAAAAAATAATTTTTTCAAAATTGAAAGAGATATGAGATATTTTTGATGAATTTCTTTAGAACATGACCAAAAAATAATTAAAATCGGTGAAATATTAAAAAAAAAAATTGAACAACAAAAGTTTTGCACTATTCAGGTGGCCGTTTTTTTTACCGGTGAGTGTAAAAATGGGACGTCTTACTAAAAGGCAGGCTGATATCAAACGTCGAAATCTAACTTTGTCAGCTAAAAGGAAAAATCGCAGGAGAGCTAAATTACGGTAAGTTTCACAAAATTAAAAGGGATTTAATTAAAAATTCCTATTTATTATTATTAATAGAGATCCAACAAAACTATTTTTGCTTTGAAGCTAATTAAAAGAAATTAAACCCATTGTATTAATTATTATTATTAATACTTGAGGATCTTTAAAAGTAAGATACGTAACCCACATTTTTGAACTGTCCTCCTCCTGTTATCTATTGGTTATGTCTGCGGTTTTCTTTTTTGGTACTCGCTATCACTAATTAGAGAACTGGTTCTGTTCATATCAGAACTTGGGAAATAGGATGAAACCACAGTGCATGCCTTTGTTTCCTCTCCTCTTTTTTTAAATACAGACCTATAAATAATGAATCTGGAGGAGTAAAAAATAATTTAGCTTTCAGCGAAGAAATAAATATATTACAAATAATAATGGTCTGCTATGTAGAGCTGGCTAACTAAAATTTGCATATTGCAAGTTATTCTAAAACACGCTGTATATGATAGAGCAATATTTTTTAGGATCGGAGTAGACATTATTCATAAGTAAAGAATGTAACTCGAAGTATTTCTTAATTTCATGAGGAGATCAGTTCAAAAAGTGTGTTACGTATCTTACTTTTAAAGATCAGCAAGTATTAATAATAATAATTAATACAATGGGTTTAATTTCTTTTAATTAGCTTCAAATCAAAAATAGTTTTGTTGGATTACTGTTAATAATAATAATAATAATAATAATAATGAATTTTTAATTAAATCCTTTTTAATTTTGTAAAACTTACCGTAATTTAGCTCTGCTGCGATTTTTCCTTTTAGATGACAAGTTAGATTTCGACGTTTGGTATCAGTATGCCTTTTAGTAAGACGTCCCATTTTTTTAATATAATCAACTAGCACGGTAACAATTACCTATACATAATAAGTACACCAACTGGAAACTTAATTACGAAAAAGTCACATAAAACTAAAAGAACACCGAGCGTATGCACAAAAAATTAAAAACTATACCTAAGTGTCAGAATATCACAGTCTTTATATTTACACATAATGATTATAACAATAAATACTGAACTATAACAAAAATACTGAAAAGTATCACACTAACTAAATTAACGTCGCCAGCCGTCGGAAACCACACAGCTGGTATGTACGTAAGAATTGCAATAGAAAACAAACAGATCGGTTTTATTGCTTTATTGAAGAGGCGCCCTTGATATACGGGCGCCTCTGTAGCAGGCAAACATCTGCAGCATCCTTGGAGAGAGAGCGGTAGATGAAATAGAATATAAGATTGTACAAATTAATTATGGGCATTTTTAAATCTTAAATCACTACCTGAGTGCATAGGGTTGATTTTATTTTATTTCTACAAAAGGAAAAAAATATTTATTTTAATAATACCTATCCGGGATGGTGAAAATTATTTTTGCAAATCGAAAATGAAAGAAAAAATTAATTTTTTTTTATGTATATATTTTTCTCTCTTATCATACCGCATTCTAACAATTTTTTAAAAAATTTTAGTGAAAACCGTTTTTTGAAATAATGATTTATGTGGGCGTAGGTCGAGAATTCTTGATGACTTGTATCCGGAGCGCTCTTAATAACCATTTTATAAATCAGTGCCCTAAAATACAGTCATCTAGTATGTATGACAGACATATTTATCCTTTTGAATCAAGTATTTCTAGAACCCACATGTCCAAATGAGGTGTATAACATTATCATGAGTTTAAAAAATACAAAGTCTGTAGGTGAGGATGAAATTCCAGTAAAGCTATTAAAAACAACAGCATCTGAAATATCTCATCCATATATAATAAATCTATCTCTAAGTACTGGCATCTTCCCAGAAAGTCTAAAAACATCTCATATCAAAGCAGTCTATAAAAAGGGTAACAAAAATGAATTAAATAATTATAGACCAATAGCGCTATTATCGAATATCAGTAAAATATTTGAAAAAATAATATATAACAGATTAATAAATTTTCTGGAAAAACATAGTCTGCTTTCAGATACACAAAATGGCTTTCGAAAGAAAAAATCAACTGTGCGAGCTGTCTATCAAGCACTATGTAAAGTTATTGACTCTATGAACAGCAAGAAAACTACTGTAGCTGTTTCTTTAGATCTATCAAAAGCATTCGACAGTGTAGAACACAATATATTAGTAAATAAAATTACAAAATATGGTATCAGAAGCACTGCACAAAAATTAATAGCTTCATATTTAACAAATCGAATGCAATGTGTAATGGGGAGAGTGCCAATATTTTAATAAAGATGGAAATAGAAAGTAGACAATAAAAAAATAGTGACGTATTTCTTATTTTTTCTTAAATGTTGTTTATTTAGTTTTAATCAAATAAAATAGTTTTAGAGTGGGGTAGTGGTGGGAAGTGTGACGTACTTACGATAAGTTCCACTGTCGTCTATTAGATGGCGCGGCATCTTTTACCTAGTTCTTCTAGTAAACTTAAGGACTTTTCGAATGACGTCCCATTTTTTTAATATAATCAACTAGCACGGTAACAATTACCTATACATAATAAGTACACCAACTGGAAACTTAATTACGAAAAAGTCACATAAAACTAAAAGAACACCGAGCGTATGCACAAAAAATTAAAAACTATACCTAAGTGTCAGAATATCACAGTCTTTATATTTACACATAATGATTATAACAATAAATACTGAACTATAACAAAAATACTGAAAAGTATCACACTAACTAAATTA
Organism: Rutpela maculata; assembly: GCA_936432065.2. Taxonomy (NCBI): domain Eukaryota; kingdom Metazoa; phylum Arthropoda; class Insecta; order Coleoptera; family Cerambycidae; genus Rutpela; species Rutpela maculata. The sequence goes on along the minus strand of OW386287.2, from coordinate 111,773,048 downwards.
ACGTCGCCAGCCGTCGGAAACCACACAGCTGGTATGTACGTAAGAATTGCAATAGAAAACAAACAGATCGGTTTTATTGCTTTATTGAAGAGGCGCCCTTGATATACGGGCGCCTCTGTAGCAGGCAAACATCTGCAGCATCCTTGGAGAGAGAGCGGTAGATGAAATAGAATATAAGATTGTACAAATTAATTATGGGCATTTTTAAATCTTAAATCACTACCTGAGTGCATAGGGTTGATTTTATTTTATTTCTACAAAAGGAAAAAAATATTTATTTTAATAATACCTATCCGGGATGGTGAAAATTATTTTTGCAAATCGAAAATGAAAGAAAAAATTAATTTTTTTTTATGTATATATTTTTGAAATAATGATTTATGTGGGCGTAGGTCGAGAATTCTTGATGACTTGTATCCGGAGCGCTCTTAATAACCATTTTATAAATCAGTGCCCTAAAATACAGTCATCTAGTATGTATGACAGACATATTTATCCTTTTGAATCAAGTATTTCTAGAACCCACATGTCCAAATGAGGTGTATAACATTATCATGAGTTTAAAAAATACAAAGTCTGTAGGTGAGGCTGAAATTCCAGTAAAGCTATTAAAAACAACAGCATCTGAAATATCTCATCCATATATAATAAATCTATCTCTAAGTACTGGCATCTTCCCAGAAAGTCTAAAAACATCTCATATCAAAGCAGTCTATAAAAAGGGTAACAAAAATGAATTAAATAATTATAGACCAATAGCGCTATTATCGAATATCAGTAAAATATTTGAAAAAATAATATATAACAGATTAATAAATTTTCTGGAAAAACATAGTCTGCTTTCAGATACACAAAATGGCTTTCGAAAGAAAAAATCAACTGTGCGAGCTGTCTATCAAGCATTATGTAAAGTTATTGACTCTATGAACAGCAAGAAAACTACTGTAGCTGTTTCTTTAGATCTATCAAAAGCATTCGACAGTGTAGAACACAATATATTAGTAAATAAAATTACAAAATATGGTATCAGAAGCACTGCACAAAAATTAATAGCTTCATATTTAACAAATCGAATGCAATGTGTAATGGGGAGAGTGCCAATATTTTAATAAAGATGGAAATAGAAAGTAGACAATAAAAAAATAGTGACGTATTTCTTATTTTTTCTTAAATGTTGTTTATTTAGTTTTAATCAAATAAAATAGTTTTAGAGTGGGGTAGTGGTGGGAAGTGTGACGTACTTACGATAAGTTCCACTGTCGTCTATTAGATGGCGCGGCATCTTTTACCTAGTTCTTCTAGTAAACTTAAGGACTTTTCGAATGACACAAACGGTAGTATCGGTAATAACCAGATTACTTTCTGATTTGTTGATGCAACATTAAAATTTCTTTCAGCCAATGATAATCCATTATTGCTACCAGTTAAAACCTATGTGTGCATGAAATGTCCTACTGTAGGTCTATTCCTTGGCGCTAAAAGTGTAGCACTGAGCTGCACTGGTGCAAGATTGTCTCTCTTTAACTTATGATATCCGCATTGATGCCATCTCTGTCATTCAAAATTAGTGTCACACTTCTTGTGCAAAGGGATCGACCTTATTACCATTATTATAAGAAGCGAATTTGGTGGTTATGTTATGTTATCAAATGTTTTATTATTTTGTGATTTTATTCTGGTGGCTGTGAAAAAGTACGATAATTATTTTATATTAAAGCAATTGTTTCTTGTTATTTTTAAGTGGATCTAGTAAAAGTAGAAAGAGGTTAGTAACTATTTATTAGACATATTTACATGAAGGAAATAAGTAACAATTTTTTTTTTAGATCATGGTTTATAAATATTGCTTAGTTCCAACATGTGGAAATAATACAGCAAAAACAAGAAGCAAGATATTTTTGACTGTGCCAGATGATGAGAGACGACAAAAGTGGTGTTCAGCAATAGAGTCATTAACATCAAAAAAAGTTTATTGCCCTCCTACAACTAGATTTTATGTTTGTGAAGATCATTTCAATGTAAGTATATTTTGAAGTTTATTTTTATACTTAATTTATAAAAAATAATATACTTTGTAGCTAGAAATAGACTGTGAAAATTGGATGCAGTATAAACTGATGGGTAAAAGAATATTTTTAAAAAAAGATGTTGTGCCACATATTTTACCATCAACGTCTAATCTAATTTCTCAAATGTCATCCTCCGAAAAGAAGAGAAAATATGAGATTCAGCAGGAAATGTCGACAACGCCATATAAAAAATATAAAACGTCTCATGTTCGAAATTTATTTGAAAGTCCACCTGAGCCGAAGTCTAGTGCAAACCTAGAAGTTCATTCACCATTTGGAACGTTTCGTGTTAGTAGGAAAGTAGACTGTGGTTTACAGTTTACTCCCATTACTAAAAGCGTAGCCATTCAATGTAAAATAGAAATACCCTCTATTATTAACGTTGAAGATAAATTAGTTTCTAAACTGAAAACACAGCATCGTCAAAGCCCGCTCTCTGAATATTCAACAAACGGGACATCAAGTTTTTCTTCAGTAACTGGATCTATATATTTGCCAACTACAACTGAAGAGGACACGAGTGGAAATGGTGCTTTAAGACAAAAAACATGTGCTGTTGAATTAAACAAAATTAAAGATAATCCAAAATTTTAGTTGGGTTTGCCCAAGATTATGTATGATATTATAAATCTGTTACAAACAGAAACACAATGCCCTTCTTTACATATATTGATGACATTAAAAAAAATTAAAATGGGTGATACATTTCATAGAATCGGTTTAGATTTTGGTTTTACTAGAGGACACGTTAGTAAAGTATTTAAAAAAACACTGCCTAAAATAGCTTTCCTATTAAGACAGCTCATTGTATGGCCAGAAAAAAAACTTATTCAGAAGCACTTACCCATTCAATTTAGGTACAGATATAGAAATGTTCAGTCCATTATAGATTGTTACGAAATTGAAATTGAAAAGCCTTCTGATGTAACTTTGCAAGCATTAACGTGGTCGCAATATAAAAATACTAATACAATGAAATATTTAATATCATCAACTCCAGATGGGCTTATTAATTTTGTATCTGGAGGTTATAGTGGGAGAATCTCTGACATAGCATTAATTAAGGACTCAGGCTATTTAGATAAAGTTCCAGCTGGTTCAAGTGTCTTAGCAGATAGAGGATTTAAGGAAATTGCTACATTGTTAAAAGCAAAAGGCTGCATACTTCTTAGACCTCCTGGGGAAAAATTGCCCCAGAACCTTGTTCGAGAGAGTAAACGAATTGCCAGCTGTAGAGTTCATATTGAACGGTTAATAAGAAGAATTCGAGAATTTACATCGGCTAGATTACATGCATGTGTAAATATAAAAAATGTATATATGCTAGATGATATAATGTCTGTGATTTGTGGACTTGTCAATTTGCAGAAAAAGCTTACTAAATACTAATTTATATATTTTTTTTCTTATAATAAATTGTTTCACGTTTCGTTTTCTTTGTATTTCACAGAGTGATAAGAAAAAACCTTAATCACAGTTTTCTATGAATCAACATATTATGTTATTGATTGGTTAATGAGTATGATTTACAGTGACACGTGATAATCAAGATTAAGATTTTTCCTTATGGACATACCTACCCAACTGCATCTCCTATTTTATTGGGAAATTATTTTGGTAAATTATTTTAAATATATTTTTTTAACATTTCTATAGCTTTACTAAGCCAGTATTCAAATATTGTTGGTATTTCACCAACAGAAAACATCATAAACTAATCACTTTGTTTATTGGTAATATCGAATATAATTGATTGCACTTTTCGTGGTTTTTTTAAAGGATACTTTATTTTATATTTGTGTGTTTACGTTAATGTCCATTCTTAATGTTTCACTTTGGAATTTTCTCTTAACTGTACATACAGTTAAGTCCAAATTTATAAAGATAAACATAGTAAGTGTTAACAGTGGATATTATGATGAAAGTTTTTTCTATGACTATTAAATAATTCATTTATTGGAGATATGTTTTTGAAGAAGTAATGGGGCTCATTATTCAAAGCCATGGGGAACAATTCATTACTCAATAGGCAAAAACCAATCGCCAGAGTTCATTTTCATTAATCAACAATAGTTGTGGAGCAATCACAAAAGACGATTTAGAATTAAAAAATATTGTACATGCCAGTCATGCAAACATCAATAAGGACATCTAGATTTCTTTAAATTTTAAAATTATTATCAGGTTATTTTTGCTAATTTGCGCAAGTTTTTTGTGAAAAAATTATTTCAAGCAATGAGTAGTCGTAGAATAGTATATTGTGTATTTAGGTGTGAAAGCAATACATTCCCGGACGACGATGCAAGCATCGAATTCCTGGAATGTGCTTTCACACCGAAGTACACATACTATTTTATCTGAAATCACAATCAATATTATTATAAATTAATTAATGCATAACATTTCTTCATTACAATCTAACTGCTTACTAATAAATGCAATTTTAATGTGAGTTGATTGGTCTGCGTGTATTTATTTACTATCTAAAATATACATAAAAACCGTATGGGAATGTTACTTTCCCGGCCTAGGCCTCACTGCCACACAGCAGTGTATTAGAGTGATCAGATCACAGCTCAATAAAAGTAAATTAATTTACTATAAAAACATACCGTTATTAAGAGTAATAAGTAGTTTTTATAGACATGTTTATTATAAAAAGAAGGTTACATCACACTTTCTCTCTTAAGGACGTCAAAGAAATCAAATCATTTAATTTGTACAGAATTTATTTGCAGGAAACGAAAACATTACTCTTGTAATAAAATTTTAAATATATATTTGTTCCAGAATTCTTCGCATTGACTGATTTGCTCCTTTACTAAGTCACCGTCATACGCAACTTCGATGATTGTTACTTCTTTATCTATTTCAAAATTTGGCGAAGCTACACAGAATAAACCTTTCTTTCTTTTACATAAATGCATTTGTAAATTAATTTGAGATAAGCACTTGTTTGCTACAATGTTATCTTCAGAAATAAATCTTTTTACTGTCGATGGTTTTGATGGACATTTAACTTCTATGCAAAATTCCTCAGATAAACCATCTGGGGATGCTCCAAATACCGGATGTTCCGATGAGAGGTGTATCCCCGTTGAAACTGATTTCAAATTGTATTTAGCTTCCACAACTTTAAGCACTTCTTTTTCCAAGCGCTTCCCTCTCTCAATGGCCTCTGATGAGAATGGAGTTGTAGCACCCATAATTTGTTGTACAATTTGCCCTTCTGTTTTGCACCGACTAACGTCATAAAATATGGATGCAGTTATGCGTCCGTATCGAACCTCATACTACAAAGGTGATAAGCTTTGTTGTTTTGTACGAGAAGAAACATTTTTACAAACTTCTACAGTTAAATGCTTCTTACAAAAATCAAAAAAGTTTTGAGACGTTTTATTTTCACTTGTCTCCTTAAAACTGTGCATTAAATGATGCAAAGAACTAGATTCTAAAAGCGTTTTTCCCTCTTTAGGCTTTAAATATTTGGCTAGTTGTACATCGCTATTCTCAGGAGCCATTTGTAAAACCTTGTTTAAAAAATTTCCACCCAGACCAGTAGGAGCTTGGAGTGTTCCCGGAAAATCGCTGCATTTCAAAAATTGTTTTTTGGTGTCACTTAGCTTTGATTTCTGCCAATAAGACTTAATTTCTGTTACAGCTGGTTCTTCAGACCTCCTATGAAGCCAGTATAAAAACGCAACAGCGTGCTTACAACCTCCTAAAATTACAATAATTTACATGAAATATAAATTTAATTTATTATGTACATATATTACCTTCACTTGCAGCACAATCTTGACATTTACATGCTTCAATTTCACTGTTGCTTTCATTAATCACGATAACACAGTTGTATGCTTTTTTACTTATTCTATGTTCAGGCGTAACTTTACATTTTAAAACACATTTTGCTTGATCACGTTTTAATTGAACATATCCTATCGCTTTGTCACCATACGTTTCTTTAGTAGACCTAAAAAATTATTCATTTCATTGTTTGTTTGATAACTTATAATGTGCAAAACAACCGTCTTACCTGACTACTTTTGCACCTTTGATTTCCGGTGCGAAATAATCTAAATTTGACACATAAAACTGGTGAATCATATCCATAGATACTACGGGTAAATTAGTAGAATTCGCCTTTTCAAATCCAGACTCCATTATGATTATTATAATAAAACCAAAATAATATTTTCTAACAATAACAACAGAACAACACGTTTAACCTATAATACGTTTTCGCTCCGTTAAACAGACTGACAGTTATGACGCGCATTCTACCCGATCGGTAAAGTAGAAGCTCTGTAAATAACGTTCAGCACTCTGCAATGTGTGGTAATGTTTAAAAAACGTACCGACGTCACCATGACGTCACGCGAAATTTTTAATTGCTGATTAATAGTCATTTAAAGCAAATTTTGGAAAAGTAAGGCTGATGTCTACTTACATATGTTAATTATTATGTAGAGAAATTAAAAAATTGGAACAAAATATTAAATGCACTCTCCCCATTGAAGTAGACGAGACAGGAAATTTATTAAAATCTGAGAAAAAAAATAATACAATGAGGTGTGCCTCAGGGATCGATATTAGGCCCCTTATTATATATTTTATATACAAACGACTTGGCTTCAATAACCGATAATTATTTAATACAGTATGCCGATGATACCACACTGATATTCAATGGGAGAGATGAAGTAGACATACAAAACAATATAGTTAAAGCCTTAGATATACTAGAACAATATTTCACCTCATTAAACCTAACATTAAATAAAGACAAGACTCAAGTAATTAATTTCTCAATTCAAAAGGGTAATAATATGACAATAATAAATAAAAATAATACTCTCATATCAAATGAAAATCTGTCTTTTCTTGGAATACAACTAGACACAAGGCTAGATTGGAAAGCCCACATTGACTCATTAGCACAAAATATGGCCAGTTATTGCTATGCGCTTAAAGTCATCTCTCTAAACATTAATACTGAAGCTGCTTTTATGGCATATCACGCTTATATACAGTCAAGAATTCGATATGGCATTATTTTCTGGGGTATCTCTTCTGAGGCAAATAAAATTTTTGTTCTTCAGAAGAGATGCTTGAGAAATATACTAAATATGAGACAGACAGAATCCTGTAAACAAATATTTCATCAAAATAAATTACTTACTCTAATAAGCCTCTACATCTATGAAGCAGTCATTTTTGTAGCAGAAAATAGTTCTTTGTTTGAAAATTATGAAAGAAGACACGTGCATCTCACAAGAAATAAACATGATCTGGTAACAAATGTTCCAAATTTCACGTATGTCCAAAAAAATGTACCCTACTCTATTATAAAAGTATATAATAAGTTACCATATGATATTAAGACTCAACCAATAAAAGTATTAAAAAATAAACTGAAAACTCTTCTAATAAACAAGACCTATTATACTATTGACGAATATTTCAATGAGAACCAATTTTAACATTTTTTTTATAGATTTTACTGTTTTTGTATATAGCTCATTTTAGCATCTTAACTATTATATGTTCGTAAAAGTACAGTATACATTTATAGTCTTAGTCCTAGTGTGTAGGTCAATATGTATACAGTAATACACCCTGTTTTATCCACCAGTTTGGCGGGTAATTTAAATTTGTAACAGCTAGAACGCCACACAAGTCTTGTAATGCAGCCGTTTTTCCTACAACATAAACCCATATTAAAAATCAAATTCTTACATTAAGATACAACTTACCACAAATAAAACGCTTAGAATACATTGTAATTTGTTACTTTACTTGACATTGAAATGGTCTCCACAATAAGAAGACTTGGTCCTTCTCTGGTGGCTTTGAATCATCCATTATTACGTTCAGCGTTTATTATTGGAACACAACAGTTTTTCTGGTGAATTGGTGGTATTATTTACACAGTACGGCAGAAAACACTATCTGTACTTATATTTAACCATAACTAGATGCTGTTAAACTATACCGAATTGTAACCTATGAACGTCAGTTGAATTTGATGTTAAATATAATGCCAGATTAAACTGTCGTGATTGTCTTTTTTCTCCGTCGCTATCAGCGAGTTTCTCGTTGTTTTATAACTAACTTCTCTACAAACTGCCGTTATTATATCATCTCCGTTTTAAATGCATGTATTTCTGTAATTAATATTATAATATTATAAGACTTTCTTTTCAACTTCTACATGTCTCTAATGATTTTTTATGAATAATTGTTATTGTTTAACATAGATTCTCCTCAAATTTTAACTTAGTGCAACAACCCAATTGAATGAAAAATGTACAGCAATTTTATAAAGAATTTTCAGAAGAAAACCAATACTGAAGAAAAAGTCCCTAACTATCCTGAGAAAGACCGTTGAAAACTTATCACCATTCTCCTTCAAGATACTATTGAAAAACTCGCCAACTATTCTGAAAAGAACCGTTGGACGAGCGATGAATCAAAGCTCTCCTAGCAACAAATGAAAGAGTCAATAACTATCTTAAAAAAAACCGTTGCTGAGTTTTACCTAAAGCATTTGGATCACACAATGCAACTGATCTAAAAAGTAATGTCGAAAAGTAGATCATAGATATCATCATTACGCAGCGCAACATTAATTATTTGAAGTATTTCTAATCTAAATAGATGAATTGCTGTCATGAATTCGCCATTGTTTGATTTTGATTTCGTAATACTACATTTACAATCAGATACTTCATTTTCAAATCTAATCAAAATTGTTAAAACATCTGCAATTTGATTTGTGTCATAAGTCCGCCATTTTGGATCCGCCATTTGATAATTTGAGATAATTCATGTCAGATTTATAATGCGCGATCTTAAAAACCTCCGTAAATCCATTTTCAATGGGATTCAGTGTTCCTAAAGGCAATTGATGGGAGTTTCGGCCATACGTCCGCCATATTGGGTCCACCATTTTGTGATTTGGAATCTATCGCCCCAGATTTAAGATAAGTGACCTTAAAAGTCCCTGGCAATCCATTTTCAAGCATATCTGATGTTTTTAAAGGCATTTATATCAGGTTTTGGCAATAAGTCCGCAATCTTGGATTGGCCATTTTGTGATTTCAAAATTATTATACCAAATTTTTGATCATTAACTCCGGTTACTACTTTTGAGTAGTTTCAAACTTGATAGTTCATTTTGACGACTCTAAAATTGAACTTCTTGGTCATTTATCATCAGTTTTTGAGTTTATGGCCGCCATATTCTGTGTTCCAAATTGAGCCCTCATAAGTATTTTTTCATCGCTTCAAATTTTGGCGGCAGCAGTGATCCGGTTGACGTGAAATGTCCCATATGAATGAATGAATATACAGTGTGTCCCGCTTTTCATAAATCCACCTTAATATTTCGGTTATTAATAATGCGATTTTCTTCAAATTTGGGTGGTAATTATATGTAGGAAAAATGAATTATTTGGCATAGTAAAAATTTTCATTCTTCATTGGCGTGCGGTTTTAGGGGGTAAAATAAGGTAGATTTTTTGGCAAAAGGATTTTGGGTCTTATTTTAGACAAATTTTTCTATCATATTGGGATTCAGCATATCCAAAAATCCATATTCTCCATGATCTCAAAAACAGATTATGGCAGAAACAAAATATTAATTAATTTCTTAAAAAATACTTTTTTAATTTTTCATAACTTTATTTAATTGTTATAACAAACCTAAAAACAACTTTTTTTTAAATTTTGGTCTCTTCAACATAACCACCTTCCAATAAAATACACTTTTCAACAACCTTTCTTAACCATTCAATCACTTTTCTTAAAGTTTGGGGAGTAATTTCTTGACACGCTTGCCTAATCCTATGGCAAAGCTCTTGTCTGTTAAGCGGTCGAGTAGCTTACACTTTATGGTTCAAGTACCCCCATAGAAAAAAGTCACAAGGGTAATATCAGGCGATCTAGGGGGCCACGGTTCTAAAGGGCTATTTTTACCTATCCACTTCATAGGGAAATTTGCATTTAAAAAATTTCTAACTATCAGAGAATTGTGCGCCGGGGCACCATCTAACTGAAAGTATACATTTTCAAACTGTGCTAAAGGCATTTCCATAAAAAAAATCATCTAAATCATTTTTTAAAAAATTTAGAACATTTTCTGCGTTGAGGTTATCCAGGAAAAAGGGGCCAACAATTTGTTCGTTTAATATGTCACACCACAAGTTAACTTTTTCATTGTATTGGTTTTTACAGTTAATTACAAAGTTGGGATTTTCGGCTGCCCAATATCTAAAATTTTGACTAGATACCACACCGTTTGTCGTAAATGTTGCCTCGTCACTAAACAGTTTGTTCTTAAAAAAAATATGTCGTTAAGATAGTAACCTTGCAACCATAGGCAAAATTCAAACCGCCGTTCAAAATCACCTTCTAAGAGACTATGCAAAAATTTTGGTTTAAATGCCCTAACCCTACTGAGTTTCAAACACCTCCATATTTTATTTTTTGTTAAATTTAGTGTTCTCGCAACTGCCCTTATACTACCATTTGGATTGTTCCAAAATTCTGTTAAAATGCGTTCGTCGTCTGGATATTGTCGTAGATTTAAATTGTACCTTCTTGGTCTTGTCTTGAAAATGGCTCCGGTTCTTGCAAACAGTTTGTTGATGTCACCAAAGGTTTTGTGCCAAATTGGTGCTCGATCACGATGACGTTAATTAAATATTCCAGCAACCTGACGTGTAGATCTTTCATTATCACCAATTAAGCAGATAATTTCAACTTTTTCTTCAATTGTAAGAACTACTCTCCGATTTTCTGCCATTATCAGTTAAGATTGATAAATTAAATAACACTATTTAACTTTTGACAATTCTTATGAATCGCCAAATATTAAATAAAAACTTGTTTTTCAAAGCACTTTTGATTAATGCCTATGGTTGCAAGGTAACTATCTTAATGACAGATTTTTTTAAAGAACAATGTTTAGTGACGAGCCAACATTTACGACAAGCAGTGTGGTATCATTGGAAGGTGGTTATGTCAGAATTTATAAAAAAAAAAAATTGTTTTTAGGTTTGTTATAGCAACAAATTAAAGTGTTTTTTAAGAAATTGATATTTCGTTTCTGCCATAATCCGTTTTTGAGGTCATGAAGAATATGGGTTAAGGGGTTTTTGGACATGCTGAATCCAAATATGATAGAAAAATTTGTCTAAAATAAGCCCCAATATCCTTTTGCCAAAAAACCTACCCTATTTTACCCCCAAAAACCGCACGCCAATGAAGAATGAAAATTTTTACTATGCCAAATAATTCATTTTTCCAACATATAATTACCACCCAAATTTGAAGAAAATCGCATTATTAACAACTGAGAGATTAGGGTGGATTTATGAAAAGCGGGACACACTGTATATTATTTTTCGCGTTTTTTCGCATTTTCACATTTTACTTTAAAACTATGCATTTTAGGGAAAATATTCAAGAGACAAAAATTGTAGAGCGGAAAATTTCCGATCGACATAGTATGAAATTTTCCTTTAGTAGTAGATTTTCCCGCGTGAGCACGCTGAGCATGATTTTGCACTTTTGCACTTTTCTTATGTATTTTGAGCACAAACGATGCATTTTTATGAAAAATGACGACAGGTAAAAATTTATAAAAAAAAAGGAAAAAGAAAAAAAAAGTTGTATTGCTAGAAAATTTTCCGCTCGTCAACTTTTGCCGGTCGCCAGTTGGTACAGGTAGTGTGGGACTAGGTAAGTGGCGATTAGATTAGCCTTTTGGTATGGTTTCAACGCCAGCTTTTTGACTCACTGCAGCATTGTTGCAAGGTGCTCTCTAATTCCCTCTATCTCAATTCCGGCCCAAGGAGATATTCTCATACCAAGGTAATCGAGGTGATGTCCTGGCCCAGTAACAGGAATCCCTTCGCCACTGTCGAGTGCTAACCCGGGATCTTCTAGGTACCAAGAGTCTCTAGTTGTTGTTATGCGGAAACTGGCGCATTTGCTCGCCGATATCTTCATACCTAGCCCCTGTAGGTACGTTTCCGCACATCCTAGAAGATCTTTGGCTTGTGATACGTTATTCGCCGTGAGTAATATATCATCAGCGAAAGCCAGACAGGATATGTTAGTATCGTTATTGATACTATATCCGGGTAAGCTTTCCAGCGCTAGCAGTAAGGGTTCTAGAACTGCATTGAATAAAAGTGGGCTTAGGGGGTCTCCTTGCTTGACCCCGCGCTGGAGGCTGATCTCGACTTCAGCCTTATCTACTTGTATTCGTGTTTGTACACTGCTGTATGAGTCCTCCACGAGCCGTATCACTTGCTCGGGAAGACCTTTCCTTTGTAGTGATCCCCTCAGTGCTTGGTGAGGGATTGTATCGAAAGCCTTACTTATATCCAGCATCACTACAACCATGACCCTTTCTGCCTGGGTGTGAACCGTATTTTTGATCTCAATTTCGCGTCTACTATCCCATAGTAGATGCGACTCAGTAAAGAAGAAATAGTTATAGGACGGTAATTCTCCGGCCTCTTACCGTCCTTACCTTCCTTCAAGATCAGGGTGGTACGGTTCATTCTCCATTCGGTTGGCTGTTTACCACAGACCAAAAGAAAGTTAAATAGCAAATGGAGAACTTCTTTAGCCGCTTGGTTCCTGATATCAATACGTCGGATCCCATCGGGTCCGGCGGCTGTAGACTGTTTTGTACGAGCTACCCGAGCACCAATTTCTTTGACAGTAATTGGTGTTAGTGTTTGCCTGGCCCCTAGAGGCTCCTCGGGCTCGCCCATATCGGGGAGTTGTATGGCAGGCTGGTGGCCCCATAATTGATCATACAATTCCCTCACGTCCGCTTCTGATGCTTGGACTCCATCCTCGTCCAGCCAGTCTACTCTATTGCAGACGTGTTTGACAGTAGGGCCTGGATTTTTGTTGTACAAATCCTGGGTAAGAGCGTATAGGTAACGCCTGCGAGCTATCCTACCTCGTACCCTGTTTTTGGGATGACGATTCCCTCCTGCATCACCCGCTGGTTTGAGGTGAGCTGTAGCCAGATTGTACATGTGATCTACGTGAGCTTGGGGGACTTTCCCATTTAGCTCTCTGGCATACTGGAGGGCATCCCGCAGAAGGCGGACTGCCTCTGCCGAAGTGCGACATGGCTCTCTGGGGTAACTGGTGCGCCAGAGCTGACTGAATTGTCGCTTCACGCCATTGTGTATCTTCAGGACTATCGTAATAGTCCGTGGCTTCGTTGACCACTATCGCCGGGATTTGTGGATCAGCGTTTTGGTCGGGTTGCACTACTATGGCTGGAGGGGGTTCTCCGCCAGCAACCTCAGGAAGCGCTGGAGGCGGTGCTTGGGCAGCCAAGTACTCGTCTCGCAGTCTTTTGTAACCCTGGTCAATTCTTTTGTCAGATATCTGCTTACAGGTTTTTTCAACCAGGGTTTCTGCCATCCTACACGCAATCTGTCTGTCGCTGCGATATCTTACCTCCATCTGGAGCATCAGGTCGATCTCCTGCTCAGAGAAGACCCTAGCTCTTGCTGGAGGTGCACGCTGCCTTCGTGCTGTATCGCCTGCAGCCCTGGCTTCGTTTCTTGCGACAGGATGCGCTTGTCGTTCTTGCTGGGCTAAGCCGATACGACCTTTAAAGACACCACCACAAATGGTACACCGCACCTCATCGGCGGGTGGTGCCTTCGTTCCGGTGCACTTCGGAACGTGGCATAGAGCGGCATGCATGCTAAGGTATCTTTTATTGCAGCCCGTGCACTTAAAGACAATCTGGTAATTCTTGTGATGAATGAATGAATGAATGAAACTTTATTTAGGTTTAAGTTTAGATTTACAAAAATTGCACATTTTCAATAAGGTACGGGAGTATGGAATTAAAAATTTACTTATTATATTTACAAAAAATTTTATGCTTAAATAAAGAAAGAAAGTGGTACAGTCACTAAGGTAGCAAGCTACCAGCGTGTAACCCATTCCAGTTTCTCACGTTTATTGATGAGTGCATTACATTATACCATAATAATACCTACTGACAGGCTATGCTGTACTACAACACAAAAAAAAAATAGCATTTTAAGTTAGTATTACATAAATGAGGAATTAAGAGTTTACTGTGAAAATTTTACATACTTATTATATTTTACATAGTATACATTTTGATTGACATGTTGCTAAAGTCTTTATACAAATAAATTTTTTACTTGGGTTTCATTAATGGATCTTAGCCAATTTTTACACTTTTTTGTATATTTATAGAAAGTTTGACAAGTTTTTGTGCTTAAAGGCAGTTCATTGAATATTTTAGGTGCCATGTATGTTATGCATTTTTGAGATATTCTTTTAGATTTTTTTGGTATTTCTGCTATCATTTTTATAGGCTGTCTTGTATTGTAATATAAACTATTTACAAATGTTATTAAATTTTTATTATTAAATATTTTTTGCAGCACTTTGTGCATGTAGGTCTTTCTTAGGTTAAGGATGTCTATTTCATTATACAAGAGATCTGTTGGATATGTACTATTCTTGTTTAGTAGAATCTTTAATGCTTTTTTTTGTAGGATTTCTAGCGAGTTTATTATAGTCTCATAACTTGTGCCCCATGCTATACTTCCATACTGCAACACTGAATGAAATAACGCATAATATACCATTTTTAAGTTTTCTTTGCTCATGAACCCTTTCAGTTTTCTTAATATAAATATTGCCTTCCGTAGCTTAGGAGCGATGTATTGTACATGTTTATCAAAATGCAAGTGGGTATCTAAAATTATGCCTAGATACTTTACCTCTTCTGTTATATGTATTTTATTTTTACAGTCACATGTTATATTACTTTTATCGCATTCTTCATTGTGTAGTGTTATAATATTAAATGATGGTTTAGTACAAGAGTCCACACAAAATGGAAGACACTTAGTTTTTTCCCAGTTTAGAGTTAGTAAATTGACGTCTAACCAAAATTTTATTTTTTTTAGGGTGTTTATCATTTTGGACTTTAATTTCTCCCATGTACTTCCATTTATAATGATGACAATGTCATCGGCATAAGATATACATGTATTTGTTGAATCGTAACTGAGTAAATCATTGATGTAAATTAAAAAAAGGATTGGGCCCATAACCGTACCTTGTGGGACTCCAAATTCCACAGACCGCAGTTCGCTCATTGATTTATTAACAGTTACTCTTTGTAGCCTATTTTTTAAGTAATTTTCCATAAGCTTGTATACAGTACCACGAAATCCCAATATTTCTAACTTCCGCAGTAACAGATCATGATGCACTGTGTCAAAAGCTTTACGAAGATCTAGAAAAACACCAGATGTAGGGAGGGACATGTCTATATCAGAGTAAACAGTTTTTGTTAATAACATCATGGCATCTTCTGTGCATCGTTTTTGTTGAAAACCGAACTGATGTGGATGTAAAATTTTGTTTTCGCTTAAAAAGTTCATTATCCTATCCTTCAGAACTTTCTCAAAAATTTTTGAGAGACTTGATAAAAGAGATATTGGACGATAGTTTGTAGTTTTTTCCTTGTTTCCTGCTTTATACAACGGTTTAACATTTGCGATTTTAAAGTGTGATGGACAAATGCCTGTAGAGAAGATGCTGTTTACAATATGAGTTATTGGTTGTACTATGAACTCACATATCTTTTTTAACAGATCTGAAGTAAGCCCATCTATCCCAGGAGCTTTTCCATTTTTAAGTTCCCTGATAACTTTTCCTATTTCCGTAGGATTAGTTGGTTTCAGGAATATCGAATTCTGTAAACGATATTTTTTCTTAATAATAATAATAAAAGAACTTTATTGAAATGAGCTAATACATTTCAAAGGGCAATTGACCGAGGTCCTTCAGCCCGTTTCGATTTCCATCTTAATGTCATTTAACAAGTATACATGAATTAATATAATTAATAAGTTCATTTGTATTTATATAAAACAAAAAAGAAAATTTAATGTTTAAATATATAAAAAAAAAAAACATGCATATATGTGTGCTGTATATTTTGTGGTGATTATCCCAGCATTGTGATTTTCTCCCAAAGAGTATTTGCAGGATAGATATGTCTGCTTCTGCCATTTCTTCTTATACATTACTCATCTATTATATTTTTGTTTTGATGTTTTTGACAAAATCTGCGTGTAAGAGAGGAAAGTCGTTCCTGGATTGGCTGGATGTGGGTTTGTTCATACAAGAGCTGGTTAGGCGGGTTATGTAGGGGATTGTTGGGATGGCGAAGTTTCGTGATAGTCCGGATGGCACTCGTTTTGGCTACTCTGAGGTTTTTGATGGCTGGATTTTTTATATTAGAGAAAATTACATGTCCATATTCTATAATGGGTCTGTAAATAAGTTTGTAAATTTTACCCATGGTGGTAAGATTAATTCCTTCTCTTTTGTATGTCAGTCCTCTAAAATGCTTGGCTCTAGAAATTATTTGTTTTTTGGCGTTGGCTGTGTGGCTGTTAAAATTGATTTTATTGTCGATGGTAATGCCAAGACATTTTGTGGATGCTTCTGTTTGAATTGTCTGATTGTACATATATACTGTAGGAGAATTTCTGGAGGGAGTGTGGTGAAATATCATTAGGTGTGATTTGGATGGGTTGGGTTTGAGCCTCCATTTGTTGAACCAAGGAGATGTGCCATCGACGTATTTTTTCTTAAATTCATATAAATATCTTTCTTGGCTCAGAGGCTTTATTTCTTCAGCTAGTTGTTTACCGATATTAGAGAAGAAATTGTTAAAGTGTTCTGCTTTATCTTCATCATTTTGTAGAATAACACCATCCTCCCCTTCTATATTTTCTATTTTGTCATGTTTTTTCGAAATATTTATTGCACTTTTCACCGTACCCCAAAATTTACGTAAGTCTTTTTTGTTATTTTTTAGTTGGTTACCGTAGTATGAGTTTTTGCTATAGCTATAGCTGCTATAGTTGCTGCTATAGTTGCTAGCTATAGTTGCTGCTAGAGCTTTACAATTTATATCTGTTTTTCAGATTCTCATCAATCGGATTTAGTCGAAGTTTTTTATGCAGGCTATCACGAACTCTAATTGAATTCACAATACCTTCTGTGATCCATGGTGTTCTTTTTTTTTTTTTTATCTTTTTGGTAATCCGTTTTAGTTGAGTTGAATTATGCACATATGTTCTTATTATGTTAATAAAATTATTCACACATAATTCAGGATCCTTAATTCCATTTACGCTGTTCCATTCTTCTTGCGAAAGTTTCTCATATAGGTACTTGTAGTTAATGTTAGCGGCTTCAAAAGTTTCTGCCTCCTTTTCCGGTTTTGCATTTTCAATTCCGAATATTACAGCATGGTGATCAGTTATTTTTGTTTTAAGCACATAAGTTGAAATTTTGTTTAAGTTTTGTGGGTTTTTTAGAAGTACATGATCTAAGCAGCTTTTCTGATTATTAATTTCTCTAGTATATACATTAATAAGCGATATATAACCTGATTCATGTATTATGTTTAGATAATCATCAATGATACCTCTATCTTCTTCTTTCAAAATATTAAAGTTTAAATCACCTATTACAATTTCCATATTAACATTAGTGTCTGTTTGCAAAAGATTTTTCAGTTCGTTTATGAAATATTCCCCATTTGCCGAGGGAGGTCGATAAACAGCGTTGAAAGCTAGTTTTAAATTTTCATCAATTTTTATTTTACATTTTAAGACTACTACATCTGCTACTTTGGTTCTCATTACATCTACAGCCCATTTATTATGTATTAACACAATTACACCATCATTTTGATTGATCTGTCCTTGATTATAAAAAATATTAAAGCCTTCGATTTGGAAATAATTCAGATTGTCAACATGCCAAGTTTCTGTAAGGATAATACAATCAAACTGATAGTCCAGTGAATTTAGAACAACCAAAAAACTATCATAATTCTTGTTTATACTCCTAATGTTTTGACTTAAAATTTTAAATTCATGTTTTCCTCTAACTGCGTATTTATAATCGTCTATATCATCACATACCAAAGTGTCAGTTTGTAAGTCTCTGTCCATAATATTTATAATTTCTATATCACCCATTTTAATAACATCACTACAATTAACACACTACAAACATTAATATTTAATTTTCCTTTATTATTTGTGGGACGCCTTTAATATATTTAATAAAAATGTCTTGTTCTCCTCTTCCCTTTCTTTCTTCTAACTCTGCCTTTATTTTCCTATAAATTTCTTGTTGTGCTGGTGTCTGATCGGATGAGATGCGCACTGCAGTATTTTGCAAATTTCTCTTCTTCTTTAGAATATTAATAACAGTCTCTGCATGGTCTAGCATTACTTTTACTGGTCTGATTTTGTCTGCCTTTTTTCCCAATCTAAATATATTTCTTATTTCTAATGGCGAATCTGACAAATCTTTTAGAATTTCTATTGTGTTCTTTTTATCTTCTTCTTTCCTCTGAGCTGGCTCATTCGAATTTGGTTCAGGCAGGTTATATAAGATTAAGTTCTTGGATCTTTTTTGTCTTTCAAAAACTTCATTTACAATATTTTCATTTTCTAAAATGCACTCGCTGCTCTTGTTCTTTAATTTTTCCACTTCTTTTTGCAAATCTTCAATCAAACTTCTGAGCACTGGTACCTTCTTCGCAATCTTCACAATAAAATTTTAGTTTTCTCGCTTGGAGCTGCAAGCATTTAACTTCTGTTGCAGTAACATTTGCACATTGTATATGAAGAAACCTGTTACAACCATCACATTTAAAACTTGTTTTATCCTCTGATACTTCCAGTTTACACTTTAGACAAATCTTACTCATCCTTTTCTGAGTCCGACCCTGAGTATCAGAGTTTTTGTAGTTGTAAAGTGTTTTAGTTATCAATTTACTTTTTATAATTTTTTTGTGTAATTTAAAATGTTTCTTTTGAAAAGGAAACAAACTTATTTAAATAATTATGTAAATAACTATTTATATCATCAATGGACTTTATTAACACATTCAGGAGCCCTTATTTCATTATACATTGAAGTTTCAGCTTTTAAATCACACTATTTCCACCGAAAATTTGATACTCCTTAGCATGAGAAATCTCATCATTTAAGCTCATATGCCAAAAGTTTCCTCTTGCGGCCTGGAGACAAAGCTCGCAAGAGCGTTCCTCGTAGGGAACTGGGATGACCAACTCATTGCCCTCGTCATCGCTTGGGACGTCATCATTGCACCCGACGTCCGGGGGTGGTGGTTCGGGTGCGGGACCACCACCTGTTTCCGAGGCTTTGCTTCGTGTCCTGGGAGCTAATTTTGCTGACTCCGGAGCAGGGAGCTGGCCTGCTCCCCGTGTTTGTCCGCTATTAGCTCGGTGATCGTCAGCTGCCACTTTGGCGATCACCTACCCAACTCCCGGGTGGCTCAGAGGCCGGACCCTGCGGACGTACCTCAACTGGAAAGATGGCCCAGTGAGGCTTAACTAAGGAGGGGATCCACCTTAGTTAAGAGAGTCATAGTTACTCCCGCCTTTTACCCGCGCTTGCTTGAATTTCTTCACGTTGACATTCAGAGCACTGGGCAGAAATCACATTGCGTCAACACCCGCTGGGGCGGGTGTTGACGCAATGTGACACCCACAGGGGTGTCAAATACATTAAGATCGACAGAAAAATGGGCATTATACACTTGATATAACGATGACTGATTCAGGTATTCCCTGCATCTATATAGTGCATGCCCTGACCAGTGGCACAATTTTTTTCTCTACATGTTCAATATCAGTATAATAGAAATAAACAAAAAAACACCTTGAGGTGGAACTAATTGGAACAAAGATTATTCTTGTTGTAAATGATAGGTAACACACTCCTAATCAACCTACTAAAAATATACATCAGTACTGTTGCGCAAAATGCGTTGTTTTGGCTGCCATCTTGAAAGAACATGAAACAGTTTAAGAAAAATCATAAAAAATCATGTGTGGTATTAAATTACAAGAAATTTCATGCTGAAAAAGAACATGATATTGGTTTTTAAAAGTAAAAGGAAATAACAAAATGGTGGCCGAAAAACTGAAAGCTTTTGCAGTGTTGAAAAACATCTTTTTATTAATCTAAGCTTAAAAATTCTAAGTAGCTTGAGGTGGAACTAATTGGAACAAAGATTATTCTTGTTGTAAATGATAGGTAACACGCTCCTAATCAACCTACTAAAAATATACATCCGTACTGTTGCGCAAAATGCGTTGTTTTGGCTGCCATCTTGAAAGAACATGAAACAGTTTAAGAAAAATCATAAAAAATCATGTGTGGTATTAAATTACAAGAAATTTCATGCTGAAAAAGAACATGATATTGGTTTTTAAAAGTAAAAGGAAATAACAAAATGGTGGCCGAAAAACTGAAAGCTTTTGCAGTGTTGAAAAACATCTTTTTATTAATCTAAGCTTAAAAATTCTAAGTAGCTTTAATTCCGCTCACAATTTAAAAAAAAATGCTAAGTTAAGAAAAATAATTAAAATTTTAATTATTTAAAGTTAAAATTTCACATTAAACAAAATTTAAAATTTGAAAAAGTTATACAATATTATTTTTTTTATATAACAAAATCATATTTATTTCATTAAAATCAAATTATCATTCATCTTCATCTTCATCTAAATCAGAACTCTCCTGTGTTAGTACAGTCCTTTCCACAACAGTTTTTACAAACTACCGAACATGAAAGTCCATATCGGCAACATGTACATTTCATGGTGTCACATGATTCTTCAACTGTAGTTTGGCAGGCACATTTAATCATATTTAAGAGTTTGTCCGGTCCTGGGTTCAAGTTAAAAAGAACATTAAATATGGGTATCAAATTTCACAACTCCCTGCCAGTGGAATTTCATAGGTTGCCAGTGAAAGTATTTCAAAGTAAAATAAAAGATTTATTAAACAGAAATCCATTATATAGCTTGAATGAATTCTTCCATATTGATTTTGATAGAAACGTTTCTGGAAAATGAATTACCCCGTAAATTTCGCATTAATGTCTTTTCTATTTCACTGTTTTAATATTATTTTGTTTTTAATCTAATATTATTTGTTTTTAATATGTATTTTAAATGTGATGTCATGTAGACTGCTTTATTAGTTTTAACATTTTAACTTGTATAACTTTACATTGTTTGACATGTCTATGGAACTTGTATTTTCATAAGACTTATAGCTATAAATATATACACTAATATGTATCTCATGTATTATACATAACATTACTTCTACTTTTTGACGTGTCTATAAAATTTGTATTTTCTGAAGACCAATAAATATTATTATTATTATTATTATTATTATTATTATTAAGTCAGTTAATATCGGCTGAAATTCTCCATCAACCAACTGCCAACCATATAGTGTCATCGAGTCTTTTTTGTTTGTGATAGTCCAAGATTATGTTTGGTACAGTTTTTCCAAATGTTATCATGTTACATTTCCCATTTGTGCCTGATACTATGTTGTTGTCTCCAAACCAGTCTTGCAATTTTTTCTTCAAATGTCTATAAGTGTAAGGCTCACTTCCCTCTGGTAAAAACCACGCATTTTGTCCACTAAGTCACTGACAGATATTGGCTTTTCACAGTTTTCTTATAACCACTCGCATGTCTTTACAAAAGCATCTGAGCTATCATTGTCAACCGGGCGGCCCACAGGAATGGATTTGCCTCACCTAAAATTGACACTGTACACTTGGTGATATCGAGCTTCTGCAGCAGGTAAATCTATGACTGAAAGCATTCTCACATGTACATTTGCTGCCCATAGATCACTTCTAGTACTGCATAGTTTCAAAATTGTCTCCCAAAACAGGAAAGTACGCACAAAACAATTCTCTTTGAAATTGAACGATCCAACACTTCCTTGTAGCGTTCTCGAGCTGGTAGAAGGAATATCTTCTTGCGATGTTTGCAGTTTTATATTACTTTTCATTTTAATAGGATTGATGTATACGCGTTGACATTCTGTATCTACTTTAACAGCACCAGTAGGCATAAGATTGAAAAGTTCATGAATTTTATCATCTCTTTGTTTGCTCACGTTGATAATTCCTGGCAAGCCTTTAGCTGTTAATGTGGCATAGGTAGTATCGTCACAAAGCACATTGGAACACAAAAGGCTGGTTTCTTCTTCCATTTCCCTTATGATGATTTCCAGGGGCGGCTCAAGATAAATTTTCCACCTGGGCGGGAGCATTTTCTGGCGCCCCTCCCTGAGGTAATACAGAAATTTCATGGACGTACTACTTACTAAAGTGCAAGGATATCCTTTCGGACTCCGCAAACACTCTACTTTTTGACTTAACACATGAAGTAACATAACCGTGCATATACGGTGGTCCAAAATTGTCTCTGGATATTTATGTGGCTGATAGTACATCCAAATAAATAGATAATAAAGAAATTATACCTGTTTAAAGGAGGATTATAAATACCAGTTCTTCGGCAATATCTTTCCGATCGCTTTTAAATATATGTCATATTTTGAATTTAGATATGGGCATCAATTTGCACACTACCAGTCAAACCCTCTCCTCTGCTTAAGGGGTAGTTTTAGAGGGTGGCTATCAATATTTTACCCCTAACCTTTTTATTTTCACATATCTATTTATAAAAATTCTCGTAAAAAAATATTATCATATCACTAGAAATAAAAAGATATTCTTGTTGCATTTTGATAAACCATTCTCAAGTATGTTTACACATCAGTGTGCATTTACAACATATTAATAATAATTAATTTGTAATAAGTATAAATTTTTTTGTCTACACCATCTGAACGCTATTATAACGAGAGGACCCCGGCACAAGTTTACTTAGAGGAAAGTTCCTTTTTATTGCTTTAATATTTCATACAAAACAACTTGCCATTTATTTATTTATAAACTGTAAATTATGTAAGATATGAAATACATGCAACTAATGTTGGTTTAACAATTTTCTGAATATTCTGAATTTTTTCTGATTGAAAAGTGCACTTTGCCTGCCTTCAATTATTCGAAATATTTATGAATTTTTTTTATTAACTAATTGTTTATTAACTGCTGGTGATTGCATAAATTATTATTTATTATTATTATTATCTATTATAAAAATACAAACTTGCAAATTATTTATTATAAAAATACAAACTTGCAAATTTCAATAGAAGAGATTAAAAAACAAACAAGGAAAAAAATAGATATATACAGATATTTCTTCCTCAGATAAATATAATCCGAGGAGTAAAAATTACAAAGAATAAGTATAGATATAAGTATTGCAATATGTGTATAAAAGCACCTAAGTGATTAAACACTTGTGTTGTGCTGTAAGATTCAATTGCTGATTCAACTAGCAGAAATATTTCATCTATATAATGTTACCTAAGCAACAAGTGTATATATTACAATGAGCATTTACACATTTAATGATCAACTCCAAGTCAGTTAATAACAGGACAAAAGAAGCTTGAGGTATGAGTAGTGAGGTGTCTCATAGCTAAACAAAAATATTTGCGTTACATTTTTAAATTATTTTGATGATTTTAATATTATTCGACTGTTCTGCATTATTACAATTTATTATTTGATGTTCTTTTCCAACGAAAACTGTTATTAACTTAAAAAGGGTATATTAAAAAAAATTAAGAAATTTTGCCCCCAGTTTGGCGCCCCGGCCCTTAAGCCGCCCCTGATGATTTCGTCACTCAAAACAAAGACCTGAAACACATAATAAAGAAAATCAAAATTCGTTTACCTAATTACTGATGATTTTTTTTACATTTTTTTATGTTTTTTCAAGATGGAGGGCAAATAAACGCATTTTGCGTCACAGTATGGATGTATATTTTTAGTATGTTGATTAGAAGCGTGTTATCTATCATTTACAACAAGATTCATTTTTGTTGCAATTAGTTTCACCTCTAACACTACTCCTACCATACTATATGACAACTCCAGCTTAATCGGTCATCTATAACTAACCCCAGATATTGTGCACTATGTACTCTTTCTACCACCTCACCATTGACCTCGATGTGTAGATCTATGCAATTCATATTTTTTTTTGTGTAAAAACCATGTATGTTGTTTTTTGTTTTTTTCATATTAATTTGCAGTTTATTTTTCAACAGCCATGAATGATACAATTTAAGCTCATTATTAACTGCTGCTTGTAGGTTTAGCAGATCTTTACCCTGATATATTAAAACTGTGTCATCTGCAAACGTGAAATATCTACCTGCAAGCCCTGCGACTTAACCAAGACGTTGCCACCGTTTTCCATACAAAATCATGCAAATGCATGATTATAATTGTTTTAATTTATGATTTTTTTAATGGGAAGAAGAGTAAGAAAACTACAAAATAATAATAATAATAATAATAATAATAATAATAATAATAATAATAATAATAATAATAATGTTTTTTTTAACTATATTGAAAATAACAACATTGATGGTGAATGTTCGTAGAATCCAAAATTAAAGACAACAGCAGTACAGCTTAGTTTGGAACGTCATACAATGTAATGGATATTAATTACATAATCTTACCAGAGGCGGTAGTTTGGATCAAATGCAACCAGAATTAAAAATGGGAAAAGCTAATGCGCCAATAATTAATAACCCACTGAATGAGTATACATTTTACCATTTCTTTTTTAGATGATGAAACACATATTTTTCTTGTTTACATTCACCCCCACTCAAGAATTGAGGAAAACATCGTTATTAAAAGTACATCATAAAAATATTCCTTGATTGGAGGAGATTTTAACATTAGCAGTAGAATAAAAAATAAGCAAACTTCAGCAAATACGACACGCCACCCACATTTTTAATACCACTAAATAACGACTATACTTCTCTACTCAACAATTTTAAAATATAACCTGTTAAGGGCGCCATGTTCGCAAAAGAGAACCACCTCGACAACTGTCATAGAAAAGAAAAGTTTTTTACCATCCGTTACGTGGTGGTACCTAGCGAGCAGCGGACGAACCATTTATTACACACTCATATTCGTGAAATCCGATGAGGAATCCTATAATTAAACTAAACATTACTACACTTGAATCATCCTATAACAAGTGTTCAAAATCAAAATTATGTAAACAAAAGTATCTACCTGCTTCTAGCCGCATATCAATCCCCCTTCCCCTTCTATATCATAGCCCTTTTTTCCTTGTGTGTAAGAATATTTCTGAACATTGTTTACTGGATTAGTCCTGTTTGTAATATTGTACGTAATATAACCTTGTTAAGTGTGTGCATTTTTGTGAAAAATAAGTTTTTCTACTGACGTATTACTATTATTTATTTTATTATAGTGTGTATACTGAGTAGTGTGGATTTTTTATATATAAAATTTATTTACTTTCTTAAACTAGTGATATAGTGAAAAACTGATTTTGGTAAGTAATTAATAAATGTAATACTCTAAAATTATGCCGTTAATATTAAAGATAGTTTTTGGCTTAATTAAATAATTTAACTTCAAATTTTTTTGATATATTTTAAAATAGTCTATACAATCTACGTACACAATGCAAAGGTTTTTTTATATTCAAGGGCCGATGATCGTCACAGAAATTTCACTTAGGCCTATCACATGTTTTTATTTTGTTTTGGGATGCGTTTTTTTTATAACGTTGTTTGATATAGTTCATAAATCAATTTAGCTGATAACCGTCTTGAATAAAAATTAAAAATGAGGTAAATAATTTTCTTTAAAAAATTGTGATGCAGAAAAATATCGTCCGTAAGATGTGGCCGTTAATTGTTGCATAATTACTTTCACATCCAGTGGAAGTATAGTAACGACAAAAAAAAATTTATTGTTCAAATAGGCTTAGAATGTTATGAAATGTCGAGATTTTAAGTTTGAGCAAAAAAAATTTCTGTCTGTCGGTCTGTCTAACTTTTTTTGTGCGCACGTATACTCTGGAACCGTTAATGATATTGACTTGAAATTTGGTACACATATGTACTTTAAAGAGATCTGGAACTAGTTCCGTCGTTCCGTCGAAGGGTTGGGGGGTAAATTTGGGGTAAATAGGTAAATCAAGCAGGTAAAAGTCCATAAAATTGGTATTTAGTATATACAAGAGGAGCTAAGGTTTCAAAAAATTTTTTGGCATTAGCCACCCCCATTACCACCACCACCCCATTATTAAAGGGGATGAAAAAAAAATTGTGATATAGTGTGTGTACAAGAACCAGAAACCTCAAAATATTTTTTTACTTCATCCACCCCCAATACCACCCCCCTTTCGCCACCCCCACCCCACTACCGGTGTGGGGTATTGTTTTATGGGTTTTTGGGGTAGAGGATTTCAAATATTATATTATTAAAGTTCCATAAACAATTATTTCCATATACAAATTTTTTTCGTTGTCAGTGGCTTGGATAAAAAATCTGGATGTGGAAGTAGTGGCAGCGGTTTTTTTTGCACCAAAGGAATGACGAAAATTTGATGACATTTCTTTGTATTTTGTACTTGCAAAATTGGTATGGTTTATCGAACAGTTGAAGGTAAAAGTATTGTCTGTATATACAAGTGTAGCTTAAGTTCGGTGAAATATTTTAATGTGATATTCCTTAGCTAATTTTAAGAAGAGAAGTTCATATAAATAGGTGTCCAAGAATTCTTCGTTTTGGAGATAACGGGGGTTGAAATTTTCAGAAAAATATCGTTTTTTTTTATATATATTATTAGTACAACTAATGTAAACCAAATAAGGCATGCAGTGCACTCAGATAGAACAATTAACCAGTGCCGGATATATAGTTATTAAGTACCATTAATTTGATAGAAAAAGTAGTAATGCCCGGTAGAAAATTAATAGCGATCATATCATACACAACTGATGTATCTTGAATTTATTTGGTGTCTCTGATAGTTTCACGGCAATTTAATTTTTGTCAATTTAGGTAGATACTTATAGACCGAGAGCTGGCAGTAAAAATAACTTCCTCATAAGTTACCAAAGGTTTGAACTGACATGTCGGTACTACTTTAGGTTGTAATTTTAAAACCGCCCGTCTGCCGGGCGTAATTGGTCGCTTTATTAGATTTAAATTAAAAAAAAAAATAAATAAAAAATAGCTCATACCTACCCAGTTATTATCAACATAAATGTTGTGTAAAAATGACCTAAGATCTTAACTAAATTGAAATCATAGGCGTCTGCCGTTGGGAATGGTCGCTATTTTGGAGCAGACGCTGTCAATTACGTCAAAAAAACGCCGTCAACTTCCTCACAGGTTATCGCCGTTATTTTTGTGTCAAAATATTACTAAATCTGTTAGTGACCAAAGTTGAAAAAGAAAACTTTGGCAGACGGTCGCATTCAAACCGCAGACGGGGTTTTAAGTTGAAAAGTAAAAAAAAATGTCTACACTCCAACTGCAAATTTTAGCTTATAAAAGGTACCTATTTGAATTAAAGATTTGCAAAATTTCTTACAATGAATAATCACTTGTAACTTTTCTTAAGTAAATATTGCATTTTTAAAATAAGCGTTATCACATATGTCAAAAAACGCCGTCAACTCCCTCACCTTCAATTTTTTTTTTCAATAAATATTTATTATTGTGTAAGTAATAAAGATGTATAAAGAACACTTCAGCAGACGGTCGCATTCAAAGGACAGACGGGAGTAAATTGCTATCAATATATGAAAGTACGCGTAATACCTAAATTATTTAAAACGACCTCGGGAATATACAGGTCCTTAAGCAAAAATTTTGTGTAACAAAGAGGCTAGTGATATAATACTTATTAAATGTTTATTTAATTTTAAAAACCCCAAAAAACAAAAGAAATAGAAGCAAAAATAGAACAAATTCATCTATTCATCTTCATCACCACTTATTGTATTGTAAAATACGTCATCTTCATCTATGTCCGGATCTGGGATTTTGCAAATTTCATCGAGTGTAGAAGGGTCCAATAAACCATTTAGGCCAGGACACGAAGACATTAATTCGGAAATAAATAGTGCTCAACGAATTATTGTTTTAAGTTGTAGGGTTTACCCTTAGGAGTAACATACCAAAAGTTCCCAGCCGTGGGCCTCATGCGTTAGGCGGGAGGGGGGTGGAAAGGGTTGGTTTGTAGGTTTTTCGTTATTATCTCGAAAACTAAGCATCCTAGCGAAAAGGTCATCCTATACAAAATGAGAGTAAATTAAATTGTCTACAAAAAAGATCTAATTCATTTTTCGCTAGGGGCAGTATTTAACGGTGTATGTGAGTTTGAAAATGCGAATAGTTGGAAAAACTGTGTATTGTGGGAGGTAATGCTTAACAAGTAGAAAATGTTATAATATTACTAGTGTTTACAAGGCCATATTAAGTAACTGATCGAGTTCATTGTCAAGATCATCATCGTCGTCGTTGATGCTGACGATTGGAGGGCCGTTGGTACACGAAGCGTGGCAACTGCTGCACACAAGTGAGTACGGTCCCGCAACGGCCCACGCAATCAGTTGTGCACCCGCAAAGTACGTTATTTAGGACAGATTCTGGCGCACCTGGGTCCGTGCTTGTGACGGGGGTAAGGAAGCCATCCAACCCCCTCATCCATCCCCAAGCAGTTGGCTTCTGCTGCTGATCTCCATATAGCCATTGCTGAATCTGCAAACAATAATTCGTCCTTTGTAGTTTAAAAAAATGTGGCACAATCTTGTCTAAGCACAATACAAAATATAAGTTAATGTAAACAAGCATATATTGATACAAACCTGCAAATGAACTCTAAGGGAGTGTTGGCAAGCACCTGGTGGGTGGAAGTGCCGCAAAATCAGGCTTTGGCTTTGTCGAGGCTTTACCAAAGGCCTGGTGTTGTACCCGGTTCAGGTCTGCTCCTTGTGGGGCCTGGTACAATGCCAAAAAAGCTGCTCTCCTGCATCAGCTACCATGTCCTGTGTTGCTGAGGGATCACAGAAGACTTTGTAGATGTCTGTCTGCTCCTCGGCCTTCAAAAATACTTTCACTACACCTCCCTTGCTCTTGTTGTAAATAATGGAGGTAGTATCACAACCGCTAAACGAATGGAGCCATTTGCGAAGATCATTCTGTTGTTTCATTCGCTCAGCGGTTGTGATACTACCTCCGCTATTTACAACAAGAGCAAGGAAGGTGTGGTGAAAATATTTTTGAAGGCCGAGGAGCAGGTCACAGACATCTACAAAGTCTTCTGTAATCCCTCAGCAACACGCGGGAAAGCAGCTTTTTTGGCATTGTATCAGGCCCCACAAGGAGCAGACCTAAACCGGGTACGACACCAGGCCTTTGTTAAAGCCTCAACAAAGCTAAAGCCTGATTTTGCGGCACTTCCATCTACCTGCTCGTCAACACTCCCCTAGAGTTCATTTGCAGGTTTGAATCAATATATATGCTTGTTTACATTAACTTATGTTTTGTATTGTGCTTAGACAAGATTGTGTCACATTTTTTTAAACTACAAAGGACGAATTATTGTTTGCAGATTCAGCAATGGCTGTCACAAGCATGGACCCAGTTGGGCCAGAATCCGTCCTAAATAACATATTTTGCGGGTGCACAAATGGTTGCGGGGGCCGTTGCGGGTGCCGCAAAGCAGGCATACCCTGCTTGCTCGTCTGCAGCAGTTGCCGCGCTTCGTGTACCAATGGCCCTCCAATCGTCAGCATCAACAGCGACGACGATGTTGATGATCTTGACGATGAACTCGACCAATTACTTAATATGGCCTTGTAAATACTTGTAATATTATAACATTTTTTACTTGTTAAGCATTACCTCCCACAATACACAGTTTTTCCAGCTATTCGCATTTTTAAACTCACGTACTCCCTTAACTACTGCCCTTAGGGAAACAATGAATAGGATCTTTTTTTATAGGCAATTTAATTTACTTTCATTTTGCATAGGATGACCTTTTCGCTAGGATGCTTAGTTTTCGAGATAATAACGAAAAACCTACAAACCGACCCTTTCCACCCCCCTCCCGACTAACGCATGAGGCCCACTGCTGGGGACTTTTGGTAAGTTACTCCTTAGGGTCAAACATACAACTTAAAATAATAATCCGTTGAGCACTATTTATTTCCGAATTGGGGGATTTTTCGGTCTACGTTTTCTGTAGTAATTCCACTTGGTATCTTCCATCGATTAGAAGCCAGCCACGTTCTTCAGGATTTAAAAAATTTGGATTAGCCTCTGTTGCATAATACCAGATGGCGCAAACTTGTTTTTTATTTTATTTATTATTACCTTTCGACAAGGTGGCATCAAGCTCCCATCAAAATTTTTAACTTTATCTAATGAATTTCTTCTCTGGGATACAGTACCACCATGGTTTCTAAGAAACAAATCTAGCCTTGTTTCATTCACACTATTAGCATTATGCCTACCATACATACAGCATACAAATTTTTCAATGCCTTGAATTTGCTCTTCCGATATATCCTGGGAATGGCCAAAAAAAGCAAAAATTCTGGCAATATTTAGATTTTTAGAATTAGAATTATATTTCATATATCTAAACTACCAGAAAGTATAAATGTTGTAACACGTGCCTCCGATACTGATATATTAATAATAGCAGTGGGAAATATGCACAAACTAACAAATAGAGTGAATATTTGGATAGAAACTGGACTTCAGTCAAAAAATACTCTGAGATACGTTTCTGTTAACGATATATACACAAATTTAGGAGACATCTTTTCTCAAGTTTTACCTGCCTATCACTCTTTAACAGGCAGTGATTATACAGCATCATTTGCCTGAAAAGGTAAAATAAAGCCTTTTAACATTATTAAGAAAGATCTAAAATATTGCCAGAATTTTTGCTTCTTTTGCCCATTCCCAGGATATATCGGAAGAGCAAATTCAAGGCACTGAAAAATTTGTATGCTGCATGTATGGTAAGCATAATGCTAATAGTGTGATGAAACTAGACTAGACTTGTTTCTTAGAAACCATGGTGGTACTGTATCCCAGAGAAGAAATCCATTAGATAAAGTTAAAAATTTTGATGGGAACTTGATGCCACCTAGTCGAAAGATACTAATAAATAAAATAAAAAGGGTTAATCAAGTTTGCGCCATCTGGAATTATGCAACATAGGCTAATCCAAATTTTTTAAATCCTGAAGAACATGGCTGGCTTTTAATCGATGGAAGATACCAAGTGGAATGGTTTATTGGACCATAAACCCCTTCTACACTCGAAGAAATTTGCAAAATCCCAGATCTGGACATAGATGAAGATGACATATTTTACAATATAATAATAAGTGGTGATGAAGATGAATAGATGAATTGTTTCTATTTTTGCTTCTATTTCTTTTGTCTTTATTGGGTGTTTAAAATTAAATAAATATTTAATAAGTATTATATCACTAGCCTTTTTGTTACATAAAATTTTTGCTCTATATTCCCGAGGTCGTTTTAAATAATTTAGGTATTACGCGTACTTTCATATATTGATAGCAATTTTCTCCCGTCTGTCCTTTGAATGCGACCGTCTGCCGAAGTGTTCTTTATACACCTTTATTACTTACACAATAATAAATATTTATTGAAAAAAAAATGGAAGGTAACTTGTGAGGGAGTTGACGGCGTTTTTTGACATATGTGATAATGCTTATTTTAAAAATGCAATATTTACTTAAGAAAAGTTACAAGTGACTATCAATTGTAAGAAATTTTGCAAATCTTTAATCCAAATAGGTACCTTTTATAAGCTAAAATTTGCAGTTGGAGTGTAGACAATTTTTTTTTACTTTTCAACTTAAAACCCCGTCTGCGGTTTGAATGCGACCGTCTGCCAAAGTTTTCATTTTCAACTTTGGTCACTAACATATTTAGTAATATTTTGACACAAAAATAACGGCGATAACCTGTGAGGAAGTTGACGGCGTTTTTTTGACTTAATTGACAGCGTCTGCTCCAAAATAGTGACCATTCCCAACGGCAGATGCCTATGATTTCAATTTAGTTAAGAACTTAGGCTATTTTCACAAAACATTTATGTTGGTAATAATTAGGTAGTTGAGCTATTTTTAATTAAAAAAAAAAAAATTTAAATCTAATAAAGCGACCAATTACGCCCGGCAGACGAGCGGTTTTAAAATTAAAACCTAAAATAGTACCGACGTATCAGTTCAAACCTTTGGTAACTTATGAGGAAGTTATTTTTACTGCCAGCTCTCAGTCTATTAGGTATTTCAAAGTTTTTGCAAAAAAATAATTTTATTAATATAAGCAGGCTTTGGTCGTTTTCTGTATACATTCATTGATAAATACTATTTGTTTGCGATGCATTTCCGTCAGTCAAGCTATTAATGAAGACCAAGTCAACCATTCGTATAATATTAGGTAATTATAATGAAGAATTTGAATCTTCTCATAGAGCGCACCTTACCAATTTTTACATGTGCAGAAAAATTACACTTATCAAACTAAGTAAAAAATAAACATAATCAAGACGACCAAATTAAAACACCCAAATTGTACTTAGTTTAATGAAAAAATTTTTTTGCAATAACGAGGGAATAAATTGAGAAAATAAAAATTGCCGTGAAAGTATGAGAAATAGCAAAATAATTATGGTCTACAATTGAATGACTTATTATAAGATATGACCATTTTTAATATTATATAGGGTGTTTCAAAATCTTATGAGCCAAGAAATGCATAAAATGCTGAGTTTATTCCGCGTTATAAGTATATTTTAAAAACTAACTGCTACCTTGCTGTATACATCAACAAAAGTTCAGGATAAATTGTAAACAATAAATCTAATATTTTTAAGAAATGTAACTGAGTCAGCGGGCAGAGTTATGTCTCTGCTCTCTGCGCATATGAAGCTTTTTGAATCAAATATGGATACTGATTACCCCTATTCCCGCCAGTGGTTAATTGCACAACGTGATATAATCACATTTTAAAACATCCTATCTGAGTATACTGCATGCCAAATTTGGTTGAGATAAGTGCACTAATAATGAAGAAAATCGATATTGTTTTTTAACACGTTTATATGAACTTTTTTTTCTCAAAATGAGCTAAGTAATATCACCCAAAAATATTTTAACGTACTTAAGTTGCACCCTGTTTATATATACAGGGTGGTTCAGTTAACTTGAGATGGCCACATAACAAAACGATTCAAATAAAAGTTGTTTGTTGTCGAGGGAAAACAAAATGGTGATATTATTTTTTTTTGCCTTAAACACATTTTCAAGGTCATTTCGAGCCAACTTTGTTTTTTTTTTCAAATGGAATTTTTTTTTACAGCATTTTAACCTGTACAGAAAAACTGGTAACTGTTATCTGAAGCATTTTTTTATCCGACTATAATAATACTTAACTATTTCGGGTTAATAAAAAACCATTTGAAATGTTAAAAAAACCACTGCCCAAGTAGGTGTGGATGAAGTAAAAAAAAATCACAATTTTATTTTTTCACCCCTTTTAATAATGGGCCACAAAAATTTGTTGAGATCTTAGCTTCTCTTACATATACTAAATATCAATATTATGGACTCTCGCTTGCTTGATCTACCTATTTACCCCCATTTACTCGTATTTACCCCCTCCCTCAACCCTTCGACGGAATAAGATCAAAATATAATAGTTCCCGATCGCATTAAAATACATACGTATACCAAATTTCAAGTCAACATCTTAAACGGTTCCAGAGTAGTCGTGCGCACAAAAGAAGTTTTATGACATTCTAAACCTATGAGAACAATAAAAATTTTCAAAATTTTTTTCGCGTTACTATACTTCCACTGGATGACTGGAATTTCGTACATAAAAGTTGTGAGGGAGTATGAGTGGAATATTCTAAAATTGTATTTAAATCTATAGGGTGTTCCAGATAGTGGTAGCAAGTTAATACTCGAGTTATTTTAAATGGAACACCAAATTTTTTTCTGTATATTTCTAATTGACTGTTAATTATTCTCTATATTGCCGTATATTATTTTTCACTTTCACTGCGGCGTTGCCACCTTGTGAAACTTTCTCCAAAAAAAATTGCATTTGCATCGATGAAGATTAAAACCTACCATTATTTTTATTTTCGAAAAATGTAGTCACATCAGCTCGAAGGTTATTCACTGATGACTAATGATTGGAATTTTGGGTTTAATTTCAGATGCGTCGTTACAAGGATTTATTAAAATATGCATACATTATTAGATGTAAATATGTGTACATGTATTCTATTATGCCAAAATAAATGAGAAACTCATAAGAGGTTCATATTATATTTAATTTCGATTTAATTTTGTAAGAAAGAACAAACTTTAAGTTTTTGATGTAAAGTTTTATATGCGCAACTGGAATTAAACCCAAATTCCGATCATTGTTGATGACGCATTTTAAACAAAAATAAATAAGGGTGTCTATTTGAAAAAATTGAGTTATGACAGCTCAAATATGTAAATATTTGATTTAGCTATATATAGAATTTGGTTCAACTCTCAGATGCCTGGAACTTTACATACCTATATGTATAGTCTTGGCAACATTCAATGTGAAACGAATACAGTTTTTGGGCAGACTTTATTCTTCAATAATACAGTTATTGTAATTTATAAGGTATTGGCATGCTTTATTTAAAAAAAAACGCTTCTTCGCAGTTGATCTTTCAGCGTACAATTTTCGCCTACTGTACAATTATCAGTGTAGGTCATGGAAAATTGCACTCTCACGTGGGATTTTTTACACTAGCTCCCATTAAAAACAAATTGATGCAATAATATTGCTTCTAATTAAAAAAATGAAATATTTAAACATATAATGTAACCGCATCTTTAGCACAAAAGTTATGCGATAGTAATAACCCTTGAATATAAGATGCTTTATTTTTCACTGTGTCAAACAAATACTGTCAAACTATATATTGTCTTTCTTTTTATAGATATTACTTATATCAACATCAACAAATAATGCTTCGTTCCATTAAATCAAAACATTGACGTCATCTTCATTCTCAGGATTGAAAAAAAAAAATATTAACAAACTCGGTTCAAGATATCAGATTATTTTGGATCATGTGGAATTTATTAACAAGGAATTTACTTTCGAGTGTCAACAAATATTAAATGATATCTTAGATGATGTATTTCAAAAAAGATCTTCTTGTTTTCTGAATAAGAGGAAGAAATGGAGAACAATAAGGAAAATGTTAAACCATTCACATCTCGATCCTCACCATCCGTACCAATATTAAAAGGCATTTTGTCAGAAAACAATAACTAGTCTTCATCTCTTCCCCTAATGATGACAATAATAAGGTTTTAGATGACGAATCGTGTGACGAATACAGTTTTACATGGGAATATATTGAGGAATATAATTCGTAAGTACGTTCTTCATACCTTAATGAACTTATTATTGAAGAGTACCTTAATATTACAATAACGAAATTAGAATGTAATGTTATAGTTGCAGATATAAAAAATTAAATTTTATAAAATAGTAATTTTAAACCCTATACCTACCAACGGCAAATGAGCAAATTCACAAGTCAAATCACAATTGTTTTTACCAAGTAAATAAATTACATAGTAATAATTGTTCACATCATTTATTTACCATTTCTTTTTTTAAATTAATATAATTCTATTTTATTTTAGATTCATTGGGTATAATGAAACAAAAATTATGTTATTTTGTGGTATATACTGGAGACCACGACAATTTATTTATTGAGGAAATATTAACATAGAATTTTTTGATAATATGGAACAAAAATTACGTGAATATTATGAGAACTGCTTGGGACCAGAAATAATATTGAATAGAAGAAGCAGAAACTTAACGTGCAGAGACCCACCCATTTTAGAAGCGATAGAACTACATTCGAAAAGAAGAAAACTAATATACCACTTGAAAACTTGGAAATGATTTAACATAATATTGCATATGCAATAGTCTTAAGAGCTACACCCAGGAATTTGTGAATTCATCCACATATTTAGGCCATTTGGTCTGCTGATTTCTTAGATCTTAACATTGATACGAGGTGATATTTTTTATATAGGGGCAAACTGAAGATAGTCTTAAGAAAAATTTGAAAAGTTATAATTCGTATTCCCTTTTATATATCGACTATTATTTATATTGTAATAAGTAGCCACACTTCGCACAAGGACTGGAAACTGGAAGGGACTAAGTGGGTAAAAATTTCAATAAGAAGTAGTAAGTTATTAACATATTATTGATATTTTTACCCAGTTAGCTCCCTCCAATTCTTATGCAAGTTTGTGTGGTTACATAATACAATATAAATAGTTGATATATAAGAGGGCACACAAATTAAATAACTTTTTAAATTTTTCTTAAGACTATATATTCAGTTTGCACCTCGTATCAATATAAGGACCTAAGGGATTAGAAGACTAAATGGCATAAATATAAGAATAATCTCACAAAATCCTCGGAAATTTTTCAGAATTGGTTAAAATGCTTAAATTCAATGATGAAATTTAAAAGATATTGAAATTTGCAGAAAATATTTAGACAGTTCACGTTTTATTTGAAACAAAATTGTCTAACAACACTTTTCAAAACGGAAAACCCATTAAAATGATATTTTCGACTTTTTTTTGAAATAAAATATCAATATTTTTAAATTTGAGCAAAATTTGGATGAAGCTTTTCAGCAATTCTGAACAACTTTCCTTAGTAAAAAAATGCCTAATATATTTTTTTGGTTTTTTTTTTTCAGTATATTTTGTATCGGAGGTGGCTTTGTATTTGTATGAGAATGAATGTTCTTTTAGTCACAAGTAGATCCTAATCTATCTGGAGTAAAAGATTCAAATTGAAAAAAAAAATAAAAAAGTCAAAAGGCAGATGGGGTTTTATGCTGTATAATAAAAGAAAATCATAAAAAAGAATTCTTAAATATGTAACTTTAAAATTTGAAATTTTATGTAACGAAGACTATATGATTGAGAACACTAAAAAGTTTGACTTATAGTGGGTTCATACGTGTATGGATTTAGTGGCGCCAGTAGATATTGGCACGCCAGTAAAAAATATTGCACATATAAACAGTTACTGGCGAGCATGCATAAATGCATGCAAGGTCAAGACTTGCTCGCCAGTTTTCGCCAGTAACTGTTTATACATGCAATATTTTTTTACTGGCGTGCCGATAATATATACTGGTTCCATTAAATCCATGCACGTATAAATCCACTATATATTTCACTATATGTCATGCATGACTGACGTCAAATAGGTTCAATTACTTTTTTCTACAACCACCTTCAAAACACGCTTATGTGCATGGTTTATTGTATGCAAACTAGATAATTTCCCACAATACTTAAAAACTGACATGAGTGTGCCGCAAAAACTTTTCCTGCACACGTATATTCTGTTGCTAAGCAACCGACTAATACTTGTTAATCAAATTAATTCGAGAAATGTCAAAAGTATAATAGTCACAAGTATTTCATTATTATTTTTATTTTTGGAAAAAAGTTGTAGAGAAAGTATACTGTGGTATAGTTGACTTCAAATTTATTCTGCATATAAAAAATGTGGGCGTCTTTGATCTTTACTGTACCATTAAACATCCCGATATTTTTTATATGCAGACTAAATCTGAAGTCAACTATACATGTGTAGACATGCAATTTCTTACTCGTTTCAATTGTGTCACTCGCTATTAACCCTCGTGCCACAAGTCATGAGAAATTTGCCTTTTTCTGCACATGTCGCACAATATACTATACATATAATCTAAATAATTATACAGGTCTACAATTTTTTTTTATCACGTCAATTTTCTTCTACCACCTGACTGACTATAACTGACACAATAGAAATTTCTTTTTGTCCACAATTCGTTTCAGGGCGTCAATATACTTCAGAAAAGTTAGATGAGAACATTAGGACAAGACATTTTTTTTTTTTTGTAGACCTGTGTTATTTTAACAAAATATGAAAAAAAGAAAATACGGTAAAGCATATTTTTCTTTTCGTTGATCTATCTGTGATATAAGTCATGCATCAACTTTATACTGAAGATGTGTTGCCTGTTTTTTTTTGAGATTTTAATAATAATGTTACAATTTCATCAATGTTTTCAGTACCTAGTATGTCTTATCTGTTTTGTATCTTAGTAAGATATTGTATAAATATGTATATATAATATAACTAGAGGAAGCATTATACTCTTCGCCGATTTACTGAGCTTTTTATATAATTGTTACAAATTCTATAGGATACTCTTCTCATTTTTCTTGTAAATAATGTTAGTTTTTGGACATTCTAAATTTTGTGATACCAACTTTGTTGAGAAAAAAAAATATATGAAAAAAAAAATCACGATGTGAGGACCCTTGGATTGCGAGACGAAACTCTTGCCGCTGCACCACCATTTCTTATTACTAAAATTGTTAATGAGTGTAATATATACCATTCCTCTATATTAACCCAGTTAGACTGTTAGTATACTTATCCTAAATAATCGAATCGATCGATCAACTACACCCTACCTAAACTAAGACTACAGCTCTAACTTAACGTTCCTAAGCTAACACGTCTAAGCTATCATATGTACAAGTTCCTACCTACCTATCGACTAGTATCTGTGCAGATTTAAACCTAACTTAAAACTAACATACGGTAAGATTTGCTGACTACAGCTTCCACAAACATTTAAATATAACGGCGCGAACGTCACATATAACAACTTCCTGCTTCAGCGCCTAATTACTCTAAAACAGGCAGACAGATTCACATCGAAGAAAATATACTGTCCTAAAATAACCTAGGGTAGCCCTAAGGTTTCTTTAACCGGATCTGCAAAATGCATTTCTTTCACAACGGGGCTCCGTACTGTGCGGAGTTAAACATAATTTAAGGCGAAGGTGAAACTAAAATCTATGTTCCCTCAGAATCGGAACATTCTAGATCATAAGTCGGATAAAAATATGGCTTGAGGTCCTTGACGTGCCAATTCCCCGCCTTTGAACCATCTTCGTATTTCAACGTATAGACTAACTTGGAAAGTTTTTTACGTACTGTACAAAGCACATACCGTGGAGCTAACTTCTTTGAGAAATTTTGTGCGGCGTCAGACAGCACCTTATTCCGCTTCCATACCCTGTCGCCAACAAAAAACTCCACATCGCGTTTCCTCAAATTATACGACTTTTCATTACGCTTATACGCTGCGTTTAATTTGCCCTGAACCATCTTATAAATTTCCCCTAGTTTGCCTAGGCCGAGCACATAGTGTGTGGTATCACCAGGTTTTAACTTATCGAAACTCGAACGTCCGTAATAATCTCCAGTCGCGGGGACTACTCTTCCAAAATTCAGGAAAGCGGGACTGTACTCGGTAACCTCGTGGTTAGCGGTACGCAGTGCAAAACCAATCTTCGCAATGTTTTTGTCCCAATGTTTATGGTTTTCTCGGATATAACTACGGATGGCTGTGCCAACAGTGCGGTTATATCTCCCGACAAAATTGGCCTGTGCATGATATTTGGCAGTAAACCAAATGTTTGACTTATATTCCTTTACAAAATTTTTAAACTAGGTACCCGCAAATTGTGACCCCTTGTCGCAAATGACATATTACACACCGTACACCAAGAATACCTCATTCTCTATGAAACGTACAATACCCGGGGCGGTAGCTTTTCGCAACGGGTGCAAAAGTGTATACTTTGTAAACCAATCGCTTACCACCAAAAGATAGACATAGACATAGACATAGACATAATTTATTGATGTTAAAGATACAAAAGTATATTCACAAGTCAAAAGAACAACACAGTAGTATGTAAACAAACTGAGACATGTAAATAACAATGTATGGTATAATGTTAAAATATAAAATAATTTTTCTTTTTTTTTTTAATTGTAGAATTTCTTATAAATATACAATGTATTATTTAAATAAGGGTTAAATTACTGTTTAAAAATTCTAAATCACTATAAAATGCCTTTGACAGGAGAAATTTTTTTATTCTACATTTAAATTCCCTTTCGGGTAATGCTCTTATAGTTTGAGGCAATGATAGGAATGACCTGCTCTACTCCTCGGTAACGGACCCATTAAATCAACTGAAATGACCTGCCAAGGAAAACGTACTTGCTTTTCAGCTCCCATCAATCCAAACCTAGCAGTATTCGAAGCCTTTTGCGCATTACACACCTTACAAGATCTGACATAACGATATATGTCTCGGCGCATTTTTGGCCAATAATACATCAGGCCGACTCGAGCGGCAGTCTTAGAGACACCTAAATGTGCAGCCTTTTCGTCATCATGACAGGACCGCAACACAGAAAGACGCTGTGTCTTAGGAACTAAGAGTTTCCACTCAGAAATATTCGTACTTAAAGGCACCCTCGAGGGTATCAACTTATACACATATTTATTTCTTACTGTCCATTGGGGAAAGTCACTTAAAATTTTCTCGCGCATCTTTTCATAGAAAGAGTCTATATTAGATAAATCAATATCGAGTGAGATACAATCATAAATGTTAATTGCGGCACCCTCGAGACATTCTGACTCGACGGGAGGGGGATCTACGGGACTACGAGATAAGGCGTCAGGGGACGACGTTAAATTTGCCCTTTCTATGGACGATCTCAAAATCAAATTGGCTCAGCCGAACACACCAACGTGCAAGTTTCCCAGAGGGGTCGCATAGTTTATACATTTTTTTGTTTTGTTTTTAATAATATACATTTGGTATTTGTAAGGTAAATAGCTTCAGGCTGAATAAAGCATTCATTCATTCATACAACCACTTTAGGGATGCATAGTCTGTGATGACCGTGAACCTGACTCCCTCAACGTATGGCCTAAACTTTTCACAGGCAAAAATAACTGTCAAACATTCCCTCATAGTACAACTATAATTTTTTTCGCTCTTTGAGAGGCTCCTACTGGCGAAAGCTATCACCCTTTCTTCGCCCTGTTGCTCTTGTGTGAGTGAACACCCAAGACCTGTATCGCTAGCGTCGCACTGTATTGAAAAAGGTAGGTTAAAATCGGGGCTGGACAGTAAAGGTGCGGAAATAAGCGCCTGCTTGACATCGCGGAATGCATTGTAGCGGCCTCAGTCCAAATTATTGGTTGTCCCTTTTTTCTACCGGCAAGCAATTCGTTGATGGGGCTCATAAGTGTAGAAAACTGTGGTATAAAGCGCCGATACCAGCTGCACATACCAGTAAACCTTTTTACTTCGGTTGTCGTTCTTGGCTGAGGAAAATTGCGAAACAAGGATCGAGAAGAACAGACCGATGAATCCGTAAAATTTCTAGGTGTGTACTTGGACTCAATATTGTCCTGGGAAGAACATGTTACAAAACAATCGACTAAACTCTCTAAAAATATTTATTTCCTTCGCAACCTTGTCAACACGGTATCCCTTAACTACTTACTCACGGCTTATTATGGTTCTTTTCATGCAAATATGTTGTACGGAATTTTAAACTGGGGGCACTCAGCCCACGCTTACAACATTTTTGGCTTACAATAAATTATTATTATTATTATTATTATTATTATTATTATTATTATTATTATTATTAACCATAGCCGAGACCTTCTCGGGATCGGTCCTCAGGCCTGCATTACCGACTATAAACCCGAGATATTTCAGTGAAGGACGAAAGAACTCGCACTTATCAAAATTTACCGTAAGGTTCGCGTCACAAAGACGTCGAGCCACCTCATTCAATAACCTTAAGTGCTCCTCAAAAGTGGAGGACACAATTATCATGTCGTCCAAATAAACAAAAATGTTGGGTTCGAGCTCTGGACCGCAAATCGCGTCCATCAGACGTTGCTGACACTGCGCCGCATTGCATAGCCCAAAAGGCATAACGTTAAAATGGAATAAGCCCCTACCGGGTATGGCAAAGGCTGTTTTCTCTTTAGACGCTTGGTCTAAAGAGATCTGCCAAAATGCACTGCGCAAGTTGACAGATGAAATATAACGCGCGTCGCGAAGCATATTTAATATTCTATCCACAATAGGTAGTGGGTACGAGTCCCTTTTCGTCACGGCGTTTAACCTTTGCCCGTCAAAACAAAAACGAAACTCCCCATTTTGTTTCTTTACTAACAGTACAGGGGAAGATCACTCACTCATCGAGGGTTCAACAACTCCTAACTGCAACATTTTGTCGAGTTCCTTATTCAGGTGACTCAACATGTAAGAGGATAACAAATATTGCCGCTGCTTAAACGGTCTGGCGTCGCCCGTATCAATACAGTGGATCAACTTGTTGATGCAACCCAGTTTCCCGTCCTTATTCAACACATTAAATTTCGAAATTATCTCTTCAGCCTGCGAGATCTGTTCATCACTAAGGTTGACTGAAGAAAGAACCCGACCATTTGGCTTACAATTTCCCGTATCTAGAGTAGATATATCGATATTATTATCGTCACGTACATGCCACGAATTATTGCTAAAGTCTATATTAACCTTGAATTCCTTACAAAAGTCGCTACCTAAAATAAAGTCATTCTTAAGTGATGGCGCTACTAGAGGTGATATTACTTTACAAACACCGTTAACACAAAGCAGCAGGTCAACTTTACCCTGTATACATTGATAAGCTCCATCGGCCGTGGTAACGGACTTATGGGAAGACTTCATAATTTTTATTTTAAACATTTCCAAAATACTTAGGCCCCCTACCTCAACTATCGAGTTGGTTGCCCCAGAATCTAACAATGCCACTAACTCCCTATCAAATAAGGTCACCATCACATAAGGTCTGTTGTCGTGGTCCTTGTTCACTAAAACAGGAGAGGTATTCCTTGTCTCCGGTTTTCTGAAGTTATCAGAGAAAAACTTATTTACTTGTGTTAAAATCATATTTTGTTCACGAGTGCGCCTGCGGTTACTCTCTATTTTGTCGGCCTGTCTACTAGCGTCGGGTTGAACACGACCGTGTTGTCCTACCCCCCTGTCGGCGTTTCCCGAACAGCTACTACAATTTGAGGCAGTTACGCCTTTCTCCCCACACTTAAAGCTAAACTTACTATGCCTCTGTCTGCAAGTTCGGAATGTATGATTTGGTTGGTTACACTTCCAACAAACTGACCGCGGGGTAACATTACTACTAATATTTGCGGCATTACCAATGCTTGAACTCTGATTTACTATGTTTGCCCT
Source organism: Rutpela maculata (assembly GCA_936432065.2). Lineage (NCBI taxonomy): Eukaryota > Metazoa > Arthropoda > Insecta > Coleoptera > Cerambycidae > Rutpela > Rutpela maculata. The sequence goes on along the minus strand of OW386287.2, from coordinate 111,729,760 downwards.
TGAATTACTCCTATTATTTTTCCTAGCGCTCTCACTCGTTTGAGAACTACCCAGCACGCTAACATCATTAGAACACCTGCAACTACAAGTGCAGTTATGAGGTACGGAATTGGTAGAATTACTTCCCCAGTGACTATCCCTAGCTCGACTTAAATTATTACACGTGGACGGCTCCGCAACACATGCCAACTCTGAGTTCCGCGTACACATTGACAGGACCTCTTCTCATCGTTTGCAGGCAATTGCAAGTTCACTAACTGACCCAAAATCTGTTTAAAGTTTTCCGATTGGGAAAATATGACCCAGAAAAAAATAGGCCGTTAAAAGTCTGTTTTAATAGTACCGCTGATGCCAAAGAGATTCTTATAAACTGTAAGAAAATTAACATTCCTAATTTACAAATCTTTGGGGATCAGACTGTCCAGCAAAGGGAATATTATAAAGCAGTGAAAGCTGAACTAAACGCATTAATAGCGGGGGGTGATAATACAAAGACTATAAAATACATAAACTCTGTACCTACAATAGTGCCTGTGGACAGATATGCAAAAAACTAAAAGAGCCTAATGTGCAAAGCCATGCAGATATTAGAAACTGTCTCAAACTAAATGATATTATATATGTAAATATACAAAGTTTCTTAGCTCACAAAACACAAGTGTTAGCTGATATAATTTGTTACTCCCCAACTATACTAATTTTGAGTGAATCAAGACAAACCAAAGATATTGAGAATGCTGAGTTATACATAGCTAATTATAATATAATAAGATGTGACAGTAACAGTAGACATACTGGTGGAGTGTTAATCTTTATCAAGGAACATATGGAATTCAAATGTAAAAAATATTTTTCAATGGACAATAACTATTGGTTTCAGTTTGTAGAAGTTAGACTGTATAATCGTTACTTGGTAGTAGGAGGAGTGTATCGTTCGCCTTCAGCGGGTCCAGTCCTTTTTTTGGATAAACTTGAAGAGATACTGGAAAATCACTATTGCAATAAAAACATTATTCTGTTGGGTGATTTCAATATTGACTTTATGAATAGTGATGACTTCTATAGAAAAAAACTAAAGAATTTATTTGACATATTTGGTCTCAATCAAATTGTACAGAATTACACACGATCTACAAATATTAGTAATACTCTAATTGATTATGTTGTAACAAACTGTGATAATATCAAATCCATTGTTCATGATTGTCCTAGAATAACTGATCATTCAGTTATATCTGTAAATATATTACGTAAGTCAATTAATAATCCTGTAAAGTGTATTCAGACGAGAAATCTAAATGAAAATACCTTTATTCAATTTAATATGGAAATATTATCCTGTGAGTGGCTGTTAGATTCAGTTGATGTGGACTCTGTCTTGAATAACATTATTGTTAATATTAATGAAATAGTTGATAGGATAGCTCCTCAATATAGTTTAGAAATAAAAAGTATTCGGATTCCATTTTATGACAACGAATTAAGAATCAAAGCTAGGCACAGGGATATTGCATATAAGCATTTTAAAAGAAGTTGTGACTTGGATAAAGAGCTAAATTGGCAGATTTATAAGACTGAACGAAATCAATATGTAGATATGTTAAAAAATAAGAAAAAAACGTATTATGAGCAACAGATTGATATATATATAAACATGATAGTAAGAAAATGTGGAAAAATTTAAAAACAATCATTAAACCGGTTGAATGCTATAGTTTTAACCAAATTCTATTTAATAACAATGACCAGTTCAAGGTGTGCATGGGTGAACTTGATATTGCCACTAACTTTAATGAATATTTTGTACAGAGTATTTGTGATTTTCAAATAGTATAGATGTTGACTATCATTGGTTTCCTCAAAATGATTATGAAATCATTGATTCTAATTTTTCTAATTTTAAAATGTTAAGCATGGGGCAACTTCGGAACATTCTTTTTTCACTTGACAATAAAATTTATAAACTAGAGGTTATAAATAGCAAATTCCTTAAAGAGACTTTTGATGTATTCGGGCATGTTATTCTTAATTTTGTGAACACGTCTCTATCTAAAGGGGAATTTCCTAATTTATTCAAAACAAGTACAGTAATACCTATTCCAAAAATCAGTAATACCATAAAAGCATGTCATTTTAGACCAATTAACACGTTACCAACTTTAGAGAAAGTTCATGAGCAACTTTTGGAATATTTTGACTCACATAATCTTTCTAAGATGCCAATCGGGTTTTCGTAAAAACCACTCGTGTGAAACGGCAGTTCAACTCACATTGTCTCATTGGAAAAAAGTTGTAGATGAAAATGAATTTATTGTGTCTGTATTTTTAGATTTCAAGCGAGCTTTTGAAACAATAGATAGAAACATTTTGATTAATAAGCTTATATACTATGGTATTATAGGTACTGTGTTAAAATGGTTTAAATGTTATCTTAACTCCAGAAAACAAAAAACTAGAATTAATGTAACTACATCAGATGAAATCAATAATGACTTAGAGGTACCACAGGGAAGCGTCTTAGGTCCGCTCTTGTTTATTATTTATCTTAATGATATAAATTATGTTCCTGGAAATCATAAACTAAATTTGTTTGCCGATGATACGTTACTATATGTAACTGGTGAGAACTTGGCCCAGGTTGTTCAGTCAACAAATATCTCTCTTAGAAATATTGAAAATTATCTTAGAAACAATAAATTAAAACTCAACTCAAGTAAGACTAAAGCAATGATTATCACAACTCCCTATAAATATAAACGTCTTGACCTTGATACTCTTAAATTAAAAATTGACGATGTTGAGATTGAACTTGTAAATGAAATAAAATATCTTGACTTCATTATCGATAACAAATTGTCTCTTAACAACCATGCGGAATATGTCATTAAAAAAATTTCAAAAAAACTTTATTTCCTTTCAAGAATTTCTAATGATCTATCATTGTTTGCGCGAGTTACATGTTTTAATTGTATTATACAGCCACATTTTGACTATTGTGCCTCCGTTATGTTTTTGTTCAATCAAAATAAAATATCTCAACTACAGAAACTACAAAATAGAGGTATGAGAATAATTCTGAAATGCAACCGGTACACACCCATAGAGTACATGCTCAATTCATTACAGTGGTTGTCAGTTAACAAAAGGCTATTTTATCTTACGATGGTTTTTATTTATAAAATGACAAAGGGTGCTCAGCCGGATTACTTCAGAAATTTCCTTATACCCAATAATCAAATACATAATTATGGTACGAGATCCAACCATAACTTTCATATTGAAAGAACAAATTCCAGGTTCTGTATGAACTCTCTATTTTTTAAAGGTTTGGACAGTTATAATAAGTTGCCCGATAATGTAAAATCAGCAAATAGCTTATCTAGTTTTAAAAATGAGATTCTAAACATTTTGAGGGAATAAATTTTAATAAGTTTAAATTCTACTTCATATCTTTTTCTGTTATTAGTTCTAAGTTCGAGTGTACTTATTTTAAAATCAGACGTGCAAAGTGAAGGATATAGTCAATTATTATTCAACTTTTTTTAGTGTTTTATTATTATATTTTATTAGTCTAGTTTATTATTATAGTGATATGACATACCAAATCTGTTAATATGTTATAAAGATCTTTTTATTATTAAGTACAAATTATGTTAGAATAAAAATATCAATGTTTCCTGTTACCAACTTTTTTTTGTATTTTATTATTATATTTTATTAGTTTAGTTTACTATTAGTTTATTATAGTTTATTATTATAGTGATATGACATACCAAATCTGTGAATATGTTATGAAGATCTTTTTAATATGTATTGTTATGTGTACATTAGGCTTGCCTACTTTCAATAAAGTTATTATTATTATATAAAGCTAAGCGTTCATAATATTTAAATAGCAAGTTCTCGCGGATTCTATTTATCTTCGTAACTTCTGCTGGTGCATTACTAAGACGCCTAAAATATGCTTCCATTTCTGCAATGAAAATAGTTACCGACTCGTTGTTACGTTGCTTGCGGTTCTTGATAGTTTTCCACAATTGTTCATCGTTGTCCTTCGGCAAAAAGTCACTCCTAAGTCTCCTGACCAAGGAATCCCAATCAGAGAGCGTTGGCTTGGCGTAGCGCCACCAGTCAAGACCCTTACCGGTAAATAAGTCGACTGCCGAGGCAAAAAGATCTTTTTTATTAACACCCCTCGTATCTGCTAGTTCCTCAACTCGTTCTATAAACGCTTCTACCCCCAAACGTTGGGAAAGCCCATCGAATTTTACTCCCTACTTATAAATTTGTAAAGGCTTGGACGACTGCGCAGGTATTTGTATGACGGCAGGTAATTGCGCATGGTGTTCAACAGCAGGTGTGTCTGACGTTACCCGCTCATAGAGTTCCGCTTCCAGTTGCAAACACGAAGCGTAAGCTTCATCCTTGAATAATTTATGGTCCGCGTCCTCTCCAGGTTCCATTCGCTTTAGCCTACCAATGACGTGAATTAACCTAGAGCGCAGGCGTATGAACAACCCATCTGTAGCTGGCCCCTCAAAGTCACGTACTAACCCGCCTATATTTTCCACAGAATTTGCGATAGCATTCCTTTCCGTAAGAAAATCGAAATCGGTCTCTAATATCAAGATCTCTACCCCGCTCTTTATTTAGAAGTCGACCTAAAATTTTTCTTTTGTCATTCATGTCACGATCTGTTACTACTCCGCGAATTCCAAGCTCATAATTAATTTCGTTTATAATGGTTAGGTTTCATATACACGACTTCCTCCATCTTGCTTTATAAATATCACCCCCAGTCTAGACCACTAAGTATCTATATAGTTTAAGTGTATAGCGTTTTAAATACTAAAACAATTCTCCACAACAGAATACTATAACCTAAATCAGGTATGAAAAAAATGCTACTTCGAGACCGGTAATAAATTTCAAAAATCACAAACAATTCTGCCCCACAGAATACTAACACGTTAACCAGATATATGTAAAGTGTAAATCTGAACATTCAATAGGCCAATAGGCCAAAATATCACAAACAGTTCACCGCCACAAAATATTAATATGCTAAACAATATAACAGTTAATCTAAAAAAACTCTGTAGAGCCCCGAGCAATTAATTTATTCCTGTTTACCTAAATTATCCTACTATCACCGCACTGGCCGTTACTATTAACTACCCTGTATATGAATGAATTCTAAGAAGCGTATGTTGTAATAAAGGAATGAAAAAAATATAAATAATACCTTGTATAAGACTAGCTGTATTGTACACCCTGTATATGGATAATTTTATTTCACCCTATATACGAATAATTTTTTTTTTCACCCTGTATATGGATAATTTTATTTCACCCTGTACATGGATAATGATTTTTCACCCTGTATACGAATAGTTTTAAAGACAAAAGAAAATATCATGCAGATAAGAGAGACACAACACTTTTGACTCGTGGCATAAAGTTAAAAAAACTCCAGGTGTTAATCTTATATTTAATGATAAGGTAATGACCTTATCATTAAATATAAGATTAACTACGTGTGTAACGAACACATTTTTCAAAATCAAATAACAATCATCGGTTTTTTTATAACAAAAAGCCTGTACAAGTATATCAGAATAAAATTGATAAGCGCTAATTTTCAAAAAAATTTTATCAGTTCATACACTTGTGAAATTCCTTGAGCCAAAATTATCTTAGACTTTATTTTTCGCAACCATTTAATTTACCAAAATTCAAGGCCCCACGTTCGGGCGTCAACTTCGTATAACCCCACCGGGGATTATACTTTGCTAGGCGGCAGCTCTCTTGTCGGAGGCATTAGGTGTGGGTAAGGATCTTTGGAAAATTTAATTTTAAAGTCTTCAATTATTTAAATAGGCGCCACTTAATCTTGTTTTAGTTAAGACCAAGAAAAAAAATGCCTATCCTAGCCTTTTGGGTTTGCGGGTGTTGCAAAAAAACAAAGTCAAGGTTGGGTCCTCAAATTAGATTTAATAAGGTTTAAAAATTTATCACAATATAGGGTAAGAATGTACTCTACAAGCATCAAAATGCTTAATAATTTATTTAATTTCACAAATGGTCCGCTTTTTGGCCCCCTCAAATAGTACTATTTGCGGTTCACAGTAACTGTGGAACTTATCAAAGATCGTAATATTAACGAAATTATCTGACTTAAATTAGATGTAAAATTGGCTTAGTAATTTAGCAAACAAATTATTTGAAAAGATTAGTAAATTTATAATTCAACGCCGTCGTCCCACACGACGTTTATTGTATAATCAGAGGCTGGAATTTCACGTCGCCTTTTCTGAGTAAATAGAAAAAACAGTCTGACCTTATTTTTAATTTGTCGACACCTCACAGTACCATGGACAATTCCTTATTGCATAACGTGTTACAACCATGTGTTCTCATCAGGGTAAGCGACCCAGCGGCCGGGCGGCATGCTTCACGTGCGACCGTGGTTATCCAATAGCCGGTTGAATAATCGAATCACACAGCGCTTCCAACCATATAACCCTATTACAGCTCAAATTAACATAGATCCAGGACCATACAATCATTAAATATCAAACAGCAAGTCTACAGGATACGAGTTACGAAATGCGAAAATTCTAAGGTGCAAGTTACAAAATGCAAGTTAGCCATGTGCAAATTAACCAAATTCAAGTTAGTCAGGTGCAAATTAACCAAATGCAAGTTAGGCCGGCAAATCTACAAAACAAGAAATATTGTTATCGTTACTGCAAACGAGGAACAATTAACAAACTGCCTACATGGCGAAACAAATTTAGACGTACCTTCTCGCAGAATTCTTTAAATATAATTTAACAAAATTCTCTAAGGGGTTTATCTAGTCATGTGCTCGGTGCCCCGACAGCTTCTTAAATAGCCGTTACTTCCTTCCAAACCCCTTTTTCCGAAACCGAATCCATGTACGTTGGAAACCCGTAATGAAAAACAATTGGTATTAAAAATTCATACACCACGCAATGACGCGCTCACCCTACACCGACAGTGCGCTTAGCTGATAGCCTGATTCTAAACTAAACGTAAACAACTAACATGGCTAGTAGTTAAGTAGTGAGAGAATGACTTCACTTCCATCAGTAGAGTAGCAATCGGAGTTCTTAGTGACGTCATCATTCCGGAAGCCCCGCGGGGGGCGCGCGGGTGATAGATGATAGATCCTATGATCTAGGTTCTAGTGTGAGGTGAGATAATGCTAGATGATAGATCCTATTATCTAGGTTGTAGTGTGAGGTGGGATCTTCTTAGATGATAGGTGATAGGACCTAATGGGAGGGGAGAGATCCAATCCCTGAGCTTAGATAAGAGATTATATCTAAAAGGACGTGGCTGAGAGTATACAGGGTGTGTCTAAAATAAGATGGCTGCCGTTTATTGACTAATAGTATTGTATGTTTACGTTAGTGGGCGTTAAGAAAATGGCTGCTGACGTCCATCATTGAGATTAAATAGACAAGTCTTATAATTATGTTATAAATATTCATTTACTTCTATATGTTAAGATTTGAATGTAAAACTGCGGTCAAATGCAGAGACGTTATCGGATTCCAGGAAATTGTTAATGTAAATAAATGCGACTGTCTACGGCTATATGTATATTTAAAACGTGATTAATTACCTTTAGATAACTACAGCGGCTAGATCAAAGGAAATATCGAGACCCAATATAAACGCTTTTCAGACAAGTCTAGACTTGTTAGCCTGAGTTTTATATAAGATAAATATTCATTCGCTTCTCTACGTTTAGATTTCGATTTAATAAGAATATAATGCAGAGCTGTTATCGGATTCCGAGAAATTGTTAATGTAAACAAATGAAATCATTTCTGATAGCCTACTAACATAAGATAGGTATACGGTAAAGATGCATGCGAAGAATTTTGTGTCTTACAATACATGGTTTCTTATGGGAATATGTAGCCACCCCGCAGCGATATAGCAATTTAACATTGTTTTATATGTAAAAGACGAACAGATTATGAAAATTCGGGGGCCTTTTAGAAATCGTTCACTGCAAAGTCACGTGACCCTCGACCGCCGAGTATAAAAGCAGCGTCATCTCCCCACCTCGATCATTAGCTGTTTATCTCTCGCGGTGAACGGTTGTCTAATTGAAACAGTATGTCGTCTACTGAGACCGTATCTAAACTCAGTACTGATATAATTAATTTAACTAAAAAATCATTGCTGCTCTTAAAGACCGATGATGAAATCGACCAACATATTTCGATAATTAATAGCAATATTAAACTAGTAGCCAAGGCAATTAAAATCAAAATTCATATCGATAATAAAGGTGAAAATATATTTAAATTGGAAAATAATTTAGCGCTTTTAAAATACTACCGAGAGCAATTGAAAAAATTAAAATTAAAAAATAAAATATTAGGCGGTTCCTTAAAGCCGGCAGCACGAAAATATTTAGTATATCAAGAGGTAGAATCTTGTTTTAAAAATCGTGTTAAATCCGGTATAATAACTAACGTACAAATTAAAGAACCGGTATTATTTTTTAAAAAAGCGTTTAGGAGCTTCTCTATTCAAATTAAAAAATGTTTGAAAGATGGACTAATTAAAGTAAATGTTATTTTTGAATGTAACTTCGTACAGCCCACTAATGGCACAGTGGAATTAAAAACATTTGCTACAAGGAACGCTGTGATAGACTTAAATACGGATTTAAAGGAATGGTATAAAGAAAATGTATCCGAACGGTTATTAAAGCATCTAGAAGACTTTCAAGGAAAAGATTCAGGCTGGGCCTTATCGGAAATTATCGGGCTAAGAGTAAATGTTAATAAATATTGTCCTATAACAGTGGGATTATCAACATACGCTGAAATGCCAAGCTTTATAAAAAATAAAATGTGTGTTATTAACGTTAAAAATAATGATGAATATTGCTTCTTATGGTCAGTAGTTTCGGCATTATACCCAGCTAAAACTAATGGACACAGAGTGACTTCATATCCTCATTTTAAGGAAGTTTTAAAATATGATGATATCGAGTTTCCGATGGAATTAAGAAATATTAATAAATTCGAACGCTTAAATGATATTTCGATAAACGTATACACCTTAGTTAAAAGGGAAGTTTTACCGGTATGTTTAAGTAAATACAGTTTTGAACGGGTCGTAAATTTATTAATGATTCCTACGAATTCTGCCGATAATTTTACCGATGCTACGCAATATCATTTTGCTTGGATAAAGAATATGTCTCGATTATTATCTAATCAGTTATCTTCACATAATGGTAAACATTTTATTTGCAACCGATGTCTTAATCATTTTACTACTCAGGAACTTCTAGACCGGCATTCAAATGATTGTAATTCGAAAACTAATAAGTGCAAAATTGAATTACCGGACGAGAATGAAAAGTTTTTAAAATTCAAAAATTACCGATATAAAGAAAGGGTACCGTTCGCTATTTATGCTGATTTCGAATGTATCTTAGAGGACTGTGATGCTAACACGAATCAAAATACGCAAAATTACCAGAAACATACGGCTTTTAGCGTCGCGTATTACTTAAAATGTTCGTACGATGACAGTCTATCACAATTTAAAATGTACCGAGGCGCCGACTGTCAGTACTGGTTTGTTAAAGAACTTGAAAAAATTTCAGACCGAGTTAATGTAATCATGTCCGACATAAAACCTATGGAGTCATTAAACGAGACACAAAAAAATGAATTCGATCTCGCGCAGGTCTGTCATATCTGTGAGGGGCCCTTCAAAGAGACGGACATCAAAGTAGCCGATCATAATCATTTAACTGGGTACTATAGGGGACCGGCGCATATGAGATGTAACATTAATTATCAAGATAGTCACGTGATTCCGGTTATATTTCATTGTTTATCGGGTTACGATGGCCACCTGATAATCAAACAGCTAGCAACGGCATTTGACGGACAAATTTCATTATTACTGATTAATAAGGAAAAATACATTTCTTTCCCTAAACGAGTTAAAGATAAGAAAATTAAACTGAGATTTATTGATTCATTTAGGTTTATGGAAGACAAAATCGAAAAACTAGCTTCCTATCTCGACGATGACCAGAAACGAATCACTAAATCGTACTGTAATAATGACGAACAATTTCAATTATTAACGCGGAAAGGTGTTTTTCCTTATGATTATTTAAATTCTTGGGAAAAATTAGACGAGACATCTCTACCGGCTAAAGAAGAATTTTACAGTAAACTGACAGACGAAAACATAACAGAGGACGATTATAACCATGCTATAAATATCTGGAATAAATTCGATATTAAGACATTAGGGGAATATTCCGATATATATTTAAAAACGGATGTATTACTGCTAGCTGATATATTTGAAAATTTCCGCGAGACATGCATACAGACGTACGGACTTGACGCTTTAAATTATTATACTGCTCCGGGACTGGCATTCGACGCGATGTTAAAAATAACTAAAGAAAATTTAGAGCTTCTCACAGACATTGATATGATACTGATGATCGAAAAAGGCGTGAGAGGCGGTGTAGCGCAGGTATCTAACAGATATTCGAAAGCTAACAACAAGTACATGGGGGATGCGTTTAATCCCGACGAAAGAGAGACTCACATCATGTACTTTGACATCAATAACATGTATGGAGCCGGGATGTCTGTTCCACTACCTACAGGTGCTTTCGAGTGGGTACCCGTCGAACAATTTTATGCCTTAGATATTCCAAATTTATCGGACGAGTCAGACATCGGTTATATTTTGGAAGTAGATATCGAGTATCCACTTGAATTACATGAGCTACATAAGGATCTCCCGATGTGTCCAGAACATATGGTGCCGCCCGGTTCAAAACATTCAAAATTAATGACCACTCTGTTAGATAAAACGCGATATGTAATGCATTATAGGACTTTAAAAAAATGTTTAGAACGCGGATTAAAACTCAAGACGGTACATAGAATTTTAAAATTTAAACAGTCACGGTGGCTAAAGAAATACATTGATTTAAATACGGATTTACGAAAACAGGCAAGTAACGAGTTTCAGAAAAATTTCTATAAGCTAATGAACAATGCGGTGTTCGGAAAGACAATGGAGAATGTCCGCAAGCACAAAGATGTTAAATTGGTAACTAAATGGGAGGGGAGATGGGGCGCCAAGTCTCTGCTCGCGAAACCGAACTTTCACAGTTCGACTGTCTTCGGCGAGGATATGATTATTATTGAAATGAATCGACTAAAAATTAAATTCGATAAGCCAATATATGTGGGGTTCGCCATTTTAGATCTTTCAAAAATTATTCTTTACGATTTTCATTATGATTATATTAAAAAAGAATTCGGTGAGCAAGCCAAACTACTTTACACGGACACAGACAGTTTAATTTACGAATTTAGCGATGTTGATATATACAAGTACATTAAAAAAGACATCCATCAGTTCGACACATCGGATTATCCTGTAGACAATGTCTACGGAATACCTCATGCTAATAAGAAGGTACTAGGCGTAATGAAAGACGAATGTCAAGGGCGCGTAATGACAGAATTCGTAGGACTCCGTGCAAAAATGTATAGTTATAAAGTGGAGGGCGTGTCGGTAAATAAAAAGATCAAGGGTCTCTCGCGTTCGGTAATCAGAAAAATTACATTTGAAGACTTTACGAATTGTCTATTTAATAAAGAAATTTTGACCAAAGAGCAGCGATTAATTCGATCAAAGAAACATGAAATATATACTATCAAACAGAATAAGGTGGCACTCAGTCCGTATGATGATAAAAGAATTATAAATTATATAAATACCGATACGAAACCTTGGGGATATAATTTCCAACAAGTCTCGGCTCGTCAGATGGTGTCATCGACGCAGTGAAGCGCTTGGCAGTAGCCGTTCGGATTCATTTACTTTAGAGACTTTGATCGCGATGGACGGGTTAGAAAAAGAATTGCAGTACAAGCTTGTACTTATCACTCGCGACATATATGAGAGGTACATTCAAAATGCATTGAATCGGGGTAATTATCAATTAGTTCATAAAATTTTAGAAAAGATTGTTATACCGGACAAAGCTTTATACTGGATGGCTTTAAGAGATAGTTCTAATTTCGATTTAATGAAAAAAATATTTACGAAAAAACTTCAAAACGATATTTTTATTCAACAGTTGGAATATATTTTCCAAAGAGAATGTATTACTCACCTTACCGTGTATCGATTACGAGAAGTAATTAACAGACATTATCCCGCCGCGAATAATAGTTATTTTAGAATTTTTTTAGAAGAATTATTAACGTGTAATGATGATTATATGTCAATTGATTTTTATTCGAAATCGTACCCGGCTAAAAATATTTCTGATAATTATAAAAGTATTGATTGGTCGATTAATAAAGCATTTTGCGAGGCAGCTTACTTTACACAATACGAATTTCTTGAAATTTTGTTTCGAGTAATTGGTAGGAATAATATACATTTCAAATTAGATATTAATTTCAATGAAGAGCATAAGCAGCTAATAAAATGGCTGGAGGATAATATATCCAAAGGTCGCTCTGGGCAGCCGATTGGTTGGAGCTCTGGTCCAGACAGCGGGCACTGGCCATCGACTACCTTAGAAGATTATGTTAAGACGCTTGACATAGTTCGTCTACATTTTTTGTAATTAGTATTAAAGTATTGTAATATAAATATTTTACATTTAATAAATTAAATTATTTATAAAATGTGTGTTTTTATTTCCTAATACCTATCCTGACATGATGATCATGAGAGAGGCAGGTGAGACAGCTTGAACAGCTCCAACAGCTCGAACAGCTCCAACAGGTGTAACAGGTACCGTACCTGTTACACCTGTTGGAGCTGTTCGAGCTGTTGGAGCTGTTGGAGCTGTTCAAGCAGCCCATATACATATACATATACGTGTATTATATATGGTTAGTTTCAACAGCTCGAACAGCTCCAACAGCTCCAACAGCTCGAACAGGTGTAACAGGTACGGTACCTGTTACACCTGTTGGAGCTGTTGGAGCTGTTGGAGCTGTTGGAGCTGTTCAAGCAGCCCATATACATATACATATACATGTAATATATAGGGTCAGTTTCAACAGCTCGAACAGCTCCAACAGCTCCAACAGGTGTAACAGGTACCGTACCTGTTACACCTGTTGGAGCTGTTGGAGCTGTTGGAGCTGTTCAAACAGCCCATATACATATACATATACATGTATTATATAGGGTCAGTTTCAACAGCTCGAACAGCTCCAACAGCTCCAACAGCTCCAACAGCTCCAACAGGTGTAACAGGTACGGTACCTGTTACACCTGTTGGAGCTGTTGGAGCTGTTGGAGCTGTTGGAGCTGTTCAAGCAGCCCATATACATATACATATACGTGTATTATATATGGTCAGTTCCAACAGCTCGAACAGCTCCAACAGCTCCAACAGCTCCAACAGGTGTAACAGGTACGGTACCTGTTACACCTGTTGGAGCTGTTGGAGCTGTTGGAGCTGTTCGAGCTGTTCAGACACTTAATAAGTATGAGATGCTATCAACTCATTGAAATAAAAAAAAGATTATTAATAACATTTTTTATTAATATAAAAAAATTATAATTAAAATTGTGTAGAATTAATAAAATAATAAAAACACTGGTCTGGCTATCCGGCGGGAGGGCAGATCGTATGTTAATTAAAAAAAGAAATTTATTGGTCTCGCCGGCTGACAGATCGACCTCTCCAAATCTCCGAAGAAATTCTGAGTTCAATGGAGTCTGTAACAATTTAAAAAAATATCTATAAGTATTGAGTTATACGAAACAGAAAAAATATTTTAAATACCTTTCATGATGTCGGCTAAGAGCATCAGCCGGGGCATCTCCTGTGGTGGCGGTGGTGGTTGCGTTACGGGGTCCTGGGGCTGAGGCAGCCCCAGGTACCTCCAGCCCTCCGGTGGGACTTGACACATCGAACATTGGCAAATATTGCCCGCTATCAGCTCTCTGAGCCCCGTTTGATTGTGCATCTTTGCAACGTCTAACTGATCACCGCGCTCTGACTCGAGGCGAGAGCTCTCCCCCCACTTCTCTCTCTCTCTCTGCCCCCCTACCCCACTCGTCATTCATACACGCACACATGTATACAGAAATAAAAGCCAGTATGGTTAGCATAAATTTGTTTATTCAAAATCCTTATCTTTATTTACAATATACCACTGATATATCGAGTAGACATTCTGCCTAGAGCAGCGTAAATGATTATTAATATGTTTATGACAATGATATTCTAAATTATTTAACATTAAACTATTCATATTATTACAATTATATAAGTCTATAATATTATTATTATTAGACAGATAATGCTGAAGCCATCGCTTCTTTTCCAGTCCCTTGACATAAACTTTTGCTTCTCTCTCAAGTACGTGGCTGTCGATGAAGTCCTGCAGGTCGCCGTACCGGAGATTATCATAAGGCGTGGACCATTGGAGACCGTGCACATGATCAGTTATCGAATTAATTTGCTTCTGAATATTGTGTGTAAGAAGCCCGTAACTAACGGTCGGTTTAATTATCCGATGTACACACGAGACATCGGTAATATTAAAAATTGAAATTTCTTTACATGTAAAAGCTAACTCCTTTTTATGCTGGAAGCCCTGCACGTCTATTATATACATATTAGTATGGACGAACTATACTGGTTAAAGGATTGTAATAAATCAATCTATCATGAATTATAAGACAATATGCAGCAGTGTCTTTCGGAATATTTTTATTAGTGCTAAATTCCAGCCTAATGTCCACTGCACTCGACTTTACAACCTCATTCTGACACGAACAGTCGATAACTACCAGAGGAGCTTTAGTTTTAAATTTATATTTAGTAAGCAGAGGTTCATTTTCTTTTTCATAATAAGATTTCTGAAATTGACAGAACATTTCATACAGAGTAGCACAGAAATTCTTCTCAAAATTAATATTCAAGTTATCATAGGGATATGATTCCGAATTTAAAAAAAGTTTAAAATTAGTCAACTCGCAGTGATCAAATTCACTCATACATTTAGCGACTGCATTTTTACGACCCGTTTGAAGGCCGAAAATAATATATCGCGGTGTCTCTAACTGAGACGAAGTTTTAATATTCCAAGTATGCGTCTGCGATTCCATCAGCATGGGGTATTCATGTAATTCCCAGCTTCTAAACGGTACAGGCAAATCGATATTCCTCTCTAGATATTTCATTAATTTTAATCGCTCAACGTCAGATACAGTCACGTGTGGTACACGCCATTGAACGATTTCCAATTCTACTTTAATATTTTCATCGGCTACAAGATTTATGATTGCGTTTGTATCAATACTACTGCGAACGAGTACCAGCTCTTGACGGACATTTAAAATAATTCTTTCAAAGGTCTCTGCGAACCCCAGACATGTTTTTAAAGGTATACATGCGTCAAAGTAACCGTTCTCGTCTGCAAAATTATCATCCACATTAGTCCACCCAGCATTTTCTAAGTGATTCGCGTCATTCGGAGTGAATGATGCATATCCCTTCATAACAGTCGCGAGGCCTGGATTTCTACTGCTGTCCACAATTTTACCGCTCACTTCGTATCGTATCTCGTCAAACAGATACAATAACCCCATTTTATCAAAGACCGCTGTGTTCGAAACCGTACCATCCTCTTTAAGTAACCGGCCCCGCATATACAGCGAACTAGCATACGGCGCAGTATACACATCCTGCTGCTGAATGGGTATACGAATTTCGTCGTTATTATTTAAATTTCTGATTGAATATGGTCCATGACTATGATTTTCAAAATTAGTTATCGCGGTTTCAAACGTAGGCTTCTCAAACACGTTTAAAATATTCGGATTCATATTAGCACTTTGTAACCGAGAGAGTAAAGAAAACGTCTATTTTTAGATGTTAACACCTTGAAGGTTACAGGTGAACTGTTTCGAGCGCGAGCAGGTGTTCCTTTTAAACTATTTCGGAAACTAAGACCCATTCTTCTTCAAGTGCAGTCTTACCGTGATGACCTCACCACGGAAATTAACAAGATCACCGTCTTGATCGACTATCTTAATTGATATGCTATCTATATGCCTCTTATTAATCGGTAGGTAAATTGCATTAGCGGGACACTCTATTATTTTATAGCCGGGAGGCACGCTAGGAAAAAATTCATGAATAATGTGTACAGATCTATCATTCATGTAACTGCCCGTGATGAGATTACACTCCACGCATATAGCGTTTACTTTTTGAATTTTTGCCGGGAAATCAGATATATGTTTCTCGAGCGGTTTTAGACGACGAGATGTAAATCCTAACAAACTGCCAATACCGCCGGCCTTTTCAAAATTTATCATCTTATTGGATTTTATTTCCACTTTTAACGTATTTTTATTGGATACTATAGAAATATGACCATCGTTACCATGATTCAGAATAAAATGCTTTCTTACGTAATTATTTATATCTTCTATTTCATACGAGCCCTCCGGAATTTTTATAAACTTATCGTCTGTATCATAATATATATGATTATTTGTAGCGTCTATGTTCGGTATGGAGTTATACGCCTCGAAATTTATTAAAGCAAGCGAATATTCAGCGCCGTCTTCAAGGTCTATGGGTGGGGAAAAGTGCGCGGTTAAATTAGATGATTTGCCGGATAATGTAAACGTACAAGACATGTTGCGGCTTCAAGGTTAGCTCTGAGAATGAACGTGACTTAAAAGCATGACGCATTATATAGAAATTGTAAACACAGATGTCCACAATTTACTGTGTCATAAGACTGATACTGCTTGTGATTGTATTCAATAGAACAATTTAAATATTTTATTAATTCGAGAGGAGGCTGTAAATTACCAAAACTATCATAATAAACGGCTTTCGAACCGTTCTTAAAGTATGCAGTCCAATGAGTACCATTACCGCTATCACTATCCAAGTTCACAATGCCCGTCTCAATTTTATGTACGCGTTTAGGTAGTCGGTCTCGCATAAATATTCCTCGAAAATTAGGTATATTTAACATCTTAACATATTTTTTCAGATCCACGTCGGTGAGCGCTCGATTTGGTAATTTTACTAGTCACTTGCTGTTGGTGTTTTTATTCATGTATAGTCCAAGTCCCGTTCGATAGGGACGAAGAT
Organism: Rutpela maculata; assembly: GCA_936432065.2. NCBI lineage: Eukaryota > Metazoa > Arthropoda > Insecta > Coleoptera > Cerambycidae > Rutpela > Rutpela maculata. The sequence continues at coordinate 111,712,557 of OW386287.2, read as the reverse complement.
AGAGTCCCTTACCGAGGGCGATACTCTCCATAGCCTGATTGTGACGTTTAGATTCTTTAAGCTGGGAGGATGCCGCCTGAGAATCTCTTACAGCTTTCGCTATACCTGCAGATCCGCCGGCTAGCGCTCCCAGAGCACTAAGTCCAGCAAATATTGGTATTAGCGGTAGAACGCCACCCGTCTTCGGTATAGGAATAACGCGAGCAGCCATCGGTGATATTTTTTTATCTTTTTTAATACGCTGTACTGCACGAGAGGCCTTTTTAATAGCATCTCCGACAGAGGGAGCTCCACGTACTAGTTTACGAATTTTATTGGATATTTTTTTAAACGTCATCGTACCGCCACATTTTCTTTTTTTACATCCCAAGCCTAATTTAACTTTAGCACTCATGATGCCTGCTACACCGGCTGCTGCCGCTCTTTCTCCAACGGACGAATCCCTAGCAAATACACGCTTCAGAGCACGTTTTGCCAATTCTTTATCGGCAATATGCCGTCCTTTCACATCATTGACTTTAGAATATTGTATGTCGTGGTCACGACACGCCTCATCTAGACCATTAATTCCGCGATCTCCTCGCGCCAGTCTTTTTTCTAATTTAGTACCCGGGCCGCAGAAACGATAGCCAGGGATATGGGCTTCGAAAGGTAATTTATTTATGAGAGCGTTTACAGCCATGTTACCTCTATCACATGTAATAGTAGACTGAGGTGTTACAGGTGATCGAAAGCTATTTATACTTAAACTCCTGGTGGAAATACCTCAGTGTCAATCATGCGTTTCATCAAGACAGGTAACAGTCTGAAAATCGATAATCTCGATTTCGATAGTCATGTGAAAAAAGATAGTAGACATGGTCCTCTGTTACCCGACAGCATCAGGTGTATCATATGCGGACCTTCAAATTGTGGGAAAACAAACATCGTGATAAGCCTGCTGACTCATCCACACGGCTTGCGTTTTAAGAATGTTTACGTCTACTCGAAATCTCTCTACCAGCCTAAATATGAATATCTTAGAAAAGTACTCGGCTCGATCGTGGGATATCATGAATTCAAGGATAGCGATGTAATAATGACGCCTGCGCAAGCTAAAATTAATTCCATTTTTATATTTGATGACGTAGCTTGCGACAATCAAAGTGTGATGCGTGACTACTTTAGCATGGGGCGGCATAAACAGATAGACAGCTTCTATCTCTGTCAGACCTATACCCGCATTCCAAAACATCTGATAAGAGACAATGCAAATTTACTGATATTATTCAAGCAGGATGACATGAATCTTAGACATGTATATTCCGATCACGTTAATACCGATATGAGCTTTGAGGATTTCAAACATATGTGCTCGTTATGCTGGAAAGATAAATACGGATTCCTAGTGATAGATAAAGATAGCGATATTAAACATGGCCGATACAGAAAGGGATTTGACGAGTATATATACCTGTGATTTTACTATCTCAATCAGTTGATAATTACACATGTTATCTGACGCACCTGTCGACATGGACATTACTAATAAAATTATCGAAGCTCGGAAAGCCGTAAAGCGCAAATTAGAGGCACTCAAAATGCACGATCTGCACATCGAAAAGTCTTTTGCCCCAATCACCGCACCTTTACATTCAATAGCTAAACATATCAAGCTTGAGACGGACGAGAATTTAAACATTAAGAAAAAGTCTGAACCCTCAGAGGATGAAAAAAATATTAATATTACACCGTCACCGTCGATTGTCGACTCTGAAGAAGGCGACCAGTCAGATGAGAAGTATCTTGAGAAATTTAGCGATCTGCCTAAAACGTATATATCTGAGATGATGCATGATACTGAAAATACACATGATTTTCGATATGGTGTACGATATAATCCCGAAGAAGATAAATATTATATTGGAAATTCTGCCATTCAGTTTGACGGTGACAATTTAATAATAAATAATAAAGAGTATCAGGGCACTCGCGGTCTTTATGAATTACTATTTAAAAAACGTTCGCATCACTATAACTATGATGATAAGAAACAGTACATTGATATTGTAAAAAGGACTAGCGCACATAAGAGAAATTATGATTCTGAAAAGCAAAAGTCCGGTAGTAAGAGCTGGAAGTACCTGCATATTATTAAACCGATGCTTTACGCTCGCGAACCTCGGCAACGTGCTCCTGGTAAAGTAAAAGGCGGTGAATTAATGATGCAAGTCACCGATAATGCTATTGATTACGTATATTGGGACGATCCTAATGAACTCGTCGATCGTCTTAGGCTTTTGATAGCTTCACAGGAGGCAGGCAATTCAAGTCATACGAATGAAATAAATAGAATTTTAGAGGAACTATTAGAAAGTAAAATAATCGAACCGCTGGATTAATTTAACAGTACGTAAATTATTGTTGAACTGTAAACATGTCTGCTATAAAAAGAGATATTGTTAATGAAATACATAAGCCGGCTAGAATTAACTTTAAGAGACGAAAAGTCGTAGTTAGAGGTTTAAATGAATTGCTTCAGGCTGACTTAGTCGAAATGATTCCATATGCTAATTACAATAAAAATTATAAATATATTCTCATTGTAATTGATGTTTTTTCAAAGTACGTATGGGCTGAACCAGTTAAATCTAAATCTGGCGTAAATGTTACTCGAGCTATGGAAAAAATATTAGTCGCAGATAAACGAATCCCCGTCAATTTACAGACTGATAATGGAACCGAATTTTATAATATTAATTTTCAAAAATTAATGAAAAAATATAAAATTAATCATTATTCTTCGTATAGCACTAAAAAATGTTCAGTAGTCGAACGCGTAAATAGGACTATAAAATCTATGATGTATAAAGAATTTAGTATAAATGGTTCTTTTCGGTGGTATAATTTACTTGCTGATATTATTAAGAAATATAATAATACTAGGCATCGTACCATCGGCATGAAACCTGTAGATGTAAATAAAAAGAATGAAAAAATACTCTTGAAATCCGTTTACAATTATCCTACAATTACATACACGCAATTACCTAAATTTAAAATTAACGATCATGTGAGAATAAGCAAGTACAGAGGCGTGTTCGATAAAGGTTATACTCCTAATTGGTCTAATGAAATATTTACTCTTTCAAAAATTAATTATACCAGCCCCATAACATACTTACTGACCGATGCACAGAAACAGCCAATAGAAGGATGCTTCTATACTGAAGAACTGCAGAAGGTTAAACATTCAGACATGTATCTCGTTGAGAAAGTTTTAAGGAAGAAAGGAAATAAGGTTTTCGTTAAATGGCTTGGATTTGACAGTTCCCATAACAGTTGGATTGAAAAAAGTAGCATTGTTTAATTTTTATGCACTTATATTAATTATTATTATTATTATTATTATTATTATTATTATTATTATTATTATTATTATTATTGCTATTATTTTTATAGGTTATGTATTCCATGTACATATATAAGCTTTATTACTGTATTATGCGTTCAGATAAATAAAATATATTATAAAAATTAAATTATTTTTTTATTTTTCGTCTGGGGTGGCTTTATTTTTTAAGATTTAATTTTTTTGATTGCATATTTGAATTCAGCATTAAAAAACACATAAAACGTAGCATGAACATTTTCGTTACAATAAACTTGAAAAATATGAATTTTTTTCATTTTTTGCCTGGGCTGGCTTTATTTTTTAAGATTTAATTTTTTTGATTGCATATTTAAATTCGACATTAAAAAAGACATAAAATGTAGCATGAACATTTTAGTTACAATAAACTTGAAAAAAAATCTGAATTCTTCATTTAATTAGGAAATGGGTAATAATAGTCAACCATTTTTTAAATTAATTTATTAATACATATAAGAAAGAGGTTACATGTTTTGTGATATAATAACAGAATATTTATGTTCAAGTACCGGATTAATTATTTGAGCGTATCGTAATATTTTAATTTGTAAACGATCTCGATCGCGGGCGTCTTGCATCCAGTTACCACATCTAGCAGTTCTATGGGCATAGCTCCAATGGTAAATGTGATGAATTTTAACGTCCTCGCTGAACTGAACTGTTCTTGGACTTCTTCGGCTGGATACTGACATGTTGAAATGTACGTAAAACTTCAACGTACTTAACGTCTTCTCCGAGTAATTTTAAATTGTTCATAAATTGCCGTAACCTCTTCTTATATGTTTCGGGATCCATCTTTAGGACTCGATGAATTCAATGTTAGTGGTCGTGCCTGCTAGCCCTCTATATACTAAGTACACTTCTTTTAGTATAATGGTTTGTTGTAGCGTTACGATATCATCATCAGAAATAATGCGTGAGTATCTGGCTGGTAGACTCACTTTACAATTTTCGAGGATTACTTGGACCTGGATACCATACGAAAGTGAAAGTGCTTTATATATATCTAGCACTTTATATTTTCTATCGACTTCCAGCTCATAGATTTTCATGAACGGCGTGACATGAGCTTCAACATTAATTTTTGCGAAAGACATTGCTGCTGCTGCTTGTATATATCGACTTTAAGATTGTGAATGAATGCAGCGATCTCAGGTCTTTACTTTTATGCTGTATTCCACCCCCACTTTTCGTATCGAGTAAGCAGAAAAATATGGGAAAAAATATGATGATTTCATTGTTTACATTATTTCTCTCCAAACCTTGAGACGCTCCTTATAATGGATCACGTGACTTATTAGTCATTGTATTATAACCGTCGGATGCTGTTATCTAAAGACAATTAATCACGTTTTAAATATACATATAGCCGTAGACAGTCGCATTTATTTACATTAACAATTTCCTGGAATCCGATAACGTCTCTGCATTTGGTCGCAGTTTTAACATTCAAATATAAAATTTACGTATTGAAGTAGATGAATATTTATTCCATATATATAAGACTTGTCTATTTAAACTCAATGATGGACGTCTGTAGCCATTTTTCTTAACCTCTAACGCTCTCTAACGTAAACATGCAATACTATTCGCCAATAACTATAAACAATAAACGGCGGCCATCCTATTTTTATTACTAGATACACCATATCACTAGTACACCTTATATACTTATTTTTATTACTAAATACACCCTGTATACTTATTTTTATTACTAGATACATCCTATATACTCTTAGCCACACCCTCTTAGATATAATCTCTTATCTTTAGCTATAATCTAATATCTAAGCTCGGGGATTGGATCTCCCCCCTCCCATTAGGTCCTATCACCTATCATCTAAGAAGATCCCACCTCACACTACAACCTAGATAATAGGATCTATCATCTAGCATTATCTCACCTCACACTAGAACCTAGATCATAGGATCTATCATCTATCACCCGCGCGCCCCCCGCGGGGCTTCCGGAATGATGACGTCACTAAGAACTCCGATTGCTACTCTACTGATGGAAGTGAAGTCATTCTCTCACTACTTAACTACTATGGCTGTTTCTGTCCGAAATTGGCGTAAACAAGTGTTAACTGAGAAACATATGACTTTCATGTAAATATATCACAGGCATAAAGTGATGGAAAACGCACACAACGTTACGCGGCACCTAACTGCTTACATTTTACAATACTGGGAAAAGGTTTCACTACCGCTTTGCCCTGTTTTAGACGCCCGCATACGCTGACAATTTATCAACGAATTAATTTAAGCAGTATGAGCCATGCTAATTACCAAACAAACTCTGAAGGTTCCTAGTACCATGAGGGAGTCGGACATCCTTCCAAGGTATAGTAATAATAAGGTAACATGCTACTTCCTTAAATTAACCGAATCAAACTTTATACCATAAAGATATAATTATAAATGCGTTGTGTCGCTCCTATGCGCTCGATTAGGAAATGTTCCTACCACTTAGGTACAGGACGAAGTAAGGTATACCAAAAAGAACCACGCATACAGGGTTCACCCCAAAAAGTACTATTTACCCGTTACAAGGGACTGGCGTAAATCCCTCTCTCCGGAGGCATAAAGTTTAAGTTTAAGTATTATTATTATTATTATTATTATTATTATTTTTTTTTTTCTAAAAGCCAGTCACCCTTTAAACTCTGTGGCTCCGACACTCACAGAGGGGAGCTGGTAGTACCGGTAGCCACTCCCCACGCCCATGGGGTGAGTGACTACTGGGTCCGAGAATCGTGTGCCCTGAGCAGACATAATGAACCGAGGATGACGGCCTTCTGCATTCTGCCGGCTAAGATCTCTGCCGAATTTCAGCATGCCGGTATGATCTTAAGTTCTGAAAGCAGTGTGTGTCTCGTTCCACCGAGGGCTCCTATAATCAGTACCACTATCTTAACAGTATGGTCTGGGTAGAGTCTGCGGAGTTCGAAGAGCAAATCTCGATATTTTGTCCGTTTTTCATCCTCCTTCAAGACAATGTTGTTCTCCGTGGGAGCCGAGAACTTCACGACAAACATTGTCTTGAGTTGGTGGTCGAGGAGGACTACGTCAGGCTTGTTGGCTTGTATTTGCCTGACTGTGGGAAAAGAGTAGTTCCAATAAATTAGACACTTCTCATTTCCCACAACGGACTCAATATCCCCCAGAGCATAAGGCAGCACTGGTGTCTCGTCTATCCCATACGAGTGCCTTAGGTGATAATAAAGCACTCATAATGCTCCGTCGTGCCTCTGGATATAGGCCGAGACTGCATATGTCTGACAAGCCGACAACAAGTGCATTAAAGTCTCTGGCGCCCTGCGGCAGGCCCTGCAGCTGACATCAGGGACCTCTATACCCATGACACGACTTTGATAAACGAGAGTGTTTAATACACCATCCTGGCAAGCCATTATGAATCCCTCGGTCTCAGACTTCAGCCGGGCTGACCTTAAGAAGGCAAAGGTCAGCCTTTCGGATAAGCCAAGATCTTCTATATTTTTATAGAAGGCTCCATGCATTGGCTTTTTTTTTTTTTTTTTTGTGAAGCCAGTCGCCCTTCTCTCTGTCTCCGATGCCAGAGAGGGTACGCTGGTAATACCAGAGACCACTCCCTACGCCGTAGGGTCAGTGGTCACTGGGTCCGCGAATCGTGTGCTCTGAGCAGGCGTAACGAGCCAAGGATAACGGCCTTCTGCATTCTTCCGGCTAAGATTTCTGCCGAGTTTCGGCATGCCGGTATCGTCTTCAATTCCGAAAGCAGTGTGCGCCTCACCCCACCTAGGCATCCTATGATAAGAACCACTAGTTTAACAGTGTGGTCCGGATAGAGTCTACGGAGTTCGAAGAGAAGATCTCGATATTTAGTCCGTTTTTCCTCCTCTTTCAGAACAATGTTTGTTTCCCCTGGGGCGGAGAATTCAATGACAAACATTGTCCTAAGTTGGTGGTCGAGGAGGACTAAATCAGGTTTATTGGCCTGTATTTGCCTGAGGGTGGGAAACGAGTAGTTCCAATAAATTAGGCACCTCTCATTCCCCACTACGGACTCAATATCCCCCGGAGCGTAAGGCAGCACTGGTGTCTCGTCTATCCCATA